>CM053585.1:351502051-351519881 GCA_028646515.1 Pseudochirops corinnae | reverse complement strand
TAGGCTTGGGCCTCTCTCCCAATTCACGGCTCCTCCCAGTTCAGCCCTCTCTCTTCACACCAACAAGTCCATCCCACAAGTGGGATTCACAAGCTCTGGGTTTTAACACTCAACCCAAAAACCAAGCCAATAGAGGGGCATCTCCAAATTCCATTACCAGTACAACACTGCACTCCTCTATCCGTCTCCAGGCAGGTCTGCCCACATGCAGACACGACCACATATGAGTATTAAAGGGTATTAAAGGGTCGCGGCATTAGGAAGGTTGAGAACCACTACCCTAGCACATTGTAGGAATTAAACACGTGTGTTAAATTGAATTTAATTAGAATATGGTGACCTTTATTCACATCACAATACTGAAAGGAAAAATCTTTGAGATAAAATATCGGGGGGATCCAGCTGCTGATACAAAACCCCAAAAGCCTTGGCATGGTACACCCACCCCTACCCCCACTGGAGGCAGAGTCCTGCCTTGACAGGGACTTACAAAGTCAAGTAAAAGTCAGACTATAGAATCTTACTCTGGTGACAAAGAAGATCAAAATATAGAACCAGAAGAAGATGACAAGGTCAAAATTCCTACATCCAGAGCCTCCCAAGAAAAATATGAATTGGTCACAGACCATGGAAGAGCTCAAAAAGGATTTTGAAAATCAAGCAAGGGAAGTAGAGGAAAAATTGGGAAGAGAAATGAGAGTGATGCAAGAAAATCATGAAAAATGATAAAATATCACCAATCCATGAAGAGTCTGCTATTTCAGACTCTTACTTGGGAAGTCCCCTTATCCAGCCTAGTCCTAGGGAGTAATGTTGCCTGAGGAATACCAGAAGGTAAAAGGCCTTGGCCTTGGTCAGAGAGCTAGTAAATGGCAGAGGTAGACTTTGAACATTGGGCTTTCTTTCTCCAAGCCCAACAATCTATCCATACTAGATGCCAAGCTGCCTCAAAATGTCATTTCTCAAACTCAAAATAAAAAATATAGTATGACAATTCTATAAAATTGCAAAAATACCAAAAAAAAAAATAAAAGTATAAAATTGAACCTGAAAGTTTATTCCCCACGTGCTCAGGAGAGGAAGATTTCTCTGGGATTTTCCCAGGTTTTAAAAATTAGGCTGCATCTCTGGCTGTGTGTCAGGTTACACAGGAACCTCAAAATAATGCTGTTTCCTGGTCATATACTTGGAGTTTGTGTTAGAGAATGCAAACTTATGACATAATCCTAGTAGATTTGGAGTCGGACCCTTCCTTGGGTATGACCTGGGATGAACATAACCACCCCTGGTCCTTTTCTCCAGGAGTCTCTAGTGGGATCCCTTTAAAAACCAAACTTTTGGCTGTAGCATCTAAAGGGTTAATCTTGTGATTCCTCTTAATTGTTTGTTTAGCACTTCTGATTAGGGCTGCTCCACTGATTCTGAATGTATTTTGTATCCTTGGTATTGTGTTTTATGAGGAAGGTTGGGTATAGACTGGGAAGAAAGATATGGAGTACCAGTAACATAGTAATTAATAGAAATATTTATCTAAATAAAGATTTCTGCAGAGTGGGTTTCCATTTCATCAGGGTCATCATACCACATATTTGTAGATACTAGGTGTTAGGATTTTCATAATACTTTCACATTTATGTGAGAGGCTGGGCAAATATTAGCCCCATTTTATACACAGGAAAACAGGCTGAGACGTTGCTTGTGGCTAGTACTAAGGGGAAGAGATGGGACTCGCACCTACTTCTTGTCTCTTAGGATCAGAGATTTAGACCTCATAGGAAATCTGGAAGTCATCTTTATTTTACTGAGGAAATTGAATTGAAGGGACTTGAAAAAGTTAGGATTTGAACGTGGATCCTGTAACTTGAAATCTAGCTCTCTTTGCCATATTCCCTTTCTTTGCAGGATATATTGAAAGAGTTTAAGAATAACTGGGAGGTACCAGGACACAGTATTTCTGAACTCTTTCAGAGTGGACTTCCAGGAAATAAGTCACATCCCCTTTGTTTGCCTACATAGCATGTGACTGGCACCCAGTCATCCCACTAAGGAGAACAGGATCCTTTCTGTCCTCTTGGGGAGATACAGAATTGTGGATTTTCCTGAGATTCTGCAGAATCTTCCCTTCGCAGTGGGGGAAATCAGAGATTTCTAGCCTGTAACCAATTTTTAAAACTCGTTCAGAAAGTGGTGAAATGTGGATCCTGGAGAAACTGGGGAGCCCTGGAAGACTTTTTGTTCTAAAGACAAAGATACTGCCCTTTGCTTAATGCTTGGGAGAAGGAAGGAAAGGGAATAAGCATTTATGTAGTCCCTACTATGTGCTTGATAAATATTATCTCATTTGATCCTCAAAACAGCAGTGGGAAGTAGGCGCTATTATTATTATGAGGTAAACAGGGCTTTAAGTGATATGCCCCAAGGGTCACCTAGGTAGCAAATGGCTGTTATGCAGTAGACACTTAATAAATGCTTATTGACTGACAGACATAGCTGGGATCAGTGTGTTGGGGGGGGGTGATGGCTGAAAGGGGAGGGAAGCTTTCTTTCCTCTCCTTCCCCAACTCTCCCTCCCAGATGAACTATTACTGTTAGAAGGCATCCTTGGAGACCCACCAACTGTCTCTTCAAACCTCCAATAAATGAAAAGAATAAGGCTCATTATATCTTAGAATCTTATGAAAGGAACGTGCCTTTTGTAAATCTTAAATCTTTTGCCTCCTGATGCAGTCAGCTAAGGGTCATTTAGTGGTTATTCATACCTCGCTTTTGGTCTTTTTCCAGATGTTATACAAAAGGAAATAATGAGAGGAGGAGGAAAGAAGATGGATTTGTGAATCATAGAGTCAGAAGAATAGATTTAGCAAACCAGATCATGAGGGTGATTAATAATAATGATAGTCTACCATAATACAGTCCCTGAAGTGTTAAAGTGAAAATGATTACTTGCAGTTGTTTTTAAATGTAGGGTTGTGAAAAATAATTTTCTAATTGTATCCCAGTTTCTTTTTTAACTTCCTGGGCATATGAACAAAGCCTTTGCTAAAGTGCTGTTTCGAGAGTCTCAGCGTGGCATGTGAAGGACCTTGGGTAACCCAAGCACCAGCCTGATTGGTTCACCGAGTGGGAAAGGCTGGGAAAGCTAATTGGGGAAAAAAATCTTTGAGGCAATAAAGATCTGAAATTTAACATTTACAGAATAGAGACGAGCCAGAACCATTCCCCAGTATATAAATTGTCAAAGAGTATAAACAGGCATCTTGCAAAAGAGGAAATGTTATCTATCAACAGACATATGAAAGAATGTTTTAAATAATAAAGGGAAAGTAAATTAAAATAATTGAGGTTTCGCATCCCACCCATCCATTGGCTAAGGTGTCAGAAGATAAAAATGATAAATATTGGAAATGCTATGGGGAAAAGGTAAACTAATGTGCTGTTGGATCAGTGAATAAATCTGTTTGTTGTGGAATACAGTTTGGAATTATCCCCCATAAGTCACTAAACTGTACATACACTTTGGTGCATAAATAGCACTGTTGGGTAGGTATATACCCCATGAGTGTGAAAGCCAGAGGGAACAGTTTATATGGATATGGGTGTATGTATATATACCCACATATTTATGGTGTTGTGTTTATATATTATATGTATAGATGAGGTGTGTATGGGGTGTTGAGGGAGGACGAGCGCCTTTGGTGTAAAGGCTAGCCAAGCCTTTACGTGGCGTGCAAAGGACCTTGGGTAACCGAAGCACAAGCCTGACTGGTTCACCAAATGGGAAAGGCCGGGAAAGCTAATTGGGGGAAAAAAATCTTTGAGGCAATAAAGATCTGAAATTTTTAGATTGCTCATTCACCTTTGGTGTCCAGTGGGTCACCTAACTCTCAACTGTGGCTCCCAGGACCTGTAGCATGTGCAGTGTCCACAACCTGGTCAAACCATCTCAGATGGGCTATAGTGTGAGGGTAATCAACTGTTCTCAAAGCCATCAGTGAATTAGGGGCATGTCTACCCCAAGTGAAGACTTCCCCTGGTCAATTGGGCAAATGAGACCACTTAGTTCCAACGGCTATAAGGCCGCTAAAGCAGGTACCGTGGAGCACTTAAAGCTTGGTCAGGCATTGAAAACACCAAGGTTAAGGGCAGATATGTGGCACAGTGGATAGAGCACTGGTCTTGGAGTCAGGAGGACCTGAGTTCAAATGTAGCCTCAGACACTTAACACTGATTAGCCATGTGACCTTGGGCAAGTCACTTAACCCCAACAGCCCCTCCAAAAAGCAAAACAAAACAAAAAAACACACCAAGGTCATCCACTGCATCCTGGGCCATTGCTAGTCACCCCAACTTTACTTTTGCCACTGTATGTACTTCAGTGACTGGAAGAGAGAGTGAGGCTGACAGCTTTGTGCAACTCTGCCTCTCTTAAATCCATTTCACTCACAGGTTAAGACATCAACCTGTGATGTCATTGGTCCTCTTTGAAAAGGAAGGATGAACAAGAGCGATAATAATATTACACATTTTTCTAACGTATATGTACGTGTTTTAAAATATCTATATTACACATCTAAAATATATTTACATGTAGATATTCAATATAATGCTTTTACTATATAAGATATGTATGTATATGTAGACACATCATGTATATACACATTTATGTATGTATATATTATGTAATATATAGACATAATACATTTAATATAAAGTGCATATCTAAAATATATATGTACATGCTGTATAATACTCTGAATATATAATATATAAACTATTAATACACACATGTATATATGATGCTTTGAATACATAACATGTTTAATAAATGTTTATTTATTCATTGGCATGTAAATGGAAATTGTTATACCGCAAGAAATGACAAGTATGAATATTCAGAGAAACTTTGGGAGCATTTTTATGACTGATGTGTAACAAAGTAATCAGTCACTCAGGATGAGAGTTTACACTGTCAACATGAGAATGTGAAGGAAAAACATCAGAAGAGACTCCCAGGAGTCTGTGATCAACGTAGGACTAGATTGTGAAGCAGGCTTCTCCTAGGACTGCCTGCACTGAGTTAACGGATAATAGATGTGGAGTTGGGTATGACCGAATAGAGCTAGTTATGTTGGAGAGTAGCCAAGTCGGTGGTGGAAAGAGGGTCAGGTATAGGATGTGACCCATTTTCCTACCCTCTGGTCACATACCCTTGGTGAGGGGGTCAATCCAGGACCCTTTAAAATGAGTAATGTGCTACAAGATGACTTTTAACAACCGGGAATGGAAGGGAATCGAGTTGTTATCCTTCCAATGATCACATCAGAAAGACATTAACTAAGAAAAAAAGCACCCTTCTCTTTCCTAATAAAGCAATCGGCTGCATCAGTAGGGGTGAGTAATTGGATTTCTTCTAATCTATGAATTTCGTAAAATTCAGGTCAGATTCCTTACTAACCTAGAATTCTGGGGGATCTAATTCATAATCCTAAGGGTCAGGAGCCCTGAAATCAGAGCAGCACAGATTGTACCTACAAAGGCGACACGTCTTACTGGTTGAATGTCGTCTTTTGTTGAAAATTTGCCGCAAGAATCTGGTATTGAAATAAGTTGGCACCCCAATCGCAACCCCTTGTTTCAAATTTCTTTATGCTCTGACTCATTACAGCTTGGTTTGGTTTTTCTTTTCTTTTTCAAAAGCCTTGCTTAGTAGAGCTTAAAACAAAATGACATTTGAAGCATTTTTCTGGCTTTAGGAAAGGTGTCTTTTTTTACTTTCTATGCCTTTAAAGGGTCCAAACAGACTTACTGTGGAAATTTTTTCAAGAGATTAGTTCTGATGACACTTTCAGGCACTTGTGACATTTTCTTTTTCTTTTTGGAGGGGCAGTTGGGGGTTAAGTGATTTGCCCAAGGTCACACAGCTAGTTTTGTGTTAAGTGTCTGAGGCTGGATTTGAACTCGGGGCCTCCCTACTCCAGGGCCAGTGTTCTGCTCGCTGCGCCACCTAGCTGCACCCAGCATGTGACATTTTCTCCAAACAACCATTTAGGGAATTAGAAAATAGAGTGTATGCCAGTCAACCTTTTAATGTTTCAATGAATCTGTGGTACTTTGATATAGATCACAGTCCACATAGTTAAATCTTTCTCAGGGGGGCTACTTGTTCTAATTCAGGGGCACACTCCCTAGTGGGTTGAACCAGATTAAAAGATAATTGAGAAATATTTAACAAAATAACTGAAAATATAAATGAAGAAAAGATAATGATAATGTGTAGTTTTCCAAGTCAGTATGTAGCCAGTGGGGATCCTTATGTAAGGTTTGGTGACCCCCATGCCTGTTTCTGAGTTTGACATCATCAATCTAGGTGGTGGTGGTTGGAGGGAGAGGTGGGGTTTCTCCAGGACTCCATGTTAAACAGGTACTAGTGTAGCACTTGAATGTCTGACAGTGTTGATATGATTCAGTATCTTCTTAAAGTCTGTCAACTCATTTAGCATTGAATGAATTCCTCTGAGTTTCAGTATTCTCATAGAGATAATAAAATTTTGTCCAGTAGTGAATGAATCCTTACCCCAGTAAGTAAGGTCTTTGACTTTACTGACCAAATTCTACTACTATGTTTGCCTCTCTGTGTTGTATACCTAATCTTTTCCACCGATGAACTTTTCTGGTTTTTTTCTTTTTTACCAAATACTTTTGATTATTATTGACGCATAGTAGGTGCTTAATAAATGTGTGTTTCCTTCCCTCTTCTTTTTACAGGTGAGAATTCCTGCTAACATTAATTGGGAATTATTTGTAATAATAACTGAAGAATGAAAATAAAGCTTTTAAGGGAATTAGAATTTATATGGTGATAACTATCCTCAAGATCCTACCTTGCTGAATTCTAAATTAGGTACTTGCAACATAGTTATGTTGATCTTATGATAATTATGAATATATTATTATGATCATTTTTACTAGATACTTAATGATTGGTGAGGTGGGTTTTTTTTTTTTTTGGCTTTTTTGGAGGGGGGGAAGGCAGGGGAAATGGGGTTAAGTGACTTGCCCCAAGGTCACATAGTTAGTGTTAAGTGTCTGAGGCCAGATTTGAATTCAGGTCCTCCTGACTCCCAGGCTGGTGTTCTATTCACTGCGCCACCTAGCCGCCCCAAGTGAGATGTTCTTAAAGATGGAAATGGGTCAGGATAAAAACGTGAGCAGCTCTGTTCTCTTTTGGCAGTATTAGTTGTCCCATCACTTTCAGCTGCGGATGTTTTTAGAATGACGTGGTCCAGTTTTGCCATCATTGCTTTTCCACGAGCTAATCTTCTCACATCCTCTTCCTCTGTAAAGCTTCACAAGGGAGCTTGTATTCTAAATCTGTTGTTGCCTTTGGCGACCATTCCAGTGAGAATGTTAATATTTATTCCTAAAAGGGGTATTTCTTTATATGGCCAGACAGCTGTGTGCCATATTGTTTACCCTACTTGGAAGTTGATTGGGATTTCCAAGGGGGATTGGGTGTATTGAAGAGATTTATTGAAAACAAAAAACACAGTAGAGTCTTTCATCAAGTGGGCATAGTGGTTCCAATCTGGCCATAGTGCACGAAAAAGGCCTGAAATTAGATGTCTCCTCCAGGGCTTGTCTTGTAGAAGGGAGTTGGTGATCCTTCTTCCTCTTCCTGGCATCCTTAAATGACATCCCATTGACTGTCTTAGCATAGGAGAGCTAAATATCCCATGAATGGCCCCTCAGAGAGCGTTCCTGCTTCTCTCTATGCTGCCATTGTGCTGCATCCCAGGGGATTCCTCCGAATTAACCATAAGGTTCCTATCACGAGCAATCTCCTGACTTAAAAAGGAGAAGAAAAAGGTTTCCCGACCTTGGGAAAGTGAATTTGGCTTGGGGGCATCGAATAGTTTAAAGAACTGTACTGTGTCCGAAGATTTTTGTCTTCCAACCCTTTATTTTGTGATAGTGCTTAGAGCCCCTGTGGCTGGCTCAGTGCTGTTCATTTGACCCAATAACTCACTGACCCTTAGGCCTTTTTATCCAGATGAATTATTGAATATTAATAATACATATTAATAATAGTATTGGTTTATATTAGAATCTTATTATTAATATTTATAATATCAACATGTAGTAAGTATATTAACTATTATAAAACCTCACTAATATATTATCAGTTATTCAGGTTAATTCCTGAAACGGTAGGCTAAGGGTTTATAATTTGGGTACTGACATCTTGGTTTTGTTCATGTTTTTCTTACAGCCCACTCCAGTGCTGCTTTTTGCTGAGGCTCCGGCGTATCATGGTTTCTCTTTTTCACATTCACATTTTTAAAAGGATTTCTTTCTCCCTTGTGAATTTTAGCTGACTACGCAGTTTCATTCTGGGCAACTAGCTTGTTCATTCACAGCTAGAAAGCCAGTGTCCATGGTAGTTTTAGGGTCAGAGCTTAAGAGCTCAGAGAGAATTTAGGGGCCATCTAGCTCAGCTCCTTTATTAACAGGTGAAAAACCTGAGGCCCAGTGAAGTTTTGCCATACAGGTAGTAATAAAAAGAACGTGGAGTCGTTTTCTGGTGTGTCCAACTGTTCATGACGCCGTTAGGGGTTTTCTTGGCAAAGATACTAGAATGATTTGCCATTTCCTTCTCCAGTTCATTTTACAGACGAGAAACTGAGGCAGACAGAGTTAAGTGACTTGCCCAGGGTCACACAGCCAGTACATGTCCGAGTCCAGATTTGAATTCATAAAGATGAGTCTTCCATATTGCAGACCTGGCACTTTATCCACTGCACCATTTTCATGTATAGCCTGTTCTTACAGGATATCGCCATAGTCTAAGAAGGTGGCAGTAAAGCCCTATATTAGGAGCATAGCCCAGTGCCCTAGCCTAGTAACCTGGCACACAATAGCTGCTTAATAAATGTGTATTGACTGATTGGTAGCCCTGGGAAAAGGGAAGAGGGGTGATGGATTCTAGAGATGATGCAATAGAATTGATTTAGTAATTGATTGGATTTGAAAGAAGTGAGAGAAAGGGAAGAGTCTTAGTATTACAGAATTTAGTCTTGGAAAGGGCAAGGGGAAAGATCATTAAGTCTAACCTATGGATGTTACAGAAGAAAAATGCTGAGAGCCAGAGAAGTTAAGTGACCATTGGGCAGCCCCAGGTCGGGGTTCAAGCAGGGGCCCTCTTCACTCTAAATCTAGTTCTCTTTCCACTCTGTCCTGTCTCTGAAAAGATAAGCCCAAGATTTAAACGTGGGAGACCATGGTGTGACTCGAAGCTTGAGGGGAAAGATAATAAACTTGTTTTTAGATACAGTCAATTTGAGGACCTTTTAGGCAGTTGGAAGTGTGTGGGTCTGGAGCTCAGAGGACTTTCATTGCTCATTGAATACTGTCAAGTTCTTGAGCTGGCATTCAGTTCAGTAATGCATTTCTCATTTTATTTATTAAGCACATCCTTGTGCTAAGCTGTGGATAGAAAAAGAGTCAAAAGACAATCCCTGTTCTCAAGGAGTTTAATCTAATAGCGGAAGACACAGGGGCAAACGGATACATTAAAAGCATGCTATCTACAAGATAAATAGGAGATATTTAACAGAGGGGAGGCCGTAGAATTACCAGTTGAGTTGGGGAAGGCGTCCTGTAGAAGGTGGGACTTTAGTTGGGGCTTAATGGAAGCCAAGAGGTCAGTGGCTGGAGTGGAGGAAAGATGGCAAAACCTGTCTCTTCAGTAAGACTAAGTTTCTTGAGGGCAGTGAAGGGCACCATATCAAATTATTCCCTTGTATCCCTTAGGGGAAAGGTGCCAGACCTTCCTGTGATATGTAGTACTCCCCAGTGCTGCCTGAATCAGATTAAAATGTGAATGGCTGGCATGGGAGAGAGCCAGAGAAAATGCCCAAAGTAAGTGTCTTATTCACAGACTGGCCAGGAGGCCAGTGTCACTGGATCGTGGAGGGGCACGTGGTGCGTTGCGGAATAAGGCGTAAGAAGACAAGAAAGGAAGGAGGGAGCTAGGCTAGGAAAGGCTTTCAGTGCCAGGCAGCTCAGAGTAGATCCATCCTGTCTCTACAGTTTTATCTCACTGCTTCCCATCATGAACTAACTATATTCTGTTGAAATTTACTCTTCTCCTTCCTCATCCTGTGAGTTCTGCCCTCTGGCCCTTTTCTCAGGATGTCCTTGGGAGGAAGGGAAGGCCTTTCCTTTTACTAGACCTGTTGATATCCTAGAGAGAGATCCTGGAGGTTTTGCTGAAATACTTCCTCCTCCCTCCTGGGGATCCTGGAGGTTTTGCTGAAATACTTCCTTCTCCATTTAGCCTCTTAAAATCTTCCTCCTCCCCTCCCAAGGTGGGAGGGAGGCCTTATCTGACATCACTCGATTTTGTATTCTAATTCACCTGTTGCATTCTAATCTTGGTTGTATTCTGTTTTGTGTTCTGCCTTATTACCCCTCCTGGGCCATAAGTAGGCTCCTCTGGGGCAGAGATCCCAGTATCTAGCACTACTTGAAATTTTAATCTTTGTTTAGAGTGCAAGTATGAGTAATAAGGTGTCCAGGACCTTAAGAAATGGTAGACCCATCGTCTCCATTTCTCCGAGATAGGGCACTGTGCGTGATTGGCATCTGCTTACTGAAAGTCAGTAGACTTCAGGATTATCCTCGGTCATGTTACTCCCTTAATGGGGTGACTTGGTATTTGCTCCATCTTCATCTATGAGAGAGAGCTCCTTTCTGGGGAGAGTTAAATTTTTTCATCATTTCCTTCTTATCTTTCTTGTTGTAACTCTTCTGAAGATTAGTCTTTTCAGATCAACCCGACTTTCTCATCACAAGAATTTACCTTAATATCTGTGTTCTATGAACAAATCTCTGTTTACTAAAATGTTTGCATATTTTCTTTTTGAAAAATTTGTATTTTTTTAACTTTATATTTTCTTGTTCTCTGTAATGTTTCACATGTACAAAATTTGTCTCCTCAGTAAGACTAAGTTTCTTGGGGGCAATGACAGGGTGCCATACCACATTATTCCTTCATATCCTGTACTGTTATGGGAAAAGTGTTAGACGTGCTTGTGGCCTGCAATACTCCCCAGTACTGTCTGAACCAGATTAAAATGTAATTGAGAAATGTTTAACAAAAACAAATAAAAATACATTAAAATGTGGATAATAAAAATTTTGTGGTTTTCTAAGTCAATGTGTGGGCTCTTTCTGTTGTGGAATAGGGGTGCTGGGAACCTCGAAATTCTATCATTTCCATATGAATTTGACAACACTCATGGGATCTGGAATAGTATAGAATAATTTTCTAGCACTGGTGGGAACATTATGGATGTTAAGGAAGGATGGACCATCCTCTTTAATTTACAGATTGGCAAACCAGTAGAGGGGAGCATTCAAAAAATAGTTGATTTAATTCAACATTTCTTGAGTGCCTACTATGTGTCAGGCACTGTATTAGTCTGTAGAGTTAAGAGAAAATATTGAAATAGTATTGATTAAGTAGGATCATAAATAACTTTGTCATTAGTAATTTAAGCTTTCCCCATCAAATGCACCTTTTTTTTGGAGGGGGGTATTGAGTCTGTGGTTTAGGGAATCTGTGGTGTAGGGGATACTCAATGGGGAAATTCTCTACAGTTTCGATGGAGAGCTGCAGCTGTTCTGCAGGTGACTGGGCCATGATCACAGAGCCATTATGTGGATTTGAACTCAGATCATTCTGACCCTTACGGTCAGCTTTGCTGCTACACAGTAATACTGGTTTTCATCATGTTCATTGTCTTGTTGTTCAGTCATTCCAGTCATGTCCAACTCTTTGTGATCCCATTTGGGTTTTCTTGACAAAGATACTGGAGTGGTTTGTCATTTCCTCTCTGGCTTACTTTACAGATGAGGAATTGAGGAAAATAGGGTTAAGTGACTTGCCCACGGTCACATAGTTTAGGCTGGATTTGAACTCAGGAAGATGAGTCTTCTTGACTCTAAGCCCTGGTGCTCCATCAGTTGTGTGCCTTAGCTGCCCCATATTTCTTACAGCCCCATAATTTTCCATTTCATTCATGTTTTATGGTTTAACTAGATGTCAGTAGACATCTACGTTTTGCTACTATGAAAGCATAACTAGACATGTGTCGGTGTATATGGAACCTCTGTTTTTGTGAGTGGTAGAAATCTCTGGCCCGAAAGAGAATGGGCATTTTATTAATCTTATTTGTGTAATTCCAAATTAACTTTCGAGGACACACACCTTGAAAAGAAAGAGTGTCCATCTTTCTATAACCCCCCCCTGATGTTTACCATTTTCTTCTTTTACCATCTTTAACAGTGTGCTTGGTTTGAGGTGAAACCTCAGGGTTGGATTTGCATTTCTCTTGTTTTTAGTGGTTTGCAACCTTCTTTTCACATGATGGTTTATAGTTCACTTTTCTTCTTTTGACTTGCCTGTTATAAAATGGCTTTTGGTCATATATGTTTAATAACAGGTAATTAATAACATGCATAACATTTACATATTTATATAACACTTAGCCACGTGCCAGGTACTGGGTTTTAAGCACTTCATCATCTTACTTGTTAACAACCCTGAGAGGCAAGTACTATTATTAACCTCATTTTACAGATGAGAAAACGGAGGAAAACAGAGACTTGCCCAGGATTGTGCAACTAGGGAGTGTCTGAGGCTGGTTTTGACTTGAGGTCTTCCTGACTCCTGGTCCAGCAGTCTATCCATTGTTGCATATAGCTGTTAATTTGTCAATATATCTATCAGATCCTTATTGGAGATAGTTGATACAAAGATTTTTTTTCTCAGTTGTTCAATTACTTTCATTCTTATCCTATACAATTTAATTTTTTGTGAAAGCTTTTAAATTTCATTTAATCAGAATTAGGGTTTATTTTTTAATTATCTCTACTCCTTATTTGGTTAGGAATTCACTTTTGATCTATATCTGTGCTTCTCTTCTAAATTTCCTCTGATATGATCTTTTAATATTTAGGTTTCATTTAATAATTGTATTCATTTGATTCTTCTTTGTTTAGGCTGTTCCATTGAACTACTTCTCAGTTGTTTTTTTTTTTTAAATAGTTCCAAATGGCTTAATGATCATTGTTTTGCAGTATAATTTAAGGTCTACAAATGCTAATCTTTTTTTTGCTACCTTTTTTTTCATTACTCTAATAGTCTAGATTTTTGGTTCCTTCAAAGGAATTTTATTATTTTTGTTCTAGCTCCAAAAAGTACTTCTTTGATAGTTTGGCATAACACTAAATCTGTAAATTAACTTTGTTAGTAGTGTCAGTTTTTTAGTATGGCAAGGCCCAGCCATGAGCAGTGAATATCCTTTAGGCCAGTGGTTCTCAACCTTCTTAATGCCACGACCCTTTAATACTTGTATGTGGGTGTATCTGCACGTGGGCGAACCCACCTGGAGACGGATAGAGGAGCGGTGTCTTGGTTCCTAAGACCATCGGAAATATATGTTTTCCGATTATCTTAGGTGACCTCTATGACCCCTGTGAAAGGGTCATTCGACCCCCAAAGAGCCTGTGACCCACAGGTTGAGAACTCCTGCTTTAGGCTATTTAAGTTGTACTTTATTTCTTTAAGGAGTTTTCTAATTGAATCTGTAAAGGAATTGAGTGTGTTTTGGTAGATTGGCTCCCAAACATTTTATGTATTTTGTAGTTTTTTTGTCCCAGACTTTTCGTTCTATTATTGTCCTCCTGTACATCTTTATTCTATAGAAAAAAAAGCTATTGATTCTCATGGGTTTATTTTGTAGTCTACAACTTTACTGAAGCTATTACTGATCTCAATTAGCAAATACCAAGTATTTCCTAGGACTTCCTAAGTAAACTGTCACACCATTTTAAAAAATGGCAGTCTGTTTCTGTAGTGGCTTGGATATAGTCTTGCTTTTGGGCCAGGGGAAAGTTTTAAGTCCCTTCTAACCTTAATATTCTGTCCATAGGATTGTAGATTTTCAGTTAAAACAGTTAAAATAGGACTAGAAGAGTAAACTACATTTGGATTGCCCTTGGGAAATCCCAAAACTGACCTCAGACTTCCTCTGGAAGCAGAGGTCCATCTTTCTAATACTAACATTCTATCAGAGTTCCTGTGTGGTATCAAGACCAAGACCTGGAATACAATTTTCTCCAAAGAACAAATAAATGTATTACACAGACCCGGCAGTTAGGTGGTCTGTGTGAGCAGGCTGTAACTTATAACCAGTGACAAACTCCTAAGAGTAAGAATGAAAAGATGCCATCAAAGGCACTTGTATGATGGAAGAAAAGGTAGGCTGTGGTTATATGGCAAGAATGAGGGGATGACAGGTAGATTGGATTTCACAGAGAGATTGCAGGTTTAGGATTGTGACCTGCATTGTTGGAGGTATTTCATTTGAGCTATAAGGGATATTAGGGATCACTTAGTTCACTTCCTCTCTTTTTTATCAATGAGGAATCTGAGGTCCATCGAAGTCAAGTTTGCTCTAAGTAGCAGAGTCAGGGCTCTCACCTAACAAGGGCATCTGAGCCTCTGAATCTAATGTTCTTTATATATCACTATGCTGTCTTTTGTTGCATTGCTGTATTTCTAGTTTGAAAAGAATGTGTGCTTTAATTGAATAAAATGTTACTTGTCCTAAATGTTCCAGAGATTATGAAAAATCATCAGTGATAGCTTCTCACAGTGCTTTTTATTTGTAGGAGACACATAGAGCTGGTCACTGGAATGCTGTGGTATATCTTGAAATTATTAATACCTAGTATTATAAAAACTATGTTCATAGCTTTATATATTATATAATTTAACATTTAATATAATCAACTATAAGTTAGAAATGTGTATCATATAAATATCATATATTTATATAGTTTTAAGGTTTGCAAAGCATTTCCTGTGTATTATCTTCTCACACCAGATTAGGGAAGAAGGGTATGTATACTGATATTTTGAAAGTGAGTCTGACTTGAATTGGTTGTGTGGCCAGCTAGGTGGAACAGTGGATAAAGCAGTGGGCCTGGAGTCAGGAGGACCTGAGTAAGTGCCCTAAGGCACTTACTAGCTATGTGACCTTGGGCAAATCACTTAACTTGGGTTTGTTTTAGTTTTCTCATCTGTAATAACAGGGTTTTTGTGAGGCCCAAATGAGGTAAAATTTGTAAAGTGGCACCATATAATTGTTAGCAATTATCACTGTTACTCCTTGGCACATAGTAAGGACTCAGTCAATACATATTGATTTGAATTGGCTCAAATACCAGTTCCCTGTAGAGATTCCTAGGTTTCCAACCATTCTAGTACTCCATTGGGTTTTTAATTTGGAGAGTCCACCCACCATAAATGAATCTCAAGCCTATTCAGGTGGGTTTAGATTTCTAAATTTAAATGGTCTTAACGTGAGCTAGCTCTGCTTGTCCTTGGCTTAAGTACTAGACTAAAGTAACACTGGGCTTGTGCCAGATTACTTAGTTAGCTTAATCTCCTTGCCTAAGAAGCTAAATTGTTTTAACATGATCTGGTGGGAATCTTTTTTTTTTTAACTCCTAGGAATTTGAAAGTTCATTTTGACACATCAGATGGATGAATCCAGAAATGAGTTAGTGATTTTAACAATATGTTCATAGATTTTGTGCCCAAAATAGCTTTTCATTGAGACGGCAAGGATCCATTGGGAGAATGTATGTATTCATGACGATACAGTAATGCTGCTGTTTAAATTTGGCCCAGTTGGCATTTTCCTGTCGATGCTCAAAATCGGCTTCTGCTCTCCTATTGTTTGCTTTGTGAAATATCCCAGAAGGCTTTAAAAAAATTAACTGGCTGCTCTTTTATAAAAGGGCTTTGAAGATAAAAAGCACTCCCAAATTTTATATAAATACATTTATTCCACTTTGCTTTGGCACCAACACTGTTATCTAATAATTAGCTCGAGATGGTTGTCACTTAGCTCTTTTCATCTCTCTCTTGGGTGGGTGACAACTAGTATTTAAGCTAAATATTGACTTGCAGAGATTGCTATAGATTATATGCTGTTTCCTTCCCCAGATATGTGACTCCCAAGGAGCTCTGCTGTCACTCAGAATGGTAACCTCCAATTAATTAGATCCCCGCTCTTTAATTTAGTTGTCTGGATTTTCCAGGAAGGTGGGTATTCTAGAGTTATGGGCAAGGTAGTGAATGATGTGGGTTTCTGGTTCCTCTCATTCCTAATGCCCCATTCCTCTGTAACAATCAAGTGTACTGCACCTTAATTTTAATTTCATGCCAAAGATCGGGATTTCCCAGGCTCCGTGTTTCAAAATCAGGGTGGGTCCAGTTATATATTAACAGCTGAAAGTTGTGTAGCACTATGTTTACAAAGTGTTTTTTATTAGAGTCATTTGTGGTGCAGTGATCTGAAGCGCAGGTTCAGGAACAGAAGACAGGCTCAAATACATCCTCTGATACTTTTTATTAAGTCACGCCCGACTCTTCATGACCCCACTTGGAGTTTTTGTGGCAAAGATATTGGAGTGGTTCGCCATTCTCTTCTTCAGGAGGAGGCAAACAGGGTTAAGTGACTTGCCCAGGGTCACACAGCTAGTAAGTGTGAGGCTGGATTTTAATTCCGTCTTCTTGACTCCAGGCCCGCCACTCTATCCACTGTGCTACCTAGCTGCCCACACACACACGTGCACACACACACACACACACATGCACACGCATGCACATGCATGCACACGTAGGTATGCTTATATACAAACAACTATATTACATATGTGACATTTATATGTAATGCTTATAGTTATAAATGTGTACTTATAATTATGTAATCGGTCATATGTACGTAGTATATGTAAAATAATATATGTAGTGTTACTATTGCCTGATTTTAATTGAGACCGCTCCTTGATCCTCTTTCCAACTTACAGTGGTCTTTGGTCTTTGCCTTTTCTTAGGTTCACATGCGTAGCATGCCCCCTCTTCCATTCTTGACATGTTGAATTCCTAGCCATTGTTTAAAGCCCCTCTCTCTAAAACTGTTTGATCCCATTCTTTGTGTGATGGCCTTCCCCTTTAAACCTCCTTGTACCCTTTGGTTTGGCTTCTCTCTAATGCACTCCTTTAGACTGTAAAATTCCTGGCACTAGTAGCTATCTTGTGTGGGTTCCTTATCTCTCTGCAAGACCGTAAACTCTCTGAGCATAGGGATCATGTTTTATCTGATTTTGTATCCTCACACCCCCTCCCAGGACCTTTTAGCACAGTGCTCTCTGTATCTGGTAAATGCCTAATAGATGTGTTAGTATAGTGGTGGTCATGATGAGTATTTTTGTGTTATTACTCATAAAGAAGCAGCCCATTGCATGAGAAGGTAAACATGGAAAAGAATTCATAAGGAACTTATCAAAGTTGAACTATTTACATGCCAACAAGGAAAAATGATAATTATAACTTATGAAACTTTTCTCTATATGGGGATAGTTGAAGGGACTATAAATGTATATCTACGTATACATACACATATGTCTATATAGGAGGGTATATATATATATATGCATATGAATACATATGTGAGTGTGTGTATTTATGTGTACAGGTATACATAGACAGAGGGCACAGGATCAATTGAATAGGAAGGGATAATATTTTAAAAAGTGTAATTAAGAGGTGGGAGGGGAATAGTATGAGAGGAGACAGGGAGAGACAGAATGGGGTTAATCCTCTCATATAGAAGAGGCAAGGGATAACTGTTCCAATGGAGGGGAAGAACAGGAAGGCAAAAGGGAATGGGTCAACCTTACTCTCATTGAA
>CM053585.1:351468823-351501551 GCA_028646515.1 Pseudochirops corinnae | reverse complement strand
GGGGCAGGATAGGAAGGAGGGAAATATCATCAGTCTTTTTTGTTTTTGTTTTTGTTTTGCTTTTTGGAGGGCAATTGGGGTTAAGTGACTTGCCCAAAGTCACATGGCTAGTTTTTGTGTCAAGTGTCTGAGGCCGCATTTGAACTCAGGTCCTCCTGACTCCAGGGCCGGTGCTCTGTTCACTGTGCCACCTAGCCGCCCCTGTCAGTCTTTCACAATATGTCCATTGTGGAGATGTTCTGCATAACTACACATGTACGGCCTGTACTGAATTGCTTGTCTGTCTAGTGGGGGTGGGTGACAAGGGAGGAAGGGAAAGAATCTAGAATTTAAAGTTCTAAAATCAAATGTTAAAAATATATATGTGTGTGTATATATATATATATATATGTGTGTGTGTGTATATACATATATATATAATTATCATTATTATTATTTACGTGCGACTGGGAAATAAGATATGCAGGTACTGGGGTAGGGAGATACATCTTGCCCTCCCAGAAAGTCCTCAGAGGGGTGATGAGGGAGTATATAGGAGAGAGCAGATTGGGGGAGGGGGTGTACAGTGGTATCACTGTTTTGGGGTGGTGGATAGGGGAAAAACGGGGAGAAAATTTGTAGCCCAAAATCTCATGGAAATGAATGATGTAAACTAAAAATAAACAAAAGTTAAAAAAAGCAGCAGCCCATTGGTAGAAACCGGGCTGTTAGAATAGCTTTAGGCCTCGATGACCTGTTCTGTAGCGTATTTCTTATTATTTTCTTTCTTTGCCTCTTTTAAATCAGGAGGAAGACTTAAGACTGTATGAGAAATATCAAACCATTCACACACACACTAACCTCTTGGGGTTTGCTAAACATCTGTAGAAAGTTTTGTTGAATGCGGATGAACTGCCTGCCATTGTACTTTGCAGTTTGATATCATGAAAGTCATAGGAAGCATACATAGGCTCAGCTCTGTGACATTGGGTAAGGAAATTCACCTCTCAGGGTTCCAGTTTTCTTATCGGTAAAATGAGAAGGTTGTGATATAGGGGTGAATGACTACTTAAGGTCCTTTCCAGCCAGCCAGTCTGTGATCATCTTATATCTATCTGTACACACTTATTTGGAAAACTGAATATCTGACGATAGATGATATAATGTTATGGGTGTGTATATATATGTGTGTGTATGTGTGTATAAACACAAATATAAACCATATGTGTGTGTATTTATAGATAGATAGATGGATTATGAAACTAGGAAGCAAAGACACATCCACAAATCAAAAAAGTACAAAGTGGTAGCAAAGACAAGTGTTGAGAGGGAGGTCAGACCTGGACAATACTGTGTAGTCAGAGTGAGGGCAGGATCAGCTGCCAAAGACTATATCAGGGAGGAAACTTGAGAGCAACGACTCAAGAAAGAACTTGTATCAGAAAACAGCTGAATATCTCCATCTCCTCCCAACTTTGATGTCTCACCTGCCCAAGCCTAATACATTTTGCAGCATCACTTAATCCAGGAAAAAAAGTTCCATAGAAGCAGGTGAAACAGCCTGAGCTTCTGATGTGCAGAAACTTTGGCAGCAGGGATGGTCTTAAATTGTTTTTCCGAGTTCTGGCATCATCAGGACTTTCTGATACGAAAACCAGTTACCATAGAAACAAATTCTTAGACTGTTAGGTTATACCAAAATTAGACAATTGTGTCTTGAAAACTACACTTGTTGCGTACTTTAGGTATATCTTTAAGAGATCCTTTTTCCTTTACACTGCACTCAGTACCTTTCACCTTTCGGAGGAAGCTTAGTAAATATTTGATGAATTTTTGTTTACCCAGTTTTGAACCATGATCGTGTTTTTTTAAAATTAGTTTTTATTAACCTTCTAGCTTTAATAGAAGCTTGACTAAACTTCTTGTAACTCAAGAGAAAGGAAATGCAGGACAGGGTAGATCACCTCTGTCCTAAGCTGATTCGTTTTAACTTTTTGAATGAAACTGTTAATTTATAATTCAGGCTAAGCCACCTGAAGTTGTGTGCCTTTTGCCAGATAACTATACAGCCCCTGGTTGCTTAGCTGCAGGTTTGCAAAAAGTAAAAGCCAGTATTTCAAAGGATTATATATAGCTCTAGTCCTTAGAAGATTGGACCTAACTCTCTTTTTTTAAATTTACCGCAACCCCCTTATTTTACATATGGGGAAATCTCAGTGGAGAAATAAACTAGACCAGGGTGACTTTGAGTTTTATTAACTACCATTGGAGTGAGTGTGGATCCAGACATCTGTAAATTTGTATGGGATAATTTTTAAAATGGCCTTCAAAGCTTTCTGGAGTTCATTTGCAGATCTCTTTTGATTATGTAGATTTTCAGTATAATCTGAGTGATTAAGCAGAAGGGAAGATGGGATTCAGATAGTTAATTATTAACTACAAGCCTCTCATTAAATTAGCTTTTATTTTGGTAAAAGAATAGGTCGTCATGGAAAATGCCCCTTTGCAAAGATCAAACTAGTAGATGGCAGAAATAAAGAAGACAGGACTGGACAGAAACAGTCTGGTATATTCCCTATAAGGGAGGTTAAAAGAGAAGACATTTTGACTTTATCATACTTTTCATCCCACTCAGGTTGTCTTGGCTTAGCTTGTGGTTTGTTTCTTGCCCAACATACCTGCTGGACTTGTTTTTATAAACTGATGATATCAGTGGTTTAATGTTTTTGTCTGTCTGTTTTGACCTTCCGCAGGGTACCCCTGTTAGACCAATTGTCTCCAAAGTTGGGGCTCTGGCGTAACACCAAAGGGTGTATGGCCAGCCAGTTGGAGGATGGGAAAATGAGTTGTGTCCCACCCTCCTAGGGATAATAAATTCTGGGCTTGTCTCCAGCATAGCTACCTATGGTACGCTTTTCATCCATTGTTACTCAGTACCCTCCTACTCACCCTCCTATGGCTGTTCCAGATGTCAGCCCCTCAGGGCTTTATAACCCAATTACAACAGAGACACAGTTGTATATTTCATGCCGGACCCCCATGATGACTTTCAGGCCAGGGAGGTCAGTGCTCCTCCAGGGCCAGGGCAGCCCATAATGGGTTTCTGCCATCATTCATCTCACCCCCCTTAAACTTACACCCAAGTCCACCTGTCTTCCAAATTTCCTTGTTTATCTTAAGGGCACCACCATTCTTCCAGCCATTTGAGTTGACCAACCTTGTCTGCTGTCCTTGACTTATCACTATATCAGAAAATAGGGAGTCACTCTTACCTCCATATCACAATTTTGGAGGTCACTATATTAAAGGTCATTAAGGTGAATCACTAAAGGTGTCTTCCAAAGGAGAAACTCCCCCCTCCCCCACTTTGTTTTTCCTTTGTCTGGGCCGCACCCCCAGCCACCATCCCCTAGTTCAGAAACATTTTTTACAACCGTTTATTCTCTCTCCTTCGTATTCCCCCCTAATTGAATAATAAAAGAAAAAGAAAACATAGCAAATATGCGTAGTCTAACAAAACAAACACTGGCCATATCAAAAAAGTATGTCTGGGCAGGATGGGGGTGGTGATTGTCACTTTCACTCTTCTGTGTTCTCTGTTAGATCCAAGTTCTAAAGTCTTTCCACATGATTGCCACTGTATGCATCGTTCTCCTGGTCCTGATCATGTCAGTTCTCAGAGGTCTTCCCATTAATCCCTTCCATTCATATCTTCTCACTTTTTAAAAGCTGTTGCCCTAGCAGATGGGCACCCCCTTAATTTCCAGTTCTTGGATACTGCAAATAGCCTCCCCCACGTAGGTACATATATATGTATGTACATCTGTGTGTATATGTATATGGAGAGTATATATTGGTCCTTTTCATGATTCTTTCATCTTGCCTCCTAGAATATTTATGTATTAACATTACTTTGATGTACATCTCCTGCATATATGTATGTATGTGTATGTATGTACGTTTACCTTCTCAATGGTCTTTGAGGCGAGGGGCTGTTTCTTTTTTAGCATTGCATCCCAAACACAGTGCTTGATAGATGCAAACATACCAGGGACTTACTAAATGGATAGAAAAACAGAAGCCCCAGGATTAATGCATGATCAGGTTCTGTAGAAGGTATAATATATCTATCTATATCTATATACACACACACACATATATGCGTTATAGCTAAAATGGCAGTGAAAATGAAAACTCACCTTTTAAATTAAATTTAACAGGTTTTAAAAAATTGTTATTTATTTACGTTTAACAACCCATTTTGGGGAAATGTTTGAGTTCTGAATTCTTTCTCCTTCCTCCAAATTTCAACAGGCTTTTTAAATACAATCATATGCCAAAGGTAGCTTGGTTAGTTCAGTGGATAAGAGGGTCAGGTCTGGAGTCAGGAAGACCTGAGTTCAAATCCAGCCTCAGGTACTTGTTAGCTGTGTAACCCTGGGCAAGTCACTTAACCCTGTTGCCTCACTTTCCTTATCTGTAAAGTGAGCTGGAGAAGGAAATGACGACTCCTCTAGTATCTTTGCCAGAAAACCCCAGATGGGGTCAGACATGACTGAACAACAACAGAAATTATAGGCCAGGCCCTGGGCGAGGTGGGGATGTGAAAGCGAAAAAAAAAGACATATTCTCCTGCCCTCAAGGAGGTTAAATTCTATTTTTATTCTGTTCAGAGGAAACAACATTTAACCAAATAAAGAAATTACCAAATAGATGCAAAGTTAATATAGTGGGGGTAAGGTGGGGGAGGCCCTTGTTCAGAAGTTGGTGCTTGGACTGAGCCATATATTATCCCAAGTACAAGGTTACCCCAGCAGTGTAATGTCTTTTTCAAATATGGTCCTACTGATTAGTCTGACTTGTGCTTTCTACTGGCTGGAATCCAGTGTATAAATCTCTGCAGAAAGTTCTTCACTGTGTGCATTATTGGCAGATGCATTTAGGAAAAATGCCAAGATTTAAGATTTCATCGCTCCCTGTAAACCTGCATGATCCCTAGGAAGGGGATAATGGGGAGATGAATGCTATCGTACGCTGCCCTCCTCTCTCCAGCCACTCACGGGGCTGGTCTCCAAAACTTCCTCCTCCTTTCCCCCTGGCCTCTGGTACCTGTGTAAACTCCCAAGCCTTCTAGACTTGGTGCCTACCTCCTCCTTCCCCTGCCTCCCCTGTAACTGAAATTAGGTTGAGTTTTCACTTTAGTTTAATGCTCATACAGCCCCTAATAATTTAGTATTTTAATTATCTGTGTGCTTTATATATCCCCTTATTTGGTTACAATTAGGTTGAGTTTTCACTTTAGTTTAATGCTCATACAGCCCCTAATAATTTAGTATTTTAATTATCTGTGTGCTTTATATATCCCCTATTTGGTTACAATAGTGGTTTTATCTAATTTTTCTATTTCTTGCATCAGTCATTCAACAAGCTTTTTTGAATGGGTTTGCTACATAGCTTGGCAAGCCAATGGATAGAACTTGACCCAGACTCTGGAAGACCCAAATTCAAATTCTGCTCCAGGAACTTATTAGCTGTGTGGCCCTAAGTAGAAGTCACTTAACTTCCTTCTGCCTAATAATAATAATAATAATAATAATAATAATAGAAAAATAATCACCCCTTCCTTTGGGTAGTTGCTAGGATTGGATGAGATATGTATCTAGCTCTTGGCAAACCTTAAAACACAACTGTGAATGCTGTATGTTAGATTCTCCTTCCCATCAGTTCTTCGTTTGGGAAAGTAAAGTAGGTATTCTATTAATTGGCTAAGATTAGGATGTGGTGCATTCTCAATCATTCATTGCAGATGTTTCCTTTTAAAAGTTGTGGTTTAGGTGGTACGTTTGAGGAAAGGTCACGGGTCATGAAAGATCTGTAGCTTTATATTTTGATACAGGCTGTATCCTGGGTAAAGGAAAAGAGGAGGCCAGAGGTGAAGGCCAGCTTCCTATACCATTAACCGGCTCATAAACTCTGGATTCAGCAGTTGAGTTCAGTGAATGTTTGTTAAAGGCTGGACTATGCAAGGGGTGCTATACCTCGTATCTAAAAGTCCTCGAGGGGTTTACAGAAACCCATATATTAGAACCCCAGCTATTCAGTTTTTCTGCCAGGTCAAAGCTGTCAGAACTCCTCTCTTGTCCAGTAGCAATATGACTCACTTGAGGAATAAATACAATCCTTCTCTAGTGTGGAATGGGGTGGGATGGAGGGAGACAGTTCAGAACTTAAAATGTAACCAAAAATGTTTTTAAAAGAATAAGCAAAATAATATAATAATAATAATAGCTGGTACTTGTTGTTACTCAATTATTTCTGTCATGCCTGACTCTTCATGACCCCTTTTGGGGGGTTTTCTTGGCAGAGACACTAAAGTGGTTTGCCATTACCTTCTCCAGTTCATTTTACAGATGAGGAAACTGAGGCAAACAGGGTTAAGTGACTTGCCCTGGATCACACAGCTAGCAAGTACCGGAGGCTAGATTTGAACTCAGGTCTTCCTTCCTGGGCCTGGCACTCAATCCACTTTGCCACGTAGCTGCCCCCAGCTACTATTTATATAAGGCCTACTATGGTCTAAACCAGGGGAGGGGAACCTGTGACCCTCTAGGTCAGCAGTTCTCAACCTGTGGGTTATGTTCAGTTTGTAACAATGAAAATACATCCTGCATATCAGATATTTACATTGTAATTCATAACAGTAGCAAAATTACAGTTATGAAGTAACAGCAAAAATAATTTTATGGTTGGGGGGTCACCACAACATGAAGAACTGTATTAAAGGGTCATGGCATTAGGAAGGTTGAGAACCACTGCTCTAGGTTCTTAAGTGCAGCCCTTTGACTGAAGCTAAACTTCACAATCCAGTGGATTAAGACAAACAGAGATTAAGTGACTTTCCCAGGGTCATCTAGCTAGTGAGTATCAGAGACTAGATTTAAAATCAGGACTCCTTGAGGCCAGGCCTGGCACTTTATCCACTGTTCTACCTAGTTGTTTAAAACCTATTTTACCTGGGATTTCTGCAGAAACCTTACAGAGGTGCAGAAGAAAACTGTGCAGTGGCTTAGTTTTTCCTTGTTCTTTAGAATTCCTTCGTGGAACAAGAATAAAGAGGAGTCCATGGAAGGATGAGAATACACACACACACACACACACACACACACACACACACACACACACACACATACACACACACACACTGATATGTATATTCATCTCTGTGTGTGTGTGCATGTGTATCTATGAATTTCACCCTCGTTTGTTGAATAGGCTTGTGAGGAAAGCAAAGGAATTGTAAGATTTCAAAGTTCTCTCTAAATGTGAGATATTGTAAAGTTCTTTGCAAACCTTTTTAAAGCCCTGTAGAAATGCTAGCTACTTATCATTATCATTATTGCTATTATTATAATCTATCACCCAGGCCCCTGAACAATTATACTTAAGTCATAACAAAAATCTGTGAGTACAAATTAGTGGATTGTACTCATGTTCATCCTTAACAGGTCACTGTGTTTTTCCCTGAAGGCTGCTGCTCTTATTAAGGCCTATCAGTGTTAAATTCTGTTGTGTCCGTGTTGCTAATTGGCCTTTTAAACACCTCTTTGGATAGGTTAAAAACTCTTAAAAACTCAGTTCAGCAAATTGAGTATCTGTTACTTACAAGACTTTGTACTATGCACCAAAGAAGATAGGTTAGATGGGCAGAGGTGAATGAGATACAACGTCTCTTTTGGGAAGATCTTCAGAATCTCTAAGAGAAGGTGAAAACTGTATATAAATATGATGCGAATCAGGACAAGGAACATGAAATGAAAGTTCAAAGGGAGGGCTGCTTTTGTCTCTTGGAGGAGGTGGCATTTAATCTGGTCCTTGGAAAAATCATCAAGACTTATATGACTTATGGGAGGAGTATCTGACGATCTTGAAGGAGAGAGGTTTCTGATGGTCTTAGGAACTGAGACACTGCTCCTCTATCCGTCTGCAGACGGGTCCGCCCACATGCAGATACACCCACATATGAGTATTAAAGGGTCGGGGCATTAGGAAGGTTGAGAACCACGGATGTAATAGATAGAATGCTGGCCTGAGAGTCAGGAATACCTAAGTTCAGTCTCACCTCAGATAGCCTCCCTAATGGTGACTCTGCTGAAGTCACTTAACTTCTCAGGATCTTTGTCTTTAGAATGAGAGGTCTCTGCCAGCACTCCATCTCTGATCCAACAACCTAGGTTCAGATTCTCTCACTAATGTTTATTAACCCTCCAACTGGCCCTTCCTTGCCATGGGCAAAGTCACTTCCGTGCCCTCTCTAAGCCTCACTTTTCTCATCCGTAATATGGGAATAATGTTCATACCAGCAATATGTACTTGCTGGGTTTTGGGGAGAAGCAAACAAGATAGTGTATTTAAATAAAGCACTTTGTGAGCCGTAAAGGCTTAAAGCTCAAGTGCTATGATTGGGAGGAGGCAGGGGAATCATTAGATTGAGCACAGAAGGGCCACCATGCGTGTGGTCTTGATTTCCAGATTGTGGGTGGACACTGAGACATTTCTATTACTTATGGACTGTGTATGTCCTTTCTGGCAGAAACATCTCTCCTTTTTAGTTTCACATTTAGACTGTTCTCCTGGTAGCATCCTAAAGGGCTTTCAGTATGGGTAGAAAAAATACACGCTTGGTCTTTGGTCTTAAAGGAGCAAATATCATGGAATTCCAGTTTATTTTTCCCCCTTGGGTTGTGTGGAATGGGAGAATAGGACATAGCGTGTTTTGATTCTGCCTAGCTGGCCCACACCAGGAGGTCAGTTTTTCTCTTCCTTCTCCTTTAGGGAGTCTGTTTTGTGTTTAAGTAAACAACTCTCACTGCACGAATTCAGGGCCACTCGGTTTCTTCCAAAGAGAAGAAAACAGTATTTGTGGCTGTCACTATGTTCCATCCTTAAACATGCTCTGCCTTTGGGAAATGAGAGGAGGTCTGGGAAATAGAAAGGAGACTTAGGAATAGCCAAGCCTTAAGTATATATGGTACTTTACAGTTTAGGGAGACCTTTGCCCTCTCTTATCTTGTTTGATCTCAGGCATGAAGGAAGTAAACATGGGAAGGACTTGCCCATATGCCTGTCACAGGATTTGAGAGTCAGGGGTGTGATATACTGCAGGTCACCACAAGAAATTTAATGGGAATTTTTAGGGAGTTCTGTGCAAGTTGCAGACAACATGGGAAGGCCAGCCGACAATACAGAAAAAATTTAGGAACTCAGAAATGCATAAAATATAGGCATAGTATTGTATAATATCAGCCCAAATTTTACAGTAAGTACTGTAAACACCCAATAAAAGAGAATAGATTCAGACTTCTTTTCTGTTACAAAGGGGAGGGCCAAAAAATTTTATGAGATTTTCCAGGCTGCTGCACCCCTAATGCCCTTGATGTGAAAGGGAGAACTATATATGTGTGTATATGTGTGTATGTATCTATATTCACACAAATGTGTGCATGTATGTATATACACATACATGCACACATACAGGACACACTTTAAAGTTTAATTTGCACTATTCATGTTTTCTCTATCACTTTCATAAGGCTAGAGAGTCAACAGAACAATTGGCCAAATTCTGATTTGTAGCAGTTGCCAGATTCCAAGGTCTAAATGCTCACACTGAAATTTAACCATTGAAGAGCTTGTTTGAGCTGACTCCAGAAGATCCCTGCCCCTAATCCAGTTCACCATGAAAAGAATTCCACTATAACTTAACCTGTTAAGGGGTCATCTAAGCTTCTATTGGAAGACTTCCAAGGAGGGGGACCTCACACCTCTTGAGGCAGCCCATCTTATTTAGGGAGCCCTCATCATTTTCCCTAGCATCAAACCTGCATTTGTTCCCTGGCAACTTAAATCCATTGCTCCTTTTGTTGTTGAGGTTTTTTGTTTTTTCTGTTGTGTCCAACTCTTTTGGACTCCATTTGGTATTTTTTTTTTTTTTTTTTTGGAAAAGGTACTGGAGTGGTTTGCCATTGCCTTCTCCAGCTAGTTTTACAGATGGGAAAACCAAGGCAAACAGAGTTAAGTGACTTGCCCAGGGTCACGTGGCTAGGAAGTGTCTGAGGCTAGATTTGAACCCAGCGGGGTGCTCTATCTACTGGGTCACCTGACTGCTTTTCCATTGTTCCTAGTTTTCCCCTTTGAGAACAAACCAAATGAATCTAATCCGTATTCCTTAGGACAGCCCTTCAAATACTTGGAGACACCTGTCATTTTGTCCTGATCCTTCAGGTCTCCTAGAAACTCTTTGAGGTCTGGGAACGTGTCTTACAGGTTTTATAATTCCTTCAGCCCTTTTAGAAAACGCTGGGTATAGTCTCTATGCTCAGTAAATGCATTCTGATCATTGCCACTGCCTATGCTTGTCTGGTAATACTTAATGAAGATAAGTAGAACCACATGGGAGAAGTTTGGGGCCTGAGGTAGATAACATAGGAGGTACCGAGGGGTGTTCCTGTACGTGGATTCTCTCCTGCCATGCTTGTTAGTGGGTAGACCCTTTATACCTAGCTAGGTAGTTAGGTAGCTTAGGGAAGAGGTGTCAGAGATTAGTTTGGAAACCAGATTAAAATGAAATCGAAAATATCGAACTAAATAAATAATACGATAAAACACCAATAACTTTGTTTTCTGATCAACATCCTTTTATAGGGTTTGGTGCTTCTGTTTGTATTTGAGTTTGATGTCACTGGTTTAGAAGATAGAACACTGGACTTGGAACCCAGGAAACTCAAATTTGAAGATATTTAGTATTTTATGACTCTGAGGCAAGGAGTTTCCGACACTCTGTGACCCCATTTGGGGTTTTTTGGCAAAGGTACCAGAATGGTTTAGCCATTTCCTTCTCCAGTTCATTTTACAGATGAGGAAACTGAGGCAAACAGGGTCAGATGACTAGCCCAGGGTCACACAGCTAGTAAGTGTCTGAGACCAGAGTTGAGCTCAGGTCCTCCTGATGGCAGGCTGGGCACTCTATCTCCTTCACTACTTAGCTGTCCCTCCTTATCTGTAGAGTGGGGATAACAACCACCCTTAACTCACGGGTTATCTGGGAGAATCTATGAGGTAAGATTTACATGCTTTACAAACCTTAAAGTGCTGCATAAATATTAGTTGTGTGGTTGTTAATTTATTTAAGATGTCCTCCTATGGGTTATCAGCCTATAGATTATCTTAAGAACTTCCCTTCCCGAAGATAAAAATGTGAGACAGCATGGTACCCATTGTGGTCCTAACAGATAGAGAGCCAGTCTCTGTCGCTGATACAGAGTGACCTTGGACAAATCACCTCAATCTCTCAGTGTCCCAGGCAACTCTCAAAAATTATAAAGTGAGAGAAGGTAGTGCTAGCAAAATCCCACATCCAGTGCCCATTGCTATATTCAATGTGGTGGCTTTCTATTTAAGTGAAGGGCCTAGGAGAGAGATTTCAGAAATGACTTCCGTAAATTTTTGGAAAATTCTGGATTTCTCTACCCTTAGGACCATTCTGTGTCATTGTGGATAGCTGATGGTTGGGGAGACATCTGAGGTGACAGAGGAAAGCTGGCCTGGCTTTGGAAATCTGCCACAGAAATTCCATGACAAGGGCAGTCAGGAGGAATACATGATGCCTTCCATGATTGGTATTTTGCTCAGTCTTTTCTCTGAGGAAGACGACCCATAGATTCCTTTTCCTTGTCTTCTTAGTGAACCCTCGACCAACACTTTACTGATGAAGTGTGATTAAACCGTTCCAGTGAAGGATAGATGAGCCCTCACCTTTTTAGGCAGAGTAACACGTCAGACTAAATAAATGAATAAATATACAACTAAAGAAATAACTTAACGTTAACCTGAGGCCACATAGTTATTTTGTTCTTACATTTAAGCATTCCCTCCTCCCCCTTTTTAAAAAAGAGCAGTATAGGTTGATATGGAAATGAATCTTGAATTAACTGTATCCTCTTAATTCCGTATCAGTTTGGAGATGCTTTTTCTCCCTGCTCGGCTGTAAGGATGATTGGTTCCTGGTTGTTGGCAGCTCATGGTGTAGAAATAATTTGTCTGGAGCAGCCTCAGAAGTTAATGAAAGTAATCAGAGAGAATGGCAGGAGTCATTCATGTGGAAATGGAAGAGAGAGACATTGGCCTGTGAACTGTTGCCAAGTGGGAATTCTAGGTTTGAGTGCTTATTCCTTTACAAAAAATTAAAAAAAAAATATATTTGTTGTATGCATGGCTGAGAGAATTAAAGGTGGCTGGGAACATGGGCATATCTGGAGCTTTCCAAGTTTAAAAAATTGATCTCACAAAGGAAATAGAGCGAGGGCCCCTAACTTTATCCTGAAAATCTATTTGGGGTTTGCGTGGGGAGGGAAGTACTAATTTGATCTGCTATCCTGAGACAAGTCCTTCTCTGTTTTTTAAATGTTTTTTATTGGCATTTTTTTAAAAAAGTGACAACATTGTCACTTCTTAATATCTCATCCCTTCCCCTTGTAGCAAAGAAAAACAGTTAAGCAAAGGCAGTAACCCAATTTGGCAGCATTCCTCCCTGTTTATATGCTACTGTCTTTCCATGGAGAAGAAGGAAGAGTATTTCATCAGCTACTCTCCCAAGGTCCGCAGAATCGGGAGTATGTGGAGGGCGCCAGTGAGGGCAGGGGCAGCCCCGAGGTAATCACTTGGCTGCTTGGTTCAGTTTTAACATTGACTGGGCACACTTTGGGACTACACCACTAAAGCACACCTGTTAACTCTTGATAAAAACCTCTTGATCAGCTGGGGCTTGAAAAAGAATGAAGAATCACATTCAGAACTCCCCAGAAAGGCACGAGCAAAGCTGTCATTTTAGTTTTTCATGTATGATCTCATTCTGTACTGCTCTTGTATTAGGGTAGGACAAGACATTTGTGGTAGACACTTAGGATAGAGCTATGAAATATAAACAAATAGAATAAATCATAAACCATAGATTTGGAAAGGGATTTACAGGCCATTTAGTCTTAACTCCATAGGGTTGTTTTTTTGTTTTGTTTTGTTTTTGGTAGGGAAGATGGGACCTGTGTTTTCATCTGTGTAGGAAACTCTGAGTGAGAAATTCCCATTTCTTATGCACACCCGAAACTTCTCTGAAACGTAAACATCTTGGAGACTTTTACTGGAAGTCAAATGACTTGTCCAGGACCACTCAGGCATAGTCTGATGTGGGACTTGAATCTAGGCCTTTCTTGTCTATGAGGCTAGCTCTAGTCTTATGTAACGCTACTTCACTGACAAGTAGGATTTGAACCCAGACTTTTTGACTCCAAACCAAGGACTTAATGAGATTATATATGCAAAGTATTTGTCAAATTCCTGTTCAGTAGTTATTATTATCATTAATTTCAAGATCACCTCCATGCAAAACAAGATTCTCAGAGTAAAAAATACATTTTCCCAGTCCTAATTTAGACTGTTCCAATGCTTTTACTTTTATGGCAAAAAATTCTAAGATCCTCTAGTCCGATCATAATTTCCTGTCTTTCTGTCTCTTCCTTAGGCCTTACTTGTCCTACAGGTATCCCTGGTGTTCATTCAGACCACCAATCCTACACCTTTCAGTACTTTCTCAGACCTGACTTCTAAGCTGGTGTTGAGTGAGACCACCAATCCCCATACTCGGGGCTGTGCTGGAACCAGTTGGAACCCATCTACCCCCGACCCTCCGAGCTGAGGACCATGCATTGTGCCTGAGCAGATTTGGGTTTGAGCTGCCTCCAGCACACCCCTGTCCTTATTACCCCCATCAGTCTCTCTACACATATCCTTGAAACTTTGTTTTTCTTTGTTTTTCTTTTTCCTACCTGCAGATGGGCAACAAAGAAGGGTAGTGATAGAGTACCCCCCCCAAAAAAAATAGAAAGAAAAGGTCACTCAACCATCCCTCCCCTGCCTTTCCTTCCTCCCCTCCCCTCTCATCCCCTCCCCTCCTTTTCCCTCCCCTCCTGTCCTCTCATCTCCCCTTCTTTTTTCTTAAATGGATAGAAAAGAACCAGAAGGAACGTCAAACAAACAGGATAGCTTTGAAAGCTGTTGATTGCTCCTATTACATACTTAAAAAGAAAAGCAAGTTGTATGTACATAAACAGAGACTTGAAATTTCATGTGAAATCTTCCTTTTTTGTTCTTTTTTTATGCAAACGCTGATTTGGTTTGTTAAATTCAGAATAAAAGTTAAAAAGAAAATTTATCCTTGATCCTCCCTAACTTCTCTAACAATTTGCCCCATCAGTTATCTTCACTTTTCTCTAATCTCTAATCTCTTATGTATCTCTCCTTAATCTACTGCCTTCTTCCCTGCTGGTTTCAAAGAAAAAAATCCCTTCAAACAATCATCTCTTACCTCCCCTCTTCATAGTCACAAACTCCTAGAAAGAGGTGGCCCCTCTCTTTGCCTCCTCTTCCTCTCCCCAGCCCTCGGCAGTCTGGTTTTTGACCTCTTCACTCAACTGAAACTGCCCTCTACAGGTTACCAGTGATGTCTTAATTGCCAAATCTGATGGTCTTTTCTTGAAAGGCTGACCTCCTTGAACTTTCTGCCTCATTTGACACTGTTGACCAGCATCTCCTCCGGGATACTCTCTCTTTTATGGATTTTTGATAAACTATTCTTGTTTATTCTCTCTCTTACTTGACTGACTTCTTTCATAGTCTCCTTTGCTGGTTCATTCATGTAATGTTCTGTAATGAAGATCTACCCCTGGGTTGTATCTTGGACTATTTTCTCTCCGTATTTTCCAACGTAGTGATCTCATTAGCTCCCATGGAGTTAATTATTATCCCTCCACAGAAGATTCCCAGATCAGAATATGCAGCCCTAATCTCTACAATTTCTTCATGACCCTTTGGACCGTAAAAGCCAAGACGGTCCATGGAGTTTTCTTGGCAAAGATCCAGGATTGGTTTTCCATTTCCTTCTCCAGTAGATGAATGCAAACAGAGTTTAAATGACTGAGGCTGAATTTGAACTCGGGTATTCCTGACTCCAAGGCCCAGTGCTCTATCCATTGAGCCTTCTAGCTGCCTTTAACTGCATTACTAACTACTTATTAGACATTTTGAACTGTATATCCCATAGACATCTTTTTTTTTGTTCTTGTCCCTTCATTTCAAAAATTACATTAATACATATATGGAATAAAAAAAAAACATTTCCATAGCCTAGTACAATAAAAAAGATGATTGTACATGAAACTGCAAATCTACTATGCACAGCTTGCTGTTCCTTTCAAATATACAACACAATTATCATAAATTTTTTTCCTTCTTTTTTTTCTGTCCTATTCCTTCCTGCCCTAGAAAGAGGGCTACCATTAGACACAAATTGGTGTGTGTGTATAAAATTATTCAGTGCATATTTCTATTTATCAGTTCTTTTTTCTGGATGCAGTTAATGTCTTTTTTCCGATGTCTTTTATGGTTAACTTGGGTATTTATAATAGTCAGAATAACCTCCATTTATACAGTCGTTCTTAAAACAGTTTTGCCATTATTGTATACAGTATTCTCTTGGTTCTGCTCATTTTCCTCTTCATTATTTCCATGTTCTTCCACGTTTTTCTAAGACCATTGATATCATTTCTTGTAGCACAGTAGTATTCCACATACCAGTCATATACCCCCAACTTGTTCAGCCATTCCCCAGTGGATGGGCATCCCATAGACATCTCAGACACGTCCAAGATAATTTAATATCTGCCCCTCTTCCTCCAAACCAAGCACCTTTCTGAACTTAGCTGTTTCCTAACTATTTTTACTCCCTCCTCTCTGGATTCTTCTCTTTTTTTTTTCACTATGGCATAGCAATATAGCATGACATTCATATACAACAATTATTATAATTATTGCCCTATTGAGGAGCATTTACTTTATTTCCAGGTTTTTTCCTATTAAAAAATGTTATTAGTATATTTTGTGCATATGTATTTTTGTGTGTATCAGTCCTTGACCTCTTTGGTATATGCCTCGTAGTTGTATAAGATTTAAGGATATGTACAGTTACAGTGTCTTTTCTAGTACAGTTTCAGATGTTTCCCAGAATGGGTTGGACCACTTCACAGTTCTGTGTTTTTCATCTTACAGCCCCTTTAGCATTCGTCACTTTTGTGCCTCCGTCATCATCAATCAGAACCCTAGAGTTGTTTTAATGTAGATTTCTCTTATTACTGATATGGAACATTCTTTCATATGGCTCTGTATAACTTGTATTTCTTTTTTAAAAGTTGCCTGTTCCTATCCTTTGCAGAGTGTCTCTTATTCATATACATTTGCATTGATGAAGTATTGGTCCATAAGATAAGTTATTCTGTATTTTCTTATCTTTAAAATGGGAATTAGAAAGCCTAATGAAGATAAGTAAGTGATGCCTCTTTACTTTAGGGATCTCTAAGTTCATTCATGAGCGTATTCCCTCTGTAAAGTTGGATTTTGATGGATGAAGTGCCTTAATAAATGTATTATATATGAAGTGCACTAATGATTCACACAGAGTACTTTAAATTGATTAAGGTGCTATCCACATAACCACCTTGTGAGGTTGTTATTCCCATTTCACAGATGATGAGACCGAGACTTGGAGCATTACATGATTTGCTTCTGTTCAGTAGCTAGTAAAGTGTCAGAGGTGGCATTCAGATGCAGGTCCCCTAACGCGGTGTCTGATGATGCTTTTTTCCCATGCCACATTGAATTAGATCTCAGTATTGGGTATGTTATTCAGAGAGTAAAGGGTTGAAGGGAGCTTGTCTTTCATTCTCTGCTTTTTTGTTCCATTGGAGGTTTCTAATTTGTAGGACACCCTGGTTAAAGCCAAAGAGAAACTTGCACTAGAAGGATGGGCCCAGGGATTGGGTTGAGTTCAAAGATGGCGGCCATTTTAACCAACTATTACATGGGAGCCTTGTCAGGTAAGAAGTAGGCTTTCCCAGGCCATTCTTCATCCCTTAGTGTGCTGCCAGGCTCTCAGTCCCATGCCTTCTGACTTTCTCTCTCTCTATCTCTGTCAGTGCCGGTGATGGAACCATGTCCATCTTGGGGACACAGGTGAAATCTGGGTAACTTTCCCAGAGGGTCCTTGACATTTTGCTTCTACCACTTTAAAACCTGACTTTTCCCTTCATGTTTCTTTTGAATCTTTCCAAATTGTTGTGAGGAAAGTAGAACTAAAAAAAAAATGTAAAGAAACAACATTGAAATTCTCTTTTGGGGAATTCCCATTTGGACATAGTTTAGAGACCTTTAGCAAAAAATTAGAATTGACTGTATTGGAAAATCCCTCCATGGTGATAATGGAGTTGGGAAGCACCTTGGCATAGGGACCAGATTTTGGTTATGATTAATCTTTTGTGGATGATGTCAATTGAGGTTTATTGGCAATTATTATCAGAACATGGAAAAACATTTACTGTTTTGGGAGAGGAAAGAAATCAGAGATGTGTTTATCTTGACAAGCTTATAGTCTATAATGTGACATGAAAAGAATAGTTGGGGGAGAAATGATAGCTGTACTCAAGTATTTGAAGGGCTGTCATGTGAGAGAGAGAAAGATTAGATTTCTTCTGTTGGGCCCCAAAGGGCAAAACCAGGAGCAGTGACTGGAAAATTGGGAAGAGACATATTCAGGTTTGATTGATGTTAGAAAAAAACTTCCTGCTGATTACAGCTGCCCAGGAGTTGAATGGATTATCTTAAAAAGTGTAGGGTACCCCTTCTTTCTATATCTTCAAACAGAATTTTTGACTACATGTCAAGTATTTTATGCCATCCAGTGTTGGTTAAACTAGATGCCCTAATGAGGTATCTCAGAATTCTGTGATTCTTATCTATGTCCCAGAGTGAAATATATTGTTTCTGGAGGTGATAGGTTCTCTTTCCCCAGAGGTCTAAGCAGAAGATAGATGACCATTTACTCTAGATTTTGCAGAGGGCTTTGTGCAAATTGTCCTGGACCCTTTGGCAGTCTAGGGGAAACCTAAAGACTCCTTTTTCGGAATCATGCCTTTAAATGCACTGCAGAATTACAAAGGAAGCCAAATGTTAGTGAAAATAAAGTTAGCATATTTTCCTCCTTCCTAGTTCATGGACCCTCTGAAATCTATCCATGGCCTTGCTTGAAGTATCTGTGAGCCCTAGGTTAAGAATCCTTGTTCTAGATGATCATTGGGAATCCCCCACATTTCCAAAATACGACAATCTTGTGAATGGTTGCCTATCCTGTGAATAGATGTGTATCAACAGGACAAGAAAGTCGGCGTGGTGGGTTGGAGTAGAGCGTAGACCTTGGAGTCAGGAAGAATAGCAGTGAAGGCAAACTTTTGGCACTTACTGGCTGAGTAACTCCAGTCAAGGCATAGCCTTTCAGTGCCCTCAGGGAACTGGAGGGTTAAGATGGAGTTCTCCATGCTGATGGAATCATAGATGTGGACCAAAAAGACTATTTTCTGAACCTTGTGTATTGGGACATCTGATGTTTGTCTCAGGAAGGATGCTCCTTTTAAAGTCCCTGTCCTTTCGGGACTTTTCCAGGATATATGGTTGCTATAAGTGCATGGGTCAATGAAGGAGGACCTGGAAAGCTGGAGTTTGAAAGAAGAGAATTTTCAGGCAGCTGTTAATGCTGTTAACAGTTTTTGGTTAAACCTTTTTTGGGGGGGAGTGGGAGGGAAGAAGAGGGAATTAAATAAAAGGGGACCGAGAGATAGTTTCAAGGCTGTGGCATGTGTATAATAATTTAAGAGAAATAAAACTTTCCCTGTTAGATTATTTACCATATAAGCTAAAAATGGATTATGGTCATTTGTTTTACTACGTAAATTCAGCCAGGTAAAGAGGGCTCAAAGTGGATTATTATGGTTGAACATCTGCTGATCTGAATTCATGCTTTTAATTGAAGGTCTGTATGAGCTTGGGTCTCTTAAACATGCTTAAAAAAAAAACCCAACCAACTAATTTAAGTATGTAAAGGCTGCTACAGCTGTAGATTGCTTCCTTTGCTGCTAGAGGCTTAATGGACGTTGTACCATGAAAAGAAACCCAGATCTTGTTACTTTCTGGTTTGTTCTCTACTGTTAGCTCAGGTCATGAAAATCACAATCCATAGAGAGGAAGTTTTAGGGAAATTAAAATGTTAAGAATGATTAACTTATCAGGGTTTACAGGATACAGATCTTTTCTACCTCTTTAAAAGAAAGAAAAATAGGAAAAAGAAACCCAACTCTGAAATTAAACCACTTGTTTGTTTCCATATGTTTTGGCTTCACTTCCCCCTTGAAACTACTTTGGGGAATTATTTGTAATTTGCACTTTAAAAGGAAAAGAGAAAGCCTTGCTCTGCACTAGCTCCTTACTCCGAGTATGTATACAGAGAATGTATACAGGGCTCAGGAATGCTCTTGCTCATTGGTATGAGATAACCACCCAGGGAAATCACCTGCTCCAATCTGGTTTGGTTTTGTTGTTTTGTTTTTTCAAATCATGAGTAACTTTAAGCTTGCATTCCATAAACACAGCTCATGCTGCCCTTAATCTAATTTCTTGGGCCCTTCTCCTGCTGGTACTGATTAAAAATCAGGGTTTAACTTTTACCTTGGAAAAATTCTTGGCAGTATTTGAATCCTTTGGTCTTCAGAGAGGCATGTGAAGACAGAGGAAATAGTTTCTTGGCTTCCTAAAATTCCAGAAGCATTCTCTTGTCTCTTTTCCCCCACTGCCAAATCAGATATTAAGGGCAGTGAGATGGAGTGTCTGAACGCCAGCATTTCTAGTTTCTGTTTTAGGTTATGGTTCAACTAAAAGTGATTAGATGTCTATCACCTTCCCGTCACTCAAGCTCAAATGAGATTCTGTGTGAAAATGGGCTTTGAAAATGTTAAAGTTCTATATAAACATCAGTTATCAGGGATGGGTTGGGATGATCTGTGTTCTCAAACTCCCCCCTCTGACACAGCCCTCTTCTCCAGCTCATTTTACAGATGAGGAAACTGAGACAAAGAGGATGAAGTGACTTGTCCAGGCTCACACAGCTAGTAAGAGTCTGAGGTTGGATCTGAACTCATGAAGATGAATCTTCCTGATTCAAGGCCCAGTGCTCTGTCCACTGTGGTTGTCTGAGTCAGATTTGAGCTCAGGTTCTCCTGATTCCAGGCCCAGTGTTCTATCCACTGCGCCACCTGGCTGCCCATTTTTGGTCTAGGAATGCAGTGTATAGTATGTAGGAATGCATGAGTTGGGAGAGGGCTGGGCAAGATGGGAGAATGTCAGAGATGTGTGTGTGTAATATATGAAGGAGAATAGTATGAGAAAAACCACACAGGTCAATTGTAGAGAGCTTGGAATGCCAGGATTTTGGAACCCCAAAATTGGAAAGGTTCTGAGGATTTCAGATAGGAAGGAACTTCATTGACCATGAGGTTCCACCTCTTTCAGAGCAGGATTCTCCTCCGAGTGCCAACTAGCCATCTCCAGCCTCTGTTTGAGATCTCTCGTGGCATGTACTACTGCCTCTTGAGCTAGGCCATTGTACTTTGGGTCCTCTCTAAAGGTTCAGAGGTTTTAGATTGACCTGAAATTTGCTTCTTTGTACCTTCATAGGATCACAGATCCAGGGCTGGAAGAGACTTTAAGAGGCTTTCTAGTCCCATCCACTCATTTTTTATAGATAATGAATCCTAACTTTATTTTTAAACCCACCCCTGTCCCAGACTTGCCTATGTCCTCTGAGAATACCGTCATCCTTCTAGTAGCCACATTTGTCCATCGAATGAACCTAATTCTGCCCTCTGAACAAGTCTTAAGTCTTCTGAATGATAGCTCTTCAAATACTTAAAGACAAGGATGCCCTGTGCCCCCTAATCTTCTTTTAACACTTGGCTAACCATCAACTGTTAATAATAATCATTTTTTAAAAAAAGCTAACACTTTACCTCACTCTGTGTCAGGCATTATGCTAAACATTTTACAATTATTGTCTCATTTGATCCTCACAACAATCCTGGGAGGTAAGTGCCATTAAAAAATTAATAGCATTTTTTTTTCTGATTCCATGTAAAGACACTTTTTAACATTAATTTTTTATAAAATTTAAACCTCCAAATTTTCTCCCCTCCACCAAGAAGGTAAGCGGTTTGATAAAGGTTACATATGTGTGATCATGTAAAATTTATTACCACAGCAGTCATGTTTTGAAAGAAGAAACAGTTTGTAAAACAGTTATAGTTTACAAAAGGAAAAAAAATGAAAAATAGTATGCTTTGATCTGCATTCAAACTCCCATCAGTTCTTTCTCTGGATGTGGATGGGATTTTTTAACATGAGTCTTTTGGAATTGTCTTGGATCATTGTATTGTTGAGAAGAGCTAGGTAAATCCTAGTTGATCATTGCACAGTGTTGCTGTTACTGTGTAAAATGTTTTCCTGGTTCTGCTCATTTCACTTTGCATCAGTCCATGTTAGCCTTTCCAGGTTTTTCTGAAATCTGACTGCTCATCATCTCTTTTATAGCACAGTAGTATTCTATTACATTCATATACCACAACTTGTTCAGCCATTCCCCAATGAATGGGCATCCCCTGAACTTCCAATTCTTTGCCACCACAAAAAGAGCTGCTACAAATATTTTTGTATATGTGGGTCCTTTTTCCTTTTTTGTGATCTCTTTGGGATACAAATCTAGTGGTGTTGCTAGATCAAAGGGCATGCACAGTTTGATGGTAAATGCTATTATTATCATCCCCACTTTAGAGATGGAGAAATTGAGGCAAACAAGTCAAATGACTTTACCAGGGTCACACAGCTAGGACATATGTGAGGCTGGCTGGATTTGAGCTCAGATCTTCCTGACTCCAGACCTGGCACTGTGTTTACTGGGCTATGTAGGTTTTAGAAGTTGAAGGGCCCTTAGAAATCATCTTGTCCAACGATGCTCCTATGAACTGGTTTTTAGTCCTTTACCTAGCCTACTTGCCTTCTCTGGATATGTTCCATTTTTGTCCACACTTTACCTAAAACATGGCATCTTGGACACTGAGTTTGTGCTTTATTTATTTTAAATTTTATTTACCTATTCATCTTTATTTATTCTGAAATTTGTGAAGAGTTGGTGAAGGTCTTTTGGAACAAGGGAATACGAAGTAACACAATCTCTTGCCTGTGCCGTAAGAAGATGTTTTAGCTCTGCTGTGTATGGAAGGATGAATTGGCAAAGTGGGTGGAGGGGGGTTGGGTGAGAATTGGAGCAGAGAGACCAGTTAGGAAGCTTGGCTAAGTGCTGGGCGATAAGGCTGCTAAAGATTAGGGGGACCCTAAAAGGGAAGAGGGAAAGATAAAAAGCGTGTTGTCAGGGTAAAGAAGAAGCTGAGCACTTGGCAGTGATCTTTCTGCTGCCTTACCTGCTATGAAATTGAAGCAGTAGCTAATACTGGGAGGAGACTATTGGAGAATGTGAATGTTCTCCCGACATAGGTGTGAGATGTTACCAAATATAAACCATATACCTGCCAGATCTCTCTATTAAATTTTTTTTCTCTCTCTGTTCCTCTCCTCTCAGTTCTACAGGCAAGAGAGAGAGAGAAAGAGAGGGAGTATTCCTCAAAACAAGAATTTGATTTCAGAATATATAGATGATAGTTATACACTTACGTGTATATGTTTGTTAATAACACATCAAATAGGGTTATTGACTATATGTATTTGATCCTCAAAACAAATATATACACATGTATAATATACATTATAACATTAAAATGTATACATAAGTATAGTATACTGATAGAATAATTACAAAACATGCATGGTTGTATATTATAATACATTAATATATAATATATGTATATATTTGTTTTGAGGATTTATATATGTGTGTGTGTGTGTGTGTGTGTGTGTGTGTGTGTATAGTCATTAACCTTATTTGATACATATAAAAGCTTTCTTTGTGCTCTTATTTCTTACCGCCAACAAGGAATAGGGGGAAACAAATTCTTGAGAGGGAAATATCAGGTTTCAAAGCAAGTAGACTTGTGGAAAAAGCCAGTACATGGTAATAATACACCCATGTCGTATGCATAGGTGGTGTGCATGTCTTCTCCGAACACTGATGGGTTTGAGCTTTAGGAGGAAGAAGGTGGGAATCTGTTCAGGTGTGTCCTGTAGAAGGTGTTTATCTCTATAATTTCTGAGTACTAGTTTAGGGACTGTGGTCAGAGAACGTGGTGACTGTTGGTAGCAATTTAAATTGCTCTCCATTTGTAAACTGTCCTGGTAGTTTCTTTTTTGTTTGTTTGTTTTTGGCAGGGGGAGGCAAAGCAGTCAGGGTTAAGTGACTTGCCCAAGATCACACAGCTAATTAAGTGTCTGAAATTGCATTTGAACTCGGGTCCTCCTGACTCCAGGGCTGGTGCTCTATTAACTGTGCCACCTAGCTGCCCCTGTCCTGGTAGTTTTAAATGTGCTGTGAGTCACTGGTACAACACTGAGCTTAGATATTTTATCTTTTCTTTAGTTCACATTTGTTTAGGGTTAACGGATGTCATGGTGGTTGAGAATGATGTTATCCTCTAAATCTGAAACAATGATCTCCAGGTTCCTAAAACAGTTGGGTTCGTAAGCTTAATCTTATTAAACACAGTTTGTTCTGAGAGAGTTCCAATCAGATGGCCTCATTGAGAGAGTATACAACAGTCTGCAAGGAGCCATGATGAAAATTGTGGAAGGCCATTTTATTTTTAAAAAGTGGTTTACTGTTGGCAGAAAGGTAGTGAGTTGAAAAATCCACAGGGAAATCTTTCCAGAATCTTGTTATGTCACCACATTGCCACTGGACTTCAGTGACTGGAGGACGTGGGCGAGACTGACCTCACTCCAATGCAATTCATGTGCAAGTCAAGGCATCACATTGGTGATCTCATTGGTTTGCTTTGGAAATAAACAACAACCATGTAGCCAGAAAGATTTCTTTTTTCTTTTAATTTTTTTTATCATAAACTTAAAGAAAATGAGCATTTTATTTTTAAAAAAAATAAATTTATTTATTTACTTTTAGTTTACAACATTCAGTTCCACAATTCCTCGAGTTCCAAATTTTCTAGCCCCTTCGCCCCCCATGGCAGCATGCAGTGTGATATAGGTTCTACAGATATCTTCATTAACCATTAGTCAAGTTGTAAAAAAGAGTTATAACCAACAACGAGAAAGAAGAAACGAAACAAAACAAAAAGGAGAGAAGCAAGTATTTTGCTTCCATCTGCATTCAGATTCTGCAATTCTTTCTCTGGATGTGGATAGCCCTTTCCATCGTGAGTCTTTTGGAGTTGTCTTATAGTGTTGCATTGCTGAGGGGAGCCCAGTCTATCAAAGTCAATCATCACAGATATGATGTGTCTGTAATTGTGTACAGTGTTCTCCTGGTTCTGCTTTCCTCACTCAGCATCAGTTTATATAAGTCTCTCCAGATTATTATGAAGTCTGTCTGCTTCTCATTTCTTATAGCACAGTACTATTCCAATCACAACCATATCCCACAACTTGTTTAGCCATTTCCCAGTTGATGGGCATTCCTTTGATTTCCAGTTCTTTGCCACCACAAAAAGAGCTGCTATAAATATTTTTGTACATTTGGGTCCTTTTCCCACTTACATGAACTCTTTGGGATACAGCCCTAGAAGTGATATGGCTGGTTCAAAGGGTCTGCACATTTTTATAGCTCTTTTGGCATAGTTTCAGATTGCTCTCCAGAATGGTTGGATCAGTTCACAACTCTACCAACAATGCATTTGTGTTCTATTTTTCCCACATCTTCTCCAGCATTTATCAAAAAATGAACATTTTCATTATACATTGTAGAAGAGAAGATAGTACATGAAACTAAATTTTTAAAAAAGTATATAATAAATTGAACATGTAACTTTCAAAGCTGTCATATGTGCCTACAATAACTTCTGGGTCTTTTGTTCTTCTTTCACTTTTTTGGGGGGTTGGGGAACCCCGTTCCTCATCTTTCTCCCCACCCATCCATAATTGGAAAAAAAAAAAAAAAAAGAAAAAATTTAACAAATACATATGGTAAAGCAAAACAAATTCACACATCGGTTGCATCCAAAAATGTATACCAGAGAGATTTCCTTTGGAAATTCTGGTCAGTTGCTTTCCCAGCATCTCAATTATTTGTGACCGGTTGATCTGCTCACTTAATCAACAGCTGGATGATTGTAAATTTCTGGTTCCCATAGGCCAGTGTAAAAATTCTTGAGAAGCTAAGGAAGCTTATTTGGGGAAACTAGAGATACTCTATGCAGGCCATGATAGCCTAGGGATTTGAGCTCTGTATCCTGCTTTCTTTGAGAAATTCCTGATGTTGCCAGGAAAATGAAAGTGATAAACCCTAGAATGAATTAATTTGCTTTCATAAATCTTTTTCCAAACTGGTTTTCTCTTTCCCTGAATGTCGACGTTTTTGGTGGATACAAAAGTCATCTTAAAGGATCACGAGCAGGCCTTGAGAGCTCGTCTCTCACAGAGGTGCTTAACTTGTGGTCCATGAACTTGGTTTTCAAAAATAGTTAGGTAACTGAATTTAGGATAATTAGTTTCTTTTTCTAATCTGATCAGTTTTACTTTGCACATATGAAAACATTATTCTCACAATTTTTTTTTGGCAAGCTTTACCAGCCTGCCAAAGGGGTTCATGTCGCAGAAAAGGTTAAGAGTCCCTGATCTTTCTGAACTTTGAATGGAATATCAGTCAGGAATCATTTCAAGGTACCTACAGTCTAACAGAATGAAAAAGCTCTGGACTTGAGGGTCAGATCGGCAGTCTAATACTAAATACCACTACCTAGTTCTGGGACCTCGGGCATTGCCCTTGACTGCTAGACCTTCCTTTCTGCCTGCAAAATGTCTGCACAGACCTGGCATATCAGATTTAGTTAGAAGGGACCTCAGAGGTGATACAATTGTGTTTCACAGTTGAGGAAACTGAGGCCCAGAGAGGTTGAGTGGCCTATTCAAGGTGACATTGGTGTGGCAGGGTCAGGACTTGAAGCTAGTACCCTCTGATACCAAATCCCCCACTCTCCTGACCCAGGTTATGTATAGAATGTTCTGGAGGTCATTTTCAGTTCTAACGGCTATGATGCTCAAGTCTAGAAATTCCAGGATCATCCAGAAGCCAGCATGGTTTCTAGAGCAGCCCTCAGGCCCACTTTAATGGGCAGCTAAACAGTTTGACAGGAGCATGCTGACTTGTTTCTGGTCATCCATTTGTTGGCTTGCAAATAGGAGCTACCCTAAAAGCAGTCATCTTAAGTAGGTTAAACATTTTGGCCGCAGTGTTGTCCAGGTCGAGTTATGCAGGGTGAAAATGCAGGTGTGAGTGAAATTGGGGATCTACCAACATGATCATTTAGCAAACAAATCCTTTTTCCATAGGGCATAAAGAAACTGCCCAAATGAGATGAAATGATCAAATAGGAAGCTGGGTCAGAAAGCTGACGTAGGGACTTTAAATGTGTCATAGGTATATATTGTGTATATACACACACACACACACACACACACACATATTCAAGCTTTAATAGTTAAAATAGCACTGAAACTTATTTTTTCTTTTTTTGTTTTTTGGAGGGAGGAAGTCAGGGCAGTTGCTTAAGTGACTTCCCAAGGTCACATGGCTAGTTAAGTGTCTGAGGCTGGATTTGAACTAAGGGCCATTGCTCTATTCACTGCGCCACCTAGCCACCCCAGTACTAAAACTTTTGGGACACCCTGTGTGTAGGTATATGTATGTAAATATATAAAAATGTATAGAGGGGTAAAATTCCACATATAAATAATTATATATTATGTATTTATTATATCATATTATATAATATATAAAGCACCTTATAATTATGTATATGCAACCACATATATGTACACACACTTGTATGTCTTTGTGTATGCCTAAACACATATGCATTTACGCACATGCACATATACACATACCTATGCATTCATAAATGTGTATTCTAGTATAAAGCAAGAAGTGACCTCTATTATTTCCTTTACAGATAGTCAACTGTAGGCCTTACAAAGAGAAGACGTCTTTTTTTTTTAAGTACTTGATAAATGCTTGCTTGTTGATTAATTACAGCCCTCTCTGTTTGCTCTGCTTGGCTAGAAGGTTGAGAATGTTCAGCCTTAGGCGACCAGCCTAGCTCACCAAGAGCTCCCAGCTTCAGAAACTGTGCATTGTTTTATCTCCTTGGTTTTGTAGGTGGATGGTGGTCTTCTCCTTCTGCCTTGGAGAGCCATCATGGTAATCTGAGATCTTGCTGCTTAAAATTAAAAAAAAAAAAAATAAGAAAGTAAAGCATTGGTCTTCTTCCTCCTGTAAGGCCCATAGTTTACTACCTATGAAGGGAATACTCTAAAGGTCACTAATTAGTTTATCCTGGGCCTTCAAATCCTATGATCATTTCTATGGAAATAGAATGTGTCGGCTACAGTCTCAATATCATGTTCAAATTGCAGAACCACATTACTGATGGAAACTGTTTATAAAGAGATTCTTCTGCTATTTCTAATAATAGATTCCTTTCCCCCCTCCCCTTCCCCACTTGGACCAACTCCCAGACAGACCAGGCTTATGTGGAATTTTGCTCCTTACCAAGTAGCAAGTCATTTATAGTGAGGGTCCCTCCGATATATGTTTCTTTTTAATGGAACACTTGCTTTAACTTTTGGAAACACGTGGAACCTTAATAGATACAAACACAAAACGTGCATCTCTCCCAGTTTAGAATTGATTGAATGTAAACCATTTTCCTACATTTTATTTTATTCTGTAATTCTTTGGTTTTATGAACCCCTTCTGTTTTTCCTTGTCCCTGGCATCCCTCCACTCTGGTGTGTTTTTCTTTTCATCCCACCTCTGCATCACTGATCCTCCATCTTTAGCCTTCTCACTTATGGGGGCTAAGGAGATCTGGCTGGCTTCTTCTCCGGAGTAAACTCAGTGAGGATCTTAGCAGTATTTCCAGCCTCTTTTTCCCTTGGTAATGGGAGCACCAGTGGTTTTTCTCTTTGCATTGCTAACTTTCAGGGACATTCTCCTGCCCTCCCCTCATCCCATTTGCATTTTCATTACTTCTCCTAGCTGGGTAAAAACTCAGTATTTTCTTCATTCTGCTTTTTTTGGGTTGGGAGTGTGATTTCAGATTGGAGGATTGCCATGGGAAGACCAGAAATAAACCTGACATCTGGTCCCCAAGAAAAAGCCTGGAAGGTTGTTTCCATCGCAAGTGCCTGGTGTTCAGGGTGGATCAGGGTGGGGATGCTGGTGAGGAGCGCCATATATTTCATGTCATTGTAGGAGACTTTTATCCTGTGCACTGCCTTTCTGTTTTTATCTTGTGGATTCAGCTTTAATCACTCTTGATTGACCTGTATATATTCTCTCTCTCTCTCTCTCTCTCTCTCTCTCTCTCTCTTTCTCTCTCTCTCTCTCTCTCTTTCTTTCTCTCTCTCTCTCTCTCTCTCTCTCGTGTGTGTGTAGGGGGGGGGGGTTTGAAGTGGCTCCTGTGAGCTATTTCTTACATTTTTAACCTTTTCCTTTTTACTGATAGAGATACCAGTTATAAACACAGCTTCTATGGGGAGAATTAGCATCGTACAGTGAAAAATGTGTTGGAATCAAGAGAATGATTCCTTGAATGATTCCTTGAATGCTTAGCAGCTGTGTGACCTCTGACAAGTAGGTCAGTCAGTCAGTTTTATTGATTGAATCTCTTTGGATCTTGTTTGTTTAGTCTTGTCTGACTCTCCATGACTCTGTTTGGGGTTTTCTTGGCAGAGATACTGAGTGGTTTGCCATTTTCTTCTCCAGCTCTTTTTACAGATGAGGAAACTGAGGCACACAGGGTTTGGTGACTTGTCCAGGGTCACACAGCTAGTAAGTATCTGAATTTGAACTCGGATCTTCCTGACTTCAGGCCCAGCTCTCTATCTGCTATGTCGCCTATGTGTTTCAAAAGAACCGCAAGGAGATGAATGACAGAGCGCCTGAAGGTTGGAAGGGGCAGGGTTATGAAGGACTGTTAAAATCCAAACAGAATTTTGTATTTGATCCTGGAAGTAATAGGGAGTCACTGAAGTTAAATTTTACAAGGAGGGTGACATGATCTGATCTGTCCTTAAGGAAGATTAATTTGTCAGCTGACTGAAGGATGGATTAGAGAGGAGAGTGCATTGAGTCAGGGAGACCCACCAGCAGGCTGTTGCAGTAGTCTGAGTGTCCTCACACCTAGGTGAGGGCCTGTACTAGGGTGATGACAGCGTGTAGAAGGAGAGAAAGATGTTGGGAAGATAGAATCGGTAGGACTTGGCAGTGGGATTGGATATGGGGGTGAGGCAGAGTGAGGAGTCGAGGATAACTTCTAGGTGATGACCCTGGAGGACTGGGAGGATGTCGGGTGCTGTCTTCAACTCCAATAGGGAAATTAGGAATAGAGGAGGGTTTGGAGGGACAAATCCCCTAAACTCTTTGAAACTTAAGTTTCTTCATCTCAAAGTGGAAACAGTAATACCTGTAGCACCTGCCTAACAGGATTAAATTTGTGTGTGAACTTGTAAAGTATTTTTCAAACTTTAAAATGGTTTATTATTATCATTACTGAGGGAAAAGTTTTGTTTTGGTTGATATATATAATTTTTTTTAAAGATCAAAGTAATGATTTTTAATACAAAGAAGGACTAAAACCTCTTAAAATTTTAATCCTTTTTTATAGGTTTACCTAGACCACTTTTTATTAACAAAACTGTAGGAAGTTAGTGACTGACACAAGTTGACACCACATTGGAGGTACCTTTCAGTTTTCCAAAGCCCTGCTTTGTTGGCTGTTTCAGATGTACTGCTCTGGAACAGAAATTCATATGGGGCTGTTCTTACTGTTTACAATGTTTCCTTGGTTCTGCTCACTTCACTTTTCATCAGTTCATATAAGTCTTCCCAGGTTTTTCTGAAAGCATCATTTCTTATAGCACAATAGCAGCTTCAGTTGTGTACTGCTCTTTGTGACCCCATTTGGGGTTCTCTGGTTCATTTTACAGATAAGGAACTGAGGTAGACAGGGTTAAGTGACTCGCCCAGGGTCACACAACTATGAAATGTCTGAAGCCAGATTTGAACACAGGAAGAGGAGTCTTTCTGACTCCAGGCCCAGCTCACTATCCACTGTGCCCACCTAGCTGCCTGTCACAATTCTGTACCACAACTTGTTTGACCATTCCCCAATTGATGGGCATTCCCTCAATTTCTAATTCTTTGCCGTGGGATTGATTTTTGTTGTCAAGGTGATCCTAGTTGGTTTGAATGAATATTCTTCTGGAAAGTTGATTTCTCTTTTCAAGGTTCACTTGACATGTGGAAGATTGATATACACTTTCTTATAGGGAACTCGTAGAGATTATTTGAACATAATCTGGAGTTTGTTAGTAAATAGCTTGAAATTTACCCCATTGGGGCAGATCACTCTAAACTCAGCTATAAGGTAAAAAATAGTCAATATGATCAACACTTGAATAAAGCAATTGTTTTAAAGCATTTAAAGCATTTAAAGCATTCAGATAGATTATTTACAAAAGAGGTAAACTTGTTGATACCATCAGATATTCTAGGGCAGGATGTCTGTCTGTCTGACAGGTTTTTCATGCTCCAGTGTTTTCAGTAAACAAGAAGGCTTAACATAGAACATCTGAATAAGGGGTGACGTGACTTGGTGTTCTCTGGCCTAATTCTCAGAGGCTCCATAATATTTTTACTGAAAAGAAATGGGTGTAACAGTGGCATGTTGAAAATCGTTTGGATATACTCACGATTTTTCTCCCTTACCCATTTAGGGATCCAGAATTTGATCTAGACCTAGGCTTGCCCAGTTAGGGAAGTTTGGTTGAGGCCAGAGTAGACTTTGGATCTTCCCAAAGCGTTATCAGAACATTCCAGGATGTTTAATGAGATACTTTGAAGGGAATAAACACTATTTTTTAAAAAAGGCAGTTGTCCATTGTGGACAACAAGTTGTCTTGTCTCCACCTTCTCCTTCTCCTCAGCCCCTAATTTTTATTATTGTGAAAATTGTCAACCATGGGCTAAGGAGAACCCATTTCCCAAAGTATTGAGAATTTCTCGTCCTATTGTATTTATAGTGCTAAGCACTTTATTGAAAATGGATTTAGGCCTATTGTAGCCTTCTCTTTGGGGAGGCACTGTATTATATAGTATTAAGAACACTGACCTTGAAGTCAGAGACCCTGGATTCAAATCCTGGACCTGTGTGATCTTTGCCAAAATCACTTAACCTCTTTAGGCTACAAAATTAGGGGGTCAGATTAGGTAGATGATTTGTCTTCTGGCCCTAGATCCATGTGTACTTTATTAATAAATAAAAGAAATCAGAAACATATTGGAAAATCTCCTAGGCGGAGCTGCTGACTTATTAAAAAAAAAGATTCTGAAACTTTGTCTAACAGTTCTAAAGTTTCTTTTTTAGAGGGATTGCTGTAGACTTCAAAGTATGGTTAACAGCAAGAAGGTCTTGTAGCCAACTCTAAAAATACCTTTGAAGTAGCAGTCATTAAGTATGGGCCTACATGGCTAAAATTAGGAGATTTGAATTCTCTTTGCTAGTTTTCTGAAACCTTCTATTGGCTGCCCTAGCCACTAGCCACTTGGCTTGTTTTGCTGGTGATGTGTTCGTGCATTCACTTCCTATAGAGTTATTAGAAAACCAAATGAACCTGTAACATTTATAAAGGAATTTTGAGAGGCTTTTAAAAAAAAAATGTGGTGAGCAGTATTCCAGCTCCTTTACCACAGAGATTGTATGAGATTCGAACCTTGATTAGCATGGCCATTTAAAGTCTGTCATTTAATGAGCTGTTGCTTTCTTGCCTCTCAGTGAAGGTTGGCTGAGATGGATCCTGTCTGCCGGTGTGGGAGATGGTGGTTGATCATTGCATCAATCAGACATCTTAAGTCATGCTGAGTTGTTTGCTTTTCCCAAGTTGTTATTTTATATGTGGTTCTGTTTCTGCTCACTTCAGTCACAATAAGTTTATACAAGTCTTCTCAGGCTTCTCTGAAGTTCTAATTACTTACCTTACATTATATTCGCATACCATAATTAGTTACCCCATTCACCAGGTGATGGGTATCCCCTTAGTTTCTACTGTTTTGCCATCACAAAAAAGAGCTGCTATATATATTTTCATACAAATACATACTTTTCTTCTTTCTTTGATCTCTTTGGGGAATAGGCTTAAAGTTAACTCTTGGTTAAAAGGTATGTACAGTTTAGTAACTTTTGGGGCATGCTTTCTTTTTTTTTTTTGCCCATTTTTTTTCCTTTTTTTTTTTAAATTTTATTATAGTTTACATTATTCATTTCCACAAGATTTTGAGTTACATATTTTCTCCCCCTCTCTCCCCCCCCCCACCACCCCAAAACAGCCATCCCAGTGTGTCCCCCCTCCCCCAGTCTATTCTCTCCTATGTCACTTTTCGGTCGGGCAGGATGGATCTCCCAACCGCAGTGCCTGTGTATCTCAAGTTCCAGTTGGATGTAGTCAATAATAATAATTGCATATTTATATATATATATATATATATAGATAGATAGATAGATAGATAGATAGATAGATACACATTCAT
>CM053585.1:351431069-351468323 GCA_028646515.1 Pseudochirops corinnae | reverse complement strand
CTCCGGAATATCATATTCCAGGCCCTTCGATCCCTTAATATAGAAGCTGCTAGATCCTGGGTTATCCTAATTGTGTTTCCACAATATTCAAATTGTTTCTTCCTGGCAGCTTGCAATACCTTCTCCTTAATCTGAGGATTCTGGAACCTGGCTATAACATTTCTAGGAGTTTTCTGGGGCATGCTTTCAAATTACCTTGTAGATTGGCTGCACCAAATCATAGGTCCACCAGAACTATATACATTGATGTGTTCCTACTTTTAGGAGAAAGACCATGACAAAAAACCAACCCTATAGTGTGGGGAAGAGGTATTACAGATTGTCTATTCCAACCTTCTTATTTTATATTTAAAGAAATAAACATGCACGAAACAGAATAATTTCCAAAAATTATTATGGGGTTAGTAAATGCTTTAATTGCCTACATTGAGAAGCCTAGAAACATCATAGAAAAGGTAGCATAGAAGTGAATACAGAAGGTGGATTTTGTCCAAGCTCTGACATTAAGCTATTACTTTCTGGAACAGGTTTTGGAGTCAATCATTCTCACGTGTATCCTATGCAGGGAAGGTGATTGCCCCTCCTATTGTTATTTGATCGATTATACTGTTTATTAATCTCATCTTGAATTCAAAGCAGGAGTGTGCTGGTAAATGTTTAAGCATGCGACTAAAAAAAAAATGTATGCATGACACATTTTTATGTTTAATCTGTGTTATTACTATTTTTCCCTCACTTTCTTAAGTTGAGACAATCAACAAAAAGCTAAATCAAGCCCTGCTTTGTAATGTTTGCCAATTTCCTAGACACAGATGCTCATGTTAAAAATTTAACAATCACTTCTAGTTGGTTCAGGCTGACTTGAGCATGCCCCCTATTCTAAGTTTACCCAAGGTTAAATTTGGATATTTACTTGTCAGTCACTAAAATTGCCACATCTTATCATGAAATAAATAGGTGGCTCTGAGTCACTACCACCATTTATTAAATATTACTTATATAATAAACTAGAAGAACCTCTTTTCCTGAAACAAACTTCTTTTCTTTTTATCTCTCTGAGTGTCAACTTTGTCCAAAAGTGAGAATACCTTTTTTTGGAGAAACTGTTGAATAGAGTTCAAACTGGTTAATAGTAGCAAATTCTTGAGGTACATTCTAAAAATACCCTCACAACAACATTCAGCAGAGATGGCTTAAGTAAATATCAAAGTTACTTGAATACTTAACCTACTAACATTGTAATCAATATATTAACACAATGACAATTATGACAAATTCCTTCAGAATTGTAGTTAGTTACTCCATTCATCAGATTTCTTAAATCTTTCAAAGGTGGGTTGTATTTTTTTTACATTGTTATTATTGTGCAAATTGTTTTTTCAGTTTCTACTCAATTCACTCTGGATCAGTTCATATAAATCTTTTCGGGTTTCTCTGAAACTGTCCCTTTCATCTTTCCATACAGCACAATAGTAAGAGCTTCTCTAAATATTTTTGCATGTTTGGATCCTTTTCCTCTTTCTTTGATCTGCTTGGGTTATGCAGAGTTTAGTGACTTTGATCGTTGTTCCAAGGCGATTTCCAGAATGTCTAGCCGTCACTGTTAAGGCTCTTCAGGTGAGTTACGTTTTGAGTCTTTTGAGATTATATAGTCTTTGTGTAAAGATAGAGTAGTAGTATCTATAATGGCATTCCTGCTGTAGTGCGGTAGCATCATTGGAGTTAAGAGTTGGAATGATGCTATGGCTTAGAGCTAGAAGACTTAATCGCATATAAGGAACCCAAGTGACTTTAGGTAAGTTACCTTCCCCCTGCCCTGGTGGTCTTAATTTCTTTATCTGTAAAAGTGGGGATAATAATTATACTAACTTAATGGGTTTGTTATAAGGACAGTGTTATTGTTTGGTCATTTTCAGTTGTGTACTACTCTGTGTGACCTCATTTGGGGTTTTCTTGGAAGAGATATTGGAGAGGTTTGCTATTTCCTTCTCCAGCTCATTTTACAGATGAGGAAACCGAGCTAAATAGGGTTAAGTGACTTGTCCAAGGTCACACAGCTAGTAAGTGTTTGGGACTGGATTTGAACTCAGGTCTTCTTGATTCGGAGCCTGGTGTTCTCATCCGCTAAGCTACCTAGTCGCCATGTATAATTTGAAAGCAATAGAAATAGTATTTGTTCTGGAGTCAGAGGACCTAGGTTCAAATCCCACCTCTGAAATGTAATACTTGGGTTAAGTCCCTAGTTTGGGCCCCATGGTTTCTGAGGTCCCTTCCAACTCTAGGTGTTTGATTCCAATATTAGAAGGCAAGATAAAGGGTGCAGTGACAGGCCTGAAGGCAGGAAGACTTATCTTTCCTGAATTCAAATCTGGCCTCAGACCGTGTCTAGCTGTATGACCCTGGGCAAGTTACTTCACTGTTTGCCTCTGTTTCCTCATATGTTAAATGATTTGGGGAAGGAAATGGCAAAGCCCTGCAATATCTCTGCCAAGAACATCTCAAAATGGGGTCATGAAGAGTCATGAAAAGCAACAAAAACAGAAAATTTGGGCCTGGTGGTCTCCGAGGGCCCATCTAACTCCAGGTGTATGATTCCAGTATTAGATCATATTGTCCATTTGCTGTCATGGCCCCCCAGGTGGCAGGTAGTAAAGCAGACCCCTTATCTAGGGCTCTTTACTCCAGTGGCTTGCAAATAGGGCCCAGTCTCCCAAATTCATGCTTAGTCTTTTATTCACAGACCATGCAGCTGCTTCTGCCTTTGTCATCCCCAGGCTTATATCTTGTCTTTCACATCGTCAGGACTGTTTAAGTTTTGTGGGCTGCTCAACAAGGAATTCTTCCCTTAGCAGATATCTCTTCCTGGAACTTCAAAAATCTGAAGGCTTCAGAAAAGTATGATTCAGTTATTGCTGAACTTTAGGATAACATTTGAGGAGAGGTGGCTCTTAGCAAAATGGAAAGAAGGTCCGAATCAAAGGCATGTCTGTTTCAGTTAAGCTTACCTTGAAATAAGTACTTTGAGAATGATCGGAAATTTTGGAGTTGTCTATGTAAGGGGTAGTAGTTAGTGGCAGTTCAGAATGCTTTTAAAATTCTGAAATTTCTCACTCTACTGAAGACATTCTGTGAGTACTTCTGTGTATGTCAGAGCTTGGTGTCAGGGGAGAGACCTGCAGTATCTTCTCCTGTGGAATGAGGCATTTGGAATATTCCCCCAAAGAAGAGTTAATGGAGTGGATCTCTGAGTGTCTGTATTTCTAGTTCTGAATTTATGGTCCTTGGAAGCCATCAGCAGAGAATTAGGGGGCTGTGTGTTATACATAGGTAGGTGGGTGGGTAGGTAGATAGATAGATAGATGGATAGATGGGTAGATAGAGAGATGGATAGATAGATATAGATAGACGGATAGATAGAAAGATAGACAGATAGATGGATAGATAGATGGATAGACAGATAGATATGTAGATAGATGGGTAGATAGATAGATAGACACAGACAGACATGTAGATAGATAGACAGGTAGACAGGCAGACAGATAGATAGATATACATACACAGGTGTGTGTATTCGATTATGTGTTGATTTTGTTTAACTCTTTTTAATTTGTCACAAGGGTTTAATCTCAATATGGGTGGTATATCCAGAGATGACTGTGATGTAAAAAAAACAAGTCATCAAATTTTATTACTATTTTTAATTAGGAATTTGGACTAGATAATCCTTTACAGTGACATAGCAGATAGAGTGCTGGGCCTGGAATCAGGAAGCCTGAGACCCAAGTTCAAATCCAGCTTCAGACATTTACCAGCTGTGTGACCCTGGGCAAGTCACTTAAGTGCCATCTGCCTCTGTTTCTTCAGCTGTAAAATGATGATAATGATAGTACCTACCTCGCAGGGTTATTGTGAGGATCAAATGAGCCCTTGCTTTTTAGCCCCTTTCTGACCTATACCTTGCCTGGGCTTGTATGCCTCGTTCAATGACCCCTCCAGCTCTAGCCAGAGAATGCCAGTCTTTCCTCTGATGCATGGTGCCCTGGGCTGCAATGTGGGCTGAACAGGAGTTGATCTAAGGAAAGGTGGAGTCCTAGCAGCACTTCCTTGTGGCTGGTCCTTTCCTGTGTATACAGAGAAGGAAAAGGACTGTTTTGAAAAGAACCCAAGAAATATTTGAACTTTCACTTTGAAAAAGAACACTCTTTTCCTAGTCAACCTTGCGTGATAAAGATATTTTAAATCATAATTAATTTAAAAATAAATAAAAAACCCTGTTACCTTAGTTTCTAGGGCAGTTGGAGTTTTCCTGCACTTGTAAATTTGTCAACAGATTAGGTGATTCATGATTGCTTTTTTTTCTCCCGTTTTGAGTGATAGTGCTGTTTCATTTGCAGGGGTGGAGGAGAGAGGTTCACACTTGTTTTTACATTATTTCCATCCCTTTGATCTATCTCAAATATTGTCGTACTTAGAGTCCTACTATCTGTGAGCGCAAATGGCTCTCCGCTGTCAGCCAAGTCCTAGGGTCATAAATGTAGAACTGAAAAGGATGTTAGAGGTCACCCCCTCCCTTATTAGATGAGAAACTGCAGTCCAAGGTAGGTGACTGTGATTTGCCCAGGGTCACACAGATATGCAGATCTTTTTCACTTGTAGCCTATAAGATGGGGAGCTCCATGAGTGCTTGGCTTCCCTCCCAGCTGGCGGCAGGAGGAACGGGCCCCTCCCAAGCCACACCTGTGTGTCTGGCTGCGGGTGGGACCTTCCTCCCCTCCTCCCTTCCTCTGGGCCCAGTCCTTCTCTGATTCCTTTCTGGAATCTGGACTGAGGTAGGTGCACACAACCACACCCTGTTATAACAGGAGACTCATTAAAAAGGAAACCCCGAATTCAGCTTAAAAATTCTGCCTGTCTAGGAATTTATTCAAATGTAGGAAATGTTAATAAAATTTCAGCAGCTCGTTAAGCACCCAGATGGCCTTTGTCTTTCAGACTGGAAGAGAAACTTCCCAGCTGCTTAAATTCTGCTTCATCAAAGAGCAACTGGATTAATTCCCCTTACCCCCCAGTCGGGAGGGGAGGGGGCCGCCACTGGACAAACTGGCAAACAGCATTCAGGATCTGCCATGGATTTTATATAAAGGGGGTGGGGTGATATAAAGGAAGATTAAACATAAATATAAAGGAAGAATAAAGCATGTCAAAGAAGCCAGTCCTAAATGGATGCCACATGGCACCTAGTCATCATGAGGGAGGGGAGAGAAGTGGGACCCTTCCCAGAGTTTCCTCTGGGGTGACAGGGAGACAGGGGAACAGTCACCCCTCTGAGACATATCAGAGTTCTTTTTTTTTTGGCTTTTTGGAGGGCAATTGGAGTTAAGTGACTTGCCCAAGGTCACACTAGTGACCTTTTTTTGTGTGTGTTAAGTGTCTTAGGTCACATTTGAACTCGGGTCTTCCTGATTCCAGGGCTGGTGCTCTATTCACTGCACCACTCAGCCACCCCTATCAGAGTTCTCTCTGTTGACAAAGTGGAAGCAGGTCCGTTGAAGCCAGTGCCCAGTTCCCATCACCTTAGCACATCCCTGCTGCATCTCTGATTTTATATTTTTGTATATATATTTTTATATTTTATATTTATTTTCATATTTTTATATATTTATATTTTATATATTTATATATACATATTTTTATATATTTTATATTTCTGCCCCATGTTACACCCCACCCTCACCTCCTGCCTCATTTCAGCAAACTCCAGTGACTCCCTATTACCTCCAGGGTTAAACACTCAAATCTTGTAAAGCCCTTCACAGCCTAGATCCTTTCTACCTGTCCAGTCTCCTCCTGGCCACCAACTTCTCCCCCCCCCCCCCCCCCGCCCCCCCCAGGTGATCCAGGGACTTGCTAAAGCTCCTCGGACAAAGACATTCCTCAGCAGTGGTGGCCTCCGTCCTGTTCTTAGTACAAGACCTACCTCCTGCATTTCAGTGACGCTGGCTTTCTGGCTGTTCCATGAGCAGGACGGACGACGCTCCATCTCTTGTCTCTTGGAACTTTTTCTTGCTGTTCCCCACGCCTAGAATTCTCTTCCCTCCTAGTCTACTGTGACTACTGACCCTCCGTGGCTTCCTTTAAGCCCCAACAAAAACCCCATCTCCTATAGGAAGCCTTCTCCAGCACCTCTTAATTCTAGTGCCTTTCTTTTGTTAATATTTTTCCTATTTATCTTGTATATGCTTTGGTTTGTATATATTTGCTTGCATGTTGTTTCTACCATTAGACTGGAAACTCTTTGAGGGCAGGGACTATTTTTTTTTTTTTTTGCCTCTTCATGTATCCCTACTATGTGCGTGGTAATGAATAGTGATTGATGGATTTTCACTGGCTGGTCCCCATGACTGGAATTCTCTTCTTCCTCACCTCTGCCCCCTGCCTTTCCCGGCTTCTTTTTCAGGTCCGGCTAAAATCCTTCTTTCTTCAAGAAGCCCCCACAAATCCTGTTTTAATGCTAGCACCTTGTCTTTGGGGTTAGCTTCAAATTACCTTGTGTGCATAGTTGTTTGTGGGTTGGCTTCCTGAGGGAGGGACCCCATCTCTGCTTTTCTTTGTATTTCTAGTACATGGCACATAGTAGGCACTTAGTAAATGTTTGTTGACTTGAATCTCTCGCAGCAATTTCTCTCCGTTTTTAGATTTCTCTACTTCTTCCCCAGAGTAGCAAACTACACCTTGTAAAATGCCTTCCTAAGGTTCAGACACAGCTTGCAGCCTGGCTCAAGCCCTAATTATTCTTTTAAAAAATTATTGATGTTTTTCTGGACTATTCTCTTCCCACCGCTTCCCTACAAGAATTGAACCCTCCCTCCAACAAAAAAAAAAATGAAGCAAAACACAACTCTGTGATTCTAGATGCCAGCTGTCTTAGACCAGCAGTGATATCTAGGATTCTACCCCAGGTCCTCAGACTCCAAATCCGTCCTCTCCCCCCACTTCCTCCCATAGCAGGCTGCTTCTCTAGTTGATTAGTTTTTTTTTTGCTGAGGTTGACAGTTCTCTTTTCATTATATGCATTTTCTCCATCATTACCTTCTCCCATTAGGGGATGTTAAACTATCAGAAAAACATTGGATTCTTTAAATTGTCTTAGATTTAGTTTTTTGTTACTAAAGCTTCTGTGGGGTGTGCTCAGGGGTGTTAAAATACCTTTTTGAGGGAGCAAAAGTAAGCTTGAGAATTAATTAGCTTGAGAACAGCAGTTATATCAAAATAGTTGTATTCAAAATCTATTTACTGATCTTGGAAGGACCTTATTTCCTTGGGAGTGGACTATGCCCTGACCAGCATTCCTATCTATTTGTCTAATTTTATTTTATTTCTGGACCAGCTAGATGGTACAGTGGATGGAGTAATGGGCCTGGAGTCAGAAGACTCTTCTTCCTGAATTCAAATCCAGCCTTAATTTTTTTTTTTTGCGCATTAATCAGATTATGGGGGGTAGGAGGGACATGCCCCTTAAACACAGCAGCAAGGCTGGTTTGGGGCATAGGGAGGCCCAGGGCGCATCAGGGCATCCATTCTGACTTTCAGGCCCAGAATATTGCCTGGGACTGTTAATGTTAAGGCATTTGTCCGAGGTGACATAGCTAGAATCTTTCAGAGGCACCTAAGTTAAGGCCTGTCTGATTCTAAGGCTTTTGAATAATACTGGGCTGTTCCTCATCCTGATTCATGATGTTATAAAAATCTACTTTTTAAAAAACTTAAGTATCTAGGCAGTCAGTAAGCCTATTTTTTGTTTTTTAAAGTACCTAGCCTGTGTAGGACCCTCAGTGTTTCTGGCTGTTGAGAATGCGTGTGAGTTTGTGTTTATGTCAGGCAAGTTGGTTTCTTTAAGCTGACAACCTTGCAAGCTGTGGACTGTATGGCAGTTCCTGTTTTGACCTTTAATTGTAAATAAAGATCAGGAAGATTAATGATCCAGTTTTTCCTCTGTAACTGCTTAAGCAGATTCCTTGTGGGGAGGGAAGGCAGCTTGGTTGGATTCAAAAGTAACCAGAAGGAATAAGCAATTAATTTCTTCCATTAAAGTCTTACTGCATCTTGAATTGTTACTTAACTGCTTTGTGTTTTTGCTTGTTTCCCCGTTAGGCTTTACGAAGTCCCTCATATGAGGACAAGGGACAGGATCTGGAGCTATTTTCTGTATCTCCCACAGTACCTAATGTGATGTTAACTATATAGGAAATACTTAGAGGGAGTATTGAATTGAAATTGATGTTTAGACAACTACTGAAAACGTTCTCCTGTCTCTAGGGCTTGGTGGTGGAGTCCAGTTCAGATCAGTCAGTCACCCCATTTAGGGTTTTCTTGGCAAAGATACTGCAGTTTGCCATTTATTTCCTTCTCTAGCTCATTTTACAGGTGAAGAAACTAAGGCAAACAGGGTTAAGTGACTTGCCCAGGGTAACACAGCTAGTAAGTGGCTAAGACCAGATTTTAACTCAGGAAGATCAGTTTGCCTGACTCTAGGCCTAGTGCTCTTATCTACTCTCCCACCTAGCAGCCCTACTTTAATCTACTTTTAAAGCTTATTAAGGCCACCTTCTGTTTCTTGCTTGATTTCTTGCTTTCTCTCTTCCTCTCTTCCTCTCTTCTCTACAATGCCTCACCTATGGCCAGCACTTAATAAATGCTTATTGAGTTTTTGCATATCATTCTCTTGATCCTGATTATATACTTTGATTTCCATCGGCTCACATATATATATATTCATATCTTAACATGTTTCTCTAAATTCCTCATATTCATTTTTTCTTTTTGTACAGTAATATCCCATTACCTGAACACACTTTGATTTGTTCAACCATTTTTCCACTTTGTCTCCTTTTACGTTTGGCTATCACAAAAAGCATTGCTGTCATACCATAGGACCTCTTTGTCTTTGATTTCTGTTGGGAGTATGTGACTACACAAGTGAGAAATCCCCTGGATCAGAAGGTGTAATATTAATGGGATGTAAGACCTTCCTGCCCATTAATAGGCATTCTCCCATTCAAGGGAAGCTTGATTAGGGGAGACTTATTTTTCAGGAAGGCCCACACCTTTTGTTACTTTGTAATTAGTCAGTGGGTCACGAGGATTGTGATGCCTCTGAAGAAGGGTATATATACTCTGAAGTTAGCATTTTGTTGGTGCTCATTCATTGGAAGAGTATTCTTGTGATTTGACCAGATGAGACTCTTAGTAGCCGTTAAGGAGCTTCCCCCCACCCCCTTGAAAAACCCCGATGTTGATGCTTCTCTCTCTGGTAACTATATATGTGTTGCTTTGGTAAGACAGTTGTATCTGTCTATTGATCTGTGCTAATTTCTCAGACAGTTAGAAGTCCTGTGACTTTATTTTCTCTGTATTTTCTGTTTGTATTTTCTCTGAAGTTCTTTTCCCTGAAGACTTTTTCCCTGAACTAGTGAATGTAATTTTAAAAACATTGTTGACCCCGTACACAGCTGTCTTTCCTAGTAAAGCAGATCTAAGAAGCTGTGCTAGCAGCCATCCTGGGTATGCCAGTTTGGTTGCCGATACAGAAGGTATGACCAATTTAATCACTTTTCTTAAGTATTTCCAAGTGGCTTTCCAGAAGGGTTGGAATAATCCGTATCTTCTCCAGAAGTAGGTGAGTGACACCCTCGGTCAGTGATTTGCTTTGTTTTCCCTCTCCTAGCAGCAGCCTGTGAACTCAGTTGACCTTCCATGCTTTCCCTACTTCCCCCGACTCTGATAGCTTGGGTTCTGAGATAGTTCCTTGCCAAGCAGACTGGAGATCTCTTTGTTTCTGACCTCCATTTCTGTTTACTGCCCCTGTTTCACCCCAGATCCTGATCTCCATGTTTCTGACCTGGATCTAGTAACCTGATCATGATTCCTTTGCTTTTTTATTCAGTATGTTCTTGATTTGCCCTGGATTGACCCAGGCTTGTCATGTTTCAGATCCATAGAAGAAAAGGGGGAAATAGAGATTTCTCAAGAAAAGGACATCTTCTGATTTGGAAATTGTTTGCTTGAGGTTTTTTGAAGTTCTAATCAGAAGTTTTTGTTTGAATTACTTATCTTTTTATTATTCTCAAAGTGAGTTTAGTCTCTTGTGGGAAGTGAAAGGTGATGTGTAAGGTGAAGTCAACATCATGAGTTGTGCTTGAAAATAAATATTCTGCCAAAATGATGTTTGCAATTCACAGGTGTCCAGGACTTGCTTCCCTCTGTAATGGCCAGGAGTATCCACATTTCAAGTTCCTTATGACGAAATCATGTATAGTTTGGCAGAAGCTAAACCTTTATTTCTGCCTAAGTGTTTGCTATGGGTTGTACTGACTATGGAAAGTACTGACACATTTTGTACCAGGAAGTGCCTTTGAAAGACAATACCATTGTGGGGTGGGATCTATGATGAAATTGAGACCATAGACAGGAGAGCAAAAAGAATGGCCTTTAAAATGACCGTCCAGGGTAGAAAGCAAAGGGAGTAGTAGAGTGGTGTTATTGAAAGACTCCTGAGTGGACATGATTTTCTTTTCTTTTTAATTTTTTTTTTAAATTTATGGAATAAAACAAGCATTTCCATAACAGTATAATTTTAAAAAGATGATTGCCAATGAAACTGCAAAACATGATTTTGTTTGCTATCTTGCCATGTGACATTGGGCAAGTCACCTTAACTCTGTGATAATTACTTACCTATAAAATACGAGGCTGGGACCCAGTTAGTAATCTGTCTCTAAGGTACCTTTCTTTTCTGTCATTCAGTGTTCAGTGTTCCCGGCTCCAGTTATCCAGTTTTTAGAGCAGAACATCAGAACTTTGGACGTGGCGTTGACCAAAGTGGTTATGGTGGAGTTGTGGTACTGTAGAAAGTAGGAGCTCCTTACTGAAATTGAGTTTCTTTACTATGAAAAGCTTGCTTTTGGTTGACGTCTTGGGGAATTACTACCTCTTGGATGTGGTTAGTGCTCTGGGGGAATCTTGGTTCTTTATCAGACCACATTTGACCAGAAACTCCTGGCCTCTGTTTTTGTTTATTATTCATTATTATTGGTTTCCTTTGTTGTTCAGACATACCTACATTTTGGGTTTATAGATGCCTGAAAATTGTGATCTCTGTTCAGTCATAGGGAAAGCAGCCAGAACCTTATATTCCTTTGAAGACATGATTTGGCTACCAAGGCATGGAGATTAGGGGTGGATGTTTGGGTGGGTGCTGGTTATCTTATATTTGGTTTCATCAGCCTCTTATTGGCACTGCAGAATATACCAACTTTTTCCACACCTCACTTTGCCTCCAGGCGAATCACATAGATTTCCTTTCCTTTGGATCTAATTTTGAGATTTAAAAGTCCCATAAAACACTTTAATGTTATTTCTTGACCTTAATATACTTTATGAAGTAATGTAGTCCCACCCCCACTTCCATACCCCTGCCCCAGCTCTCAGTGGAGCAGACTAATTTTAAATGAGTGATACTGAAATAAAGGCCCCCAGAGTCACATTTGCAATCATGACTACTGTGCACCATGCTGGCCTTTTAGAGTATACAGAAAGTGGAGTCTTCCTCTCCCTGTCTCAAGTCTCTCTCCCTTCCAGTCCATTCTCACTTAGTTGTCACATTGATTCTGACCATGTCACTCTTGTATTCAGTAAACTTCAGTGGTTCCCTGTCACTTCCAGGTGTCATTCAGAGCACTTCCTAACATGGCCCTATCCTGCCTTTCCAGTCTTCTCTAGCTTCCAGGTGCTTTGCAGTACAGTGAGATTGGCTGCTTTGCTATTTATTCCTCCACGAGATGCTCCCATCTCCAGACTCCTGGCGTTTTCCCTGGCTGTCTGTCCTTCCTCATCTCTATCTTCTGGATTCCCTGGTTCTCTCAAATCCCAGCTAAGTCTCATTTTCCATGAGAAGCCTTTCTCAATCCCTTTTGCCAGTGCCTTACCTCGATGGATTATCTCCAATTTATTTTATTTACATGTTTTGTGCCTGTGAGCTCTTTGAGAGTAGGTACTGTTCCCCCAGATCCCCCCCCTTTTTTTCATTTATGGTATAAGCATATAGTAGGCACTTAATACTGCTTGTTGACTTGACTAGCCAAAACACTTTATAAACGTCTTAATTGAGCCCCATAACAGCCCTGTGACAGCGATAACAACAATATCCCCATATTATATATTTGAAAGTTGAGGTTCAGATTTAGTGAGTGCTTAGGATCACAGAGCTGGTCATTCGGTATATCAGGCACAAAAGCCATAGATGCCTTCTTTCTTAAAACTTGGGCACTGACTACATGCACAATCATAACTGCCTTCAACTAGTCAGTCTTGGATGATGGAGTTATGGGAGCAGTGCTGAGTCAATTCATTTTACTGCGATAATTAATTAGGAGACCTGGTTAGAGTTTGGGTTTAGAAGCTTATGTAGAAAGAGCTCCCAAAACAGATCACATTTCAGAAATGAGCAGCAGATCCAGTTACATTTTCGAAAAACCTGTCCGAATAAGAAAGGTCTCTAAACCTGGGTGCCTCCTGGGATAGGTCGTGGTCGCCGAAGCTGTTCCTCCACCAAGTTTGTTTTCTGGCTGTAAACAAATGAGAGGCTGCAACACCCAGCTGAAAAGTACATTTATGTAGGGTAGGTCAGAGCGGGTTTGTTGTTTTTATAAATGAGGTCATAGTAGACCTAGATGAAACTTTTTTTTAATGCAGTACAACTGCAGTTAATTAAACCAGTTGTTACTGTTGTGAATCTATCCCCCCATGGCTTGTACTCACTATTTCTGTAACTTTCCCAAGCTTTTAATGTGCTAAGATTAGCACTCCTTGGAGACAGAATGGGAATACCTGTTCATGAGCTAGTGGATGGATATTATGTATCATGGGTTTCCATAATGATACTTACTCTCTCCTAGTTGTCCTTCTACTGGTCTGACTTTTCTTTGTCCCATGCCTTTGCCGAAGGGGTCATATGTAGACTCGTAAGAAATGCTTGTTAATTGAGTGATAACTGTACTTTTGTATATTTTGTATTTTTTCAATAAAATGTAAGCTCCATGGGGGCTGGGAATGTTTTTGTGTTTTTTAGTCTTTGTATCCCGGCATGTAGCACAGTGGCTCTCATGTAGTGGGCACATTGGTGAACCTCACAAGCCAAGTTACCGTATCCTTTGTCCTATTCGATATGGTGACTTGACTTGAGCTATGAGGGGCATGAGATCCATCATTGTTTATCTTTGTGAGCCTTTGGAAAGCCTTTGTTACACTTGAATTCAGCAAACATGAGCACCTCCTATGTACTAGGCACCATACTACATGCTGGGAATCCAAAGACAAAAAAAAATGCAGAACATCCCCAACTTTTAAGAAGTGTACATTCTGTTGAAGGAATACAAAGTTTACACCAAGTGTAGTAATCACTTAATCACACAAAGTTTACACCAAGTGTAGTAATCATTCAATTAAGCATACATTCTATTGAAGGAATACAAAGTTTACAATAAGTGTAGTTATCACTCAGTTAAGGAGTGTTTATTATAAGTCTATATATAGTCCCTCCAACAAAAGAGATGGAGAAATAGAAGTCAGACCAGTAGAAGGACAAAGAGGAGGGAGATATGGGTCATCATGGAAACCCAGTGAGAAAGGAATACCCAACAGGAGAGACAGTGTCAGGTGCAGCAAGGTAGGTCAAGAGAAATGATGGTCAAGATGAGGCTGTCAGATTTGACAGTTAATTGGTAGTTTTGGACAGAATGGTTTGAGGTGAATAATAAAGCTGGAAGTTCAGTTGCAAAAGGCTGAGAGAAGAGGAAATAAAGACATTGAGCGTAGACGCTGGTTTTTTTAGACTATTGGCTGAGGATGGGAGGATATATATATATATAGGCTAATACCTTGAAGGGTGGTAGTGGGGCCTGCTGAGGATTTCTTAAAGATGAGGAAGACTTGGGGACTTATTTATCAGCAGCAGAAAAAGAGCCAATAGGTAGAGAATGATTGAAGAGTAGAGAAAGGGAGGGTGACTGTGGGAACAGTATACTGGAAAAGGGAAGAGAGAATCTCTTTAGGCTAAATTTAAAAGGTTGGCCTTAGTGAAACTGGCCACCTCCTTACCAGAAACTAAAGTAAAGGAGACGAGAGTGGGGGTGGATTTCAAAGGGCACAGGGAAAATTGAGAAGAGAGAAAGTACTCAAAAGCTAGGAACAAGGGCACCTTCTCTGGATTCAAGGAGGAGGTAGCATCCAAGTTGAGCCTTGAAGGAAGAATAAGCAAAGATAATTTTTATATAAAGGAAAGTTATGGACAGATAGAGCATTGGCCCCAGAGTCAGGAGGATAAAAACCTCAGACACTTACTAGTTGTGTGATCCTGGGCAAGTGACTTAACCCTCATTGCCTCTAAAAATAATTTATTTTTAAAAGTGAAAATGACAATTGTTGGAAGTACTGTAGGAAGACAGCTATAATAATTCACTGATCATGGAATTGTAAAGTGGTTCGGTCATTCTTGAAAGCATTTTAAAATTATTTCCCGTCATTAAATTGTACCTACCCTTTTACCCAGCAATATCACTTGTAGACTTATTATATCTCAAAAAAGATCACAGAAAGAAGAAAAAGACCCATGTGCCTAAAATAGTTATAGCAGCATTTTATTATAGGATAAAAATTACAAAGTAGTTGTCCATTAATGGCAGAATGACTGAACCAATTAGGGTGTATAAATGTAATAGGATATTACTGCATTATTAAAAAATGATAAAAAAGGACTGATTTAGAGAAATCTCAGGGAACTTGTATTGAACTGATGAAAAGCAACGTGAGTAGAACCACGAAAAAAACAAATGTAAGGCCTGTAATATAACATTGTAATGAAAAACAACAGTAAAAGGCCATGATCGTCCACTATGATCAATTTCAATTCTGAAAGACTGATAATGAATCATGCTGCCCATCTCTTGGCAAAGGGGTGCAGAATTAGACTATATTTTCAGATACAACCCGCGTGTGGCTGTGTTTTGTATAAGGATACTGATTTATTATAAAGGAGGGCTTTTATTTTGCTGGTGGGGAAAAGAGTTGGGGAAGTTGGGGGTAGGAGTATTGATACTAAAGGAAGAAAAGAACATCACTGAATCATATTTTAGAATAGAAATGAGCAGGAGGCAGTTTAGAAAGGGAGAAAAACATGCTTAATTTGAATCTTCCCCCCACCCACAAAAAAATTCCCAACTATACATAATAAGAGAAAGAAAAAGACATATTCAGTTTCATATATAATAACTTTTTTTGGTTTTGAAATGTTTGTATTATTGCTTTTTACTAAATTTATAGCAAGAAATATTTAATATATTAAGATGTAATATATTAAAAACTATTTTCCAAGGCTGCATTAGTAGAGAGATCTGAAAGGCTAGCCCCAACCCAGACAAGAGGAGGCACTTAAAAATAATACAAAGATATAGTAGAAATCTGTCATTTCCTTTAACTACCTAAAGCCTAGCCAATGGCTACCACAAATCTGCTTGCTAGGCCTTCGTACTGAGGTAACCATCAGTGCCAGCAGGCGTGACTCCCCAACTTGTCACATGCTAGTTCACCAGGGAAAGATCACAACCAGGCAGTGAAGTGTACTTTTAAGGTCAGGAATAGCAGTTTAGTAGACCCCAGAAACAGCTGCGCGGAACCCATCAGACTAAACAGAATTTGGTTTGTTTGTGTGTTTTGGAGTCCTTTTTCTTTTGAATACTTCATTATTTTAAGAAATGGACTTATAGGTTTTTCTTCTTTATTCATAACTATGTGAATTACGGTCCAGATATTCTCACGAAATAGAAATGTCCTGACTTCTGGTTTCTTTTGATTTGATGGGGAACAGCGGACGTTCCTCTGAGGGAAAGGACAGTCTTTTCAGTTATAGGTGCTGCTGACTTACTCTGCTATGTGTCTCTGGCAGGACATTCAGCATAAATGATAGAATGCGAATATCACTTTGTTTACTTTGTCTTTATGATATAATTTAGTTCCTATAACTGGAAATATTGAGAAAGAAGAGAACATTGTACTACCCATGAGGCAGTAATTTGAACTGTTAAACAATTATAGCTAACATACTACTAATAATAAACCATGTGGTGCTTACTCATTTGAGCTTCACAACAATCTGCCAGGTAGGTACTGTTCTTATCTTCATTTTTCAGGTGAAGAAATTTAGAAGCAAACAGAGAGAGGTTAAGTGACTTGCCCAGGGTCACACAGTTAGGAGTGTTTGAAGCCGAATTTGAACCCTGGTCTTCCCGACTCCAGGTCCTATGCTTCGTACTATCCCATCACTTTATAGAGTTGATTAGGGAACAATCTGGATCCAGGTTGCTGGATTTGATCCCCTATTCCAGCCACTTAGGCTTGTGCTTTTGGCCACAGATTTCCTCCCTTAAGCTGAGCTAGCCATCCCAGCTGTGGGCTTTTGACCAACGGATCCTAGAGTAGTATGAAACCGGAGCGATCATATAGGACAGTGGTTCTCAACCTTCCTAGTGCCGTGACCCTTTAATACTTGTATGTGGGTGTATCTGCATGTGGGCAGACCCGCCTGGAGACAGATAGAGGAATGATGTCTTGGTTCCGAAGACCATCGGAAATAGGTGTTTTCTGATGGTCTTAGGTGACCCCTGCGACCCCTGTGAAAAGGTCGTTTGACCTCCAGAGGGGTCGCAACCCACAGGTTGAGAACCGCTGATATAGGAAAAAGTCAGAGGACCTGAGTTCAAGAACCAGTTCTGCTACTAGCTGTGTGATCTTGGGCAAATCACTTAACTTTGAGCCTCAGTTTTGTCATCTGTGAAGTGGATCTGATAAGGTACTGTTGTCCATATCCTTAAGTGGAAGTTGTTTGGAAAAGTGCTTTGTTGAACCTTAAAACAGTATATAAGTGTGAGTTTATTGCTGTTTGTTGTTGCTTTTCAGTCATATCCAGCTCTGTGACCCCATCTGGAATTTTCTTGGCAAAGACACTAGAAGTGGTTTGTCATTCTCTTCTCCAGATCATTTTACAGATAACAAAACTGAGGCAAACAGAGTGAAATGACGTGCCCAGGGTCACACAGTTAGTCCATGTCTGAGGTTAAATTTGAACTCCGGTATTCCTGACTCCAGGCCTGGTGCTCTAGCTACCTCACCACCTAGTTGCCATCGAGAAAACCACTTTGTTCACTTGAGCAAGCATTTATGGAGTACCTGCTGTATTCCTGGTATGTTAGACTCTGAAAATAGAAAGATGAAAATAGAGCAGCTGCTGCCTTTCTGTTCGGTGACTTAGGAGGGAAAAGGACAGTTAGCCGTTCTAAGCAGTAAGTTAGTAGCGTCCTAGGGTTGTTAACTCTGGAGCTCTAAGGATTACTTTGGAGAAAGGTCCAGAGACTTGAATCTCAGGTCCTGCCATTTCCAAGGTAGCAGTCTTGCTGCTGAGCCATCTTTTAAGTGGAAGACAACATTGAAAATAAAAAGAATAAAGGGATAGAGATGATTATGTTCTTGGGCCTGTTATTCTGTGTGGTTTCCATAGAATGGACTGGTTATGACAATCCTGTGGCTGCTGACATAGTCCAGCTTCTAATCCTGTCTTCTCTCCAGGATAATGGGTGAGGACAATTCTATCTCTGTGGCATAGGGTGTGTTTCTTATGAGAAAATTCCCTGGGTAGCGGCAAGTCTCTAGACCAGAGGGACTCCACCCATCTGCCAAGAGACTGGACTGACTGAAAAAAAATAGATTTTGCAGGGATTTGCTTCATGGAAATATAAACCAGCCCTCGCCAAAAGACCCCCTGTGATAAAGGGGAAAGCAGAGAATACAGGAAAGCAGATTGTTTAAAAAGGGGACTTGTTAAAACCGACCAAATGTAGACAGACCTGGGGTGTGGTGCCCACACTGGTTGATGCCAACACAAATCATATGGCATTCACCAAGAGCTTTGCTTTCCTCCTTACCACAGTTAAAGAACAATGTGCATTTTCTCTCTCCATCTTCTATCATATCCTCCCCTTTTCAGTATTCTTTCCTCTCTTTTACTTCTTCCTGTGGTCCCATTTTCACACTATTTTCCTTTCCCCATAACATTTCATGAATGAACGCATTGTTTGTGTCTCTTAAATTTGAAAATGCTCCCGGGCATTATTTCTCCCAGACAAATTCTGTCCTGTCTGTTTACATTGCACAAGTGGTCAAATCAGCGGTAACATTTGGAGTATTGGGGGAGGGTCTCTTCCAGATTTAGGGGGAACAGAGGTGTTCAGTCCTTTGGGATGTTTCCCTCCCAAAATGATTTCTCCAGGTCTAACACTAAGAAATAATATCAAGAAAATGAATTTTTAAAAAACTAGTGGCACAGTGGATACAGCATGGGCCCTGGAGTCAGGAGGACCTGAATTCAGATCCCTCCTCAGACACTTAGTAGCTGTATGACCCTGGATAAGTCACTTCACCCCGATTGCCTTCAAAAACAAAATAAAAAAACTAGGAAAGAAGGATTTGCACTTTTAGAACTTAAACTGTATTATAAGAGAAACGTCATCAAAGCCATTTGGAACTGGAAAAGCCAGTTATTGAAACAATTTAGATAACAAAGAATCAGAAATAATTAAATTCAGTAACTTAGTATTTAATAAATTTTTTAAAAACCATAAGTTACCTACAGATGAGTTCCTTGTTTGCATTCTTAACTTTTAATTTGTTTTCCCAAATAATCTCTAAGGTCCCTCTAAATTCTGAAATGCCAATATCTTTGCTGGACTTGGGGTACTTAAGCCCAAATAGGGAAATAATATGTCTTAAAAAACTGGAAAACAATCTGGCAGAAACTAGGCTTTGAGTAACATCTTATACCATACAACACAATAGGTTCACAATGGATATGTGATTCAGATATTAAAGATTATACTACCAAAAAATTAGAAGAGCATCAGGTCAGGTCTCTTTCATAAAGGTGGCTAAGAAGTGAATTCTAACCAAGTAAGACATAGATATATTTGCACAAGGTAAAGTAAAGGCTATTTGAGTTTATTCTCTTTGAATTTATTCTCTCTAGGCATGTATACATATTTATTTGTCTTTCCCGTAAAAATATAAGCTCCTTGTGAGTGGGGATTTTTTCATTCATTGTCTTTCTATTCCTAGGACCTAGCTTAGTGCCTAAAACATAGTAGGCAGTCAGCAAATGCTTATTAATTCATTAAAATTAGAGCCAGTTTACAGTTTCTTTCACGTGCTGGCTTCCTTATATATCCAATATATCAGGGCTCTTTTTGGATTTCATTTGCTTTTTATTGAATAAAACCAACTTGATTTCTTGATAAGGAGCAGTAGCAATGGGTTTTAGACACATTGTCTCCCTACTTTGGCTTCTATACCCTGAGTCAAGCATAGATATTTGGACTTCAGAATTTAGAAGGACCGTAGAGATCATTTGCTCCAGCCTTGATTGAATCTGCAGTGGTTTTGATTGGAAGATTTCTTTTTCTTTTTGGTACCAGGAAGAAGAAAGGATGTTGGTTACGCAGTCAATTCTTGCTTAGATATCAACAGGCATTTATTCAGTACCTACTGGGTGCTAGGCACTATACTAAACTTTGGGGATACAAAGTAACATTACCTGCCTTCATGAACCTTACATTTTAACAAGGAAGACAGTATGTTTTTATATATATATACATACACACATACATATATACATACATATGTATATATTAATGTAACATAATGTAATATATAGACACACACATATATATTATGTATACAAATCAGGTACAAAGTAACCTGGGAAGAAAGACAGTAGAAGCTCTAGGGACCAGTAAAGGCCCCCTGTACTCATAGGTACTTGAATTGGGTGAAGAAAACCAGGAATTCCTAAAGGTACAAGTGTGGAGGAAGAGGATAGACAACACAGAAGTATGAGGAAGAGTATCATGTGTAGACCACCACTATGAGGGATCATAGACATCTTGGTGGAGGGGAGTTAATGTATCAGTATACCAGAAGGGTAGGTAGGAAGGGGTCCAGACTGTGAAGAGCTCTAATTGCCAAATCAAGGACTTTATATTGATCCTAGAGGTGATAGGGGCCATTGGAGTTTGAGCGCAGGCATATCATGGCTAGATCTTTGCTTAAGGAAAATTATTTTGGCCTCAGTGTGGAGGATAGATTGGAGTGGGGAGAGGCCAGAATCAGGGAAGCTATGAAGTGGCCTTAGATGCAAAGATGATGAAGGCTTTAACTAGGGTGGTTACTTTGCAGGCTTGTCTGAGAGATAAGAAATGATAAGAGTTGGCAACTGATTGGATATATGGCGTAAGTGAGAGTGAGGAGTCAAGAATGACACCCATGTTGCAAACCTAGCGACTAGATAGAATCTGGTGGAATCTTCAGTGTTTATAGGAACGTTGGGAAGAGGGCTGCGTTTGATAGAAAAGCTAATGGGCTCCACTTCGGACTTGTTGACTTTGATGTAGATGCCCACAGCTCTGGCCCTGAGGTCAAATGTGGCCTGGGGTCTGATTACCTCCCCCCCAAAAAGAAAAAAAATAGATGCCCATGCGACATCCAATTTGAAATATCTAATAGGCGGTTTGTGATGTGGGACAGGAGCTCAGCAGAGAGACTAGTTCTGGGAATCATCTGCAAAAATTTTTAGAATCCATTTCACAGATCAGACAATTGGGACTCAGAGATGGGAACTGATCTCTTCAGTATCACACAGTGTGATTTAGGAGCAGTGAATCAGTAAAGATTTATTAAGCACCTACTGTGTGCTCCTGGGCATACAAGCCCTTGCCCTCAAGGTGCCTACAGTCTAGTGGGGGAGATAAAATGCAAGCCAGTGCACTCAAACAGAGATAATTAGCCAGGAAGTAAGAAAGGTTGGGGAAAGCTTCCAGGAGCTGAGCAGGAGTTAGAACCCAGGCCCCTTTATTTTTATTTCTTTCCACATTTTTCATTACTCCTCACCACCAGGTTAAGTTTCTCTTGTTATTTCCTGGAGTTATCAGTCTACATTGCTTAGGGAATACCCAAGCCTAATATTAACATCTAAACAAAGCATCATTCAAAAGGATTATAAACATGTTACAGTAATCACTTTTAACATAGATAATTGAAAATTGATTTGAATGTTCTTTAGATTCAAAAAAAGGAAAACAAAACACCAGCCTCAAAGGAATCAACCGGCCCCACCTTTATAAGGCCCACAGAGAGCATCTGGTTCACCTTGTTAGGTTGCCTGACTCTTTTAATGGTGCTGGTTATAAAAACCTTGAGAATACGGTCATAAATGGGAAATCCCAAAGTATTTCAAAGTGTATTCCTCCCTTCTGCCCCATCCCCTCCCATATCCTGGAGAGCAGAATTTATTCATTTTCATCCACATTCCTTTAGCACTATGTCTTACTACATGGTGAGTACCTAAAAAGTTAAATTTTAAAAAATTAAATGTAAAATTTTAAAAAAACTTTAAAAAGTTAAATTTGATGGAACAGTGGTTACTTCCAACCCAGCCTGAAAGTGGCATCTGATTCCCGTGATCTGCCCTTCTTTTGTCATAAGCTCCATTTGTTTCTCCTTGTTCCCCATCTTGGATTAGGTAAACTGTAGTGTATATAGGCCAAGAAGCCTTAAGAAATGATGAAAGTAGAAACAAAACCTTCTTTCCCTGGAGGAAGAAGAAAAACAACTTTGTTTTTCACTTCCTCTGTGATGGAGAGAATGGTGAGTACCCATTGTGTTGTAGAAATCCTAGCTAATAAGGAGAGTGAGTTTTCTGACCTGGGCATTGAAGCCAGCTCTTTGGATCCACAGCCTTGGTGCCTAACCAGACTCCTGAAAGGAAGATTTTTGGGGGAGGGGCAGGGGTGGGCTTCTCCCCGGCTCATCAGAAACAACTAAAAGAAACATCAGGTAGGCATTCCTGGAGAAGCATTCTCGAGCATGTGCTTCTGAGCTGGTCTTCTTTCCCCAGAGTTAATCCAGATGCTGACCTTACATGCCTTAAGCAAAGTAGTGCCTGAGTAGGCTTCTCTTCGCTGGGAATGGGCTGGCACTCTCACTTGGTTCCCCTCCCTAAGTCTTAAACAGCCCTGAGCTTGAGAATCCAAGGACAATTTCAGACTATATATGGTGCTGGTGCGAGTGGAGTACTGTAGTAGAAATCCTTAGGGTATTTATAACCTGGGTGCTGCACTGAGGACGGGGAACAAATGCCAGCTTGGATACTCACCAGCCGGGAGGGTTGGGTTTGTACAAGCATGATGTATCTGGGCTGTTTGAAACAAGTGTTCCAGAGCTTCATAGAGAGGCGGGTGGGAAAGGAACAGCTTAATAAATCTAATTTTAATTTCACTTTATACAATAGAATTCATTATTTTTAGACTAAGTTCCTGACTGTTTTAAAAATCTGCTTGCATTCCCTTTTATCCCAACTCTTTTTTTTTTTTTAACAGAAATCTTTTCTCTTGAGTTTTAAAACCTCAACTAACGTTCCCAACTCTGGCGGTCTGTGGGGGGTAGTGTGCTTGTGATTACATTTTAATCATTGGTTAATACTCTGGGCCTTTGGGTATCTCCATATATGATACTGGGACTCTTGGTAGTCATGGAGACCTGAGTTCGAATCCTCTCTCAGGTGACTTAGTAGCTGTGTGACCCTAAGCAAATCAATTACCTTCCTCTTTCCTTATCAGTATAATGAAGATAATGAGAGTTGTCTACGACCTCCCAGGGTGGATGTGGAGAGAAAAGGAAATAGTCTATGTAAACTGCTTTACAAATATTGAAACACTATAAATGTTAGCTGTTACTCTGTGTACTGATTGATTTTAGTGGGGTTTTTTTTAGTAGTGATATTTAATTCTAGTGATTCCCCACAATAGTTATAGGTTTACTGAAAGTTCCCATTTTGTTTTGTTCTAGAACATTAAGGCACATTTGGGGCAGTGTTTGTGTGTGTGTGTCTGTGTGTGTCTGTGGTGGCACAGTGGGTAGAGTGGCAGGCCTGGAGTCAGGAAAACTCTTCTTCCTGAATTTAAATCTGACCCCAGACAGTTACTGTGTGACCCTGGGCAAGTCACTGTTTGCCTCAGTTTCCCCATCAGTAAAAAACGAGCTGGAAAAGGAAATGACCATGCCTGGAGTCAGAAATACCTGGGTTCAAATTAGGCTTCAGACACTTAGTAGTTGTGTGATCCTGGGCAAGTCACTTAACCCTGTTTGCCTAAGTTTCCTCATCTGTAAAATGAGTTGAAGAAGGAAATAGGAGACCACTCCAGTATCTTTGCCAAGAAAACCCCAAATCAGTTCACAAAGAGTCAGACATGACTCAAAGGCCCGAACCGCAACAAAAGCACCTGACCCTCAACATGGGGAAAAGTACGGCTCAGTGGGAAAGGCAGGAGACTTCAATTTGAGTCCCAGCTCGCTCTTGACTTGCTAGGTGATCGGAGGAGTCCATCTTCTGCCTTCTTTGGGCCTCCTTTTATCTGTAAAAGAGGAGTTGGGACTAGAGGACCTTCTGTAGATATGTGGTCTGTGATCCTGTGATCCCTGATTATATGACTTCCTGGTAACTTGAGGTTCAGGAAATTAAATTGACCTTTGCCCATAATATGATTATTTGATTCCCCATCCTTGGTCGTGAAGGGGAGTAGCCAATCTGGAGCGTCCAGATTTGTGAATTCTTCTGGGGGTGGTAAGGTAGGGGGTGATGCTTTTGAAATATCGCATTAAATAGTGTATGAGATGGAAATTGTCAGTCTAACTTGGAGAAATAAGTGATTTAGCTGCCTCCTTTGGCAGAACAGTTTCTCGTACCAAGAACTGACTTTTTAGTAGGAGGGATTTTGAAATAAATGCCACATATGTTAATGAATGAGGTTTTAGGGTCTGCTTTTAAATATGCTGAGCTGGTTGATGGTAGCTGAGAACTGCAGCTGGGTTGAGGATGTGAGGTGTGTTTCAAGGTTAAGTGCATCAAGGCTGTTCTTTCCTGGAATGTATAAGGAACCCCATCTTATCGCATTTTCTCTCAGATTGCTAGTTGGTGGGATGGCATTTTCTCTAAGATTGCTAATGGGTGGTGTGGTTTGTTTTTCTTTTTAGGATGTTGAGAAAGAGAAGGAAACCCACAATTATCTCAGCAAAGAAGAAATCAAAGAAAAGGTTCACAACTACAATTTAGCTGTTACAGACAAATTGAAGATGACCTTGGTAAGAGTCCCATTTTACAATTTTGGTTAATGTGAACAGTTAGTACATTTTGAATCTCCGGATAAAAGTTAGCAGTGGTCTGATGTTCCAGAGCAGATGTGCTATGGAGGCTGAGCGCGTTCTCATCCTTCCCATTGATTGTTTCAAAGGTAGGCCTGTTGACCTGCCCTGAAGTTGGGGAAAAGATCTCTGCGTGGGTCCTCTTAAAAAGCAATGCATTGTGTTAAGATGTAGACTTCTAAAGAACCGTGCACATCTTCAGAGAATCTTCAACAACTTTCATTGCCAGCTTGTTTGATAGATGGTAATTCAGTTTGTAACAAGACCTCCAGTAGTTTTATCTTGCAAAAATAAACTTAAAAGTGTCGAGGAAAGAGATATTATGCCTGGGGTTTGGAATGTGATCAAGTTGGAATATCTGTCTTCTAAGCAAAGGTTTTGGGGGGAGAGGGGTGTACACACACATGCATGTGCACAAAATATTATGTAATATTTAATGCTTAGCTATCAGTGAGTTGCTTAATTATTCATTTTCACAGGAAGAGAATAAAGAAAAATTTCTTACCATATTAAAAATGATAAGCTTTCTACAACACTGTTATCTTGTAATTGTATTTAGAGTTGTTACAGGACGAAGTGCTAGGGGTTGGAATAAGGGCTTTGAGTGACAATGAGTTGACCAGATCCAATCAATCAAGAAGCATTTATTGAGTACCTGTTATATGTTTTGAGGTAGCTAAGTGACTCATTGGATTGGAGTCAGGAAGACTCATCTTCCTAAATTCAAATCTGGCCTCAGACACTTATTAGCTATATGACCCTAGACAAGTCACTTAACCCTGTTTGCCTCAGTTTCCTCATCTGTAAAAATGAGCAAGAGAAGGAAATGGCAAACCACTCCAGTGTCTTTGCCAAGAAAACCCTAGTGGGGTCACGAAGAGTCAGACATGACTCAGAACGACTGAATGACTATGCTAGGTGGGGGGATACAGAAAATTACTAAAAAATGGAACGTCCCCTGATCTCAATGACTTTATTATTTCGTTGGGAGAGACGTGAGTGGGAAAGGGAACTTCTAGATGAGTAAAGTTCTTCTATAAAGGTCGACACCTTCTCTGCAGCTTAAAAATGATTGAAGACCCTACACCTATCAACATTTACCATTTTAGAAGTTATAATACCTTAGTACTAAGAAAGTAGTTTTGACTTCATGGACCTCTGAAAGGGTCTTGGGGACCCAGACCCCCTGAGGTCCCTGGATCACACTTTGTGATCACTGCTCTAGGCAGCTTTCTCAGACTCTTAAGAGGCCAAAACTGTTTGAGGACCTCTGGCCTAGAGCACAGAGAGTGTAAGTTACTTGCCTAGGGTTGCAAAGTTGAGACTTGAACCTAGGTCTTTCTGACTTCAAAGCCAGCTCTGTCCATCCATATGTGTTACTGCCTCTCATACAGAATAAATACAAAGGAAAGAAAATACAAGTGGGTTGAGGGGAAGGTCTTAGTAGTTGGGAGGATCAGGAAAGGCTTTGTATAAAAGTTGCATCTTGAAGAAGGGGAATCAGTGAAGCAAACATGAATTGGGAGGAATGGCCAGTGTGAAGGCATGAAGAAAGGAGATGAGAGTATCATGGGAAGAACAGTTGGACTGCATTGCAGAACCCAGGAGGAGTGTACCATAAGCCTGGACAAGATCAGTCAGGGCCATGTAATGAAGAGCCTTAAAAGCTACATAGAAGAGCCTACATTTGATATGGTCAGATCCATGATTAGTGTGAATCACTTGGGAAGTTGAGTTGGAGGGAGGATGGGTTTGAGTCAAGAGAGACTTGAGGCAAGCAGATGTCATTAGGAGGTTCTTGCAGTAGTCCAGGAGAGAGGATATAGTGGCCTAAGGAAAGTGGCAGCTATGGGCGTGCCTCCCCTCCACCCCATCAGACTGTCATTTCCTTGAACACAGACCATCTTTTGCTTATCATTATATCTTCAGGGCTAAGCACAGAGCCTGGCAGTAGTAGGTGCCAATAAATGCTTGTTAACTGACTCTATCAGGAGTGGGGAACCGTGGCCTTCTAGGTCTTTGGGTGCAGCCTTTTGACTGAGTCTTAAGTTTTACAGAACAAATCCTTTTAGTAAGAGGATTGGTTCTGTGAAGTTTGGTTTCAGTCAAAGGTCCTCCCTTGAGGACCTAGAGGGTCACATATGGCCTTGAGTCTGGGGGTTCCTCACTCTTGCTCTAAAACCATCATGAATTGGACCTGTGGATCCATAGACAAACAATGAGCTGTAGAGGAGTGGTTAGTCATTTTTCTACTCTGTTCACCTAGGATATTTAGGTGACTCATTTGACAAAAGTGAGCTATTATTATAAAATGAGGCTATAGCAGTTGTGAGGTTAATAGGATGTTTTAATAAAATAGTAGGAGAAGCCTAATGTTTGATAAATCTAAAGGTCCCAGGTCCTGAGGCAAGCACTAACTCTTTGAGAAAAGCTGCTGGGAAAACTGGGAAGTGGTATGACAGAAACTAGGCATAGACAAACATCTCATATCGTGTACCAAGATAAGCTCAAAATGGGCATATGATTTAGATTAAATGATGATACCATAAGCAGATTAGGGGAACATGGGAAAAATTACCTGTCAGATCTGTGGCTAGTGCAAGGTTTCGTGACCAGACAAGAAATAGAGGTAGACTTGATAGTATTGATTACATAAAATTAAAGGTTTTTGCACAAATAAAACTAATGCACCCAAAAGTAGAAGAAAAGGAAACTGAGAAAAAAAAATTTATAGCAACTTTCTTTTATTTCTTAAATAGAGAACTGTGTCAAATATAAGAAATAGGAGCCATTCCCCAGTTGATAAAAAGGCAGTTTTCAGAGGAAGAAACCAGAACTCTTAACAGTCATCTGAAAAAAATGCTCCAAATCACAAATAATTAGAGAAGTGAAAATTAAAACAACTTTGAGGTGCTACTTCACACTCATCAGATTGGCTAAGATGGCAGAAAAGGAAAATGACAATGTTGAAGGGATTGTGGGAAAATAGGAACACTAATACATTGTTGGTAGAGTTGTGAACTAATCCAGCCATTCTGAAGAATTTGGAACTATGCACAAAAGGCTATAAAAGTTTGTTTACCCCTTGAGCTAGCAATACCATTACTCAGTGTCTACCCCCAGGAGATGAAAGAAAGGAAGAGGGAAGAAAGACAGGAAGAAGACTAATATATACAGAAATATTTATAGTGGCTCTTTTTTGTGATAGCAAAGAATTAGAAACTGAAGGGATTGCCCATCAATTGGGGAATGGCAGAACAAGTTGTGGTATATGATTGTGATGAAATATTACTGTTCTATAAGAAATGATGAAAGCAATAGTTTCAGAAGAACTTAGGAAGACCTATATGAACTGATGGAAAGTGAAGTGAACAGCACCAAGAGAACAGTCTGCACCAGTGGTTCTCAACCTTCCTAATGCCGCGACCCTTTGATACTCATATGTGGGCATATCTGCATGTGGGCGGACCCACCTGGAGACGGATAGATAGAAGAGTGGTGTCTTGGTTCCTAAGAGCATCGGAAATATGTGTTTTCTGATGGTCTTAGGCGACCCCTGTGACCCCTGTGAAAGGGTTGTTTGACCCCCAGGGGGGGTCTCAATCCACATGTTGAGAACCGCTGGTCTACACAGTACTGTATTGTAGTATATAATACAGACTTATAAGTTAGTATAGGCTTAGTAACTGATCAGTGATTCACTACAACTACAAAGGACTTAAGCAAAATGCTGCGGCTATGCACGTATAACCTATATTAAATTGCTTGCCTTCTCAATGGCGGGGGGGGGGGGGGCGGGAGGGTGAGAAAGGAGAGAGAGAATTTAGAACTTAAAAGTTTAAAAACAGATGTTAAACATTGTTTTTATATGTAATTGTGGAAAAAAGTACTAAAAAACTTTTTAAAAAGCAAAATGCTATCTACTTCCAGATAGAGAACTTAGGAGCTCAGATTACCTATGGAAGCATATTTTTTTCCTCTTTTTAAAAATCTTTTTTTTCTTGAAACATGATTAATGACAAAATATGTTTTGCATGATTTCACATATATAATGAGTATTGTGTTGCTTGCTTTTTTAGTAGGTAGAGAAGGAGCTGGAAGGAGAGAATTTGGAAAATAAAATTTTAAAAATAAACTTGTACAATAATAGGGGAAGAACCATACCAAGATTTTCCAAAGCTTTTCTTCCCCCTTCACATTCACAGTTTTTAAAAGAAAATTAAGAAAGAGGCAGTCTTGTATGAAAGATAGGTTAGTCTGATGGAAAGAGCCTTTAGAGTCAGGAGAGTCATAGGTTCATGTGTGCCTTGAATACTTATTAGCTTTGTGAACAAAGGTGGATTTTTTTTTTTAGCTTTTTGGAGAGGGGAAGGCAGGGCAATTGGGGTTAAGTGACTTGCCCAAGGTCAATGGCTGGTAAGTGTTAAGTGTCTGAGGTGGATTTGAACTCAGGGCCTCCCGACTCCAGGGCCAGTGCTCCCTTCACTGTGCCACCTAGCTGCCCCCCAAAGACAGGTTTTTTAAAAAGTTAGCAGCTTCATTTGATAAAATAGCCTAGGCTCTTATAGAATAAGGAGTTCCAGCCTGATGTACAACAGGATGAACCCCATGCCAGATAACTCAAAGATGGTCAGGGAGGCTAGATGACAGAAGACAACTAGAACATCATAAAGAGAGAGAAGGAAGGAAACACAGCTTGGCTACCTGGAATTCTACCCGCCTTCTTGGATAACTTCAGCTCTATCATAGGAGGCCCAAAAAAAGTCATCAGGAAGAAGACCTAGACCTGTGATTTCTTTGATATTGGGAATTCCTTCCACCCTCAGCAGCTTGCAGCTTAGAGGTTGCCCAGGGCATGGAATGATTCCGTGTCTTGTTGAGGGGATCACAGTGTGTCAGCAGAGGCAGGACTGAACCTAGGTTTTCCTGATTTTAAGGCTGCTTCTTTATGTGCTATGCTACAGTGGGCCCTGAAAAGTCATCAGTTAACTAATGAACAATATATCAGCTATTACTCTACCGTTTTCAATTTTTTAAAAATTACTTTTCTTGGACCCTTTTGGTGTTTCTGTTTAACATAAGTTGGATTGGATGAACCAACCATTTGTCCTTTTTCAGCCTATGACAACACCAGTGCCCTCAGGGCAACCCTCCCGACCCCTCAGGATGGTTTTCCAGGCTTCTTACTCACTTGGGACAGATTCCTGCTCTCTGTTCTGGCTTATCCGGATGCCTTTGTTTCACTTATCTGCTTGAGGATAAAAGCCAAGGCATTCTGCCTTTAAGGCTATGTATGCCTTGGATCATTTGTTAAAAATGAATGATTTCCTTGGTGACCTTTATTTCACTTCATCCACGGGATCCCTTATTTAGTGACCTTTGCACTTTTGATATGCAGTGTACAGGGTGAAACCAGATGCCATAGAAACACTGATATGATCCCATTAAACAAGAGGAGAGGAAAGAAAGGGGAGGTGATAAACAAGGCTCTTAGATCGGAGACTCTTAACCTTTTTTGCTGTACGATGGCCCCCTTTGGCAGTCTGGTGAAGTCCGTGAACTTCTTCTCAGAATAATGTTTTTAAATGCAGAAAATAAAATCCCTAGAGTTACCAAGTAAACCAGTTATATTGAAATACAGTTAATAAAGTATTTTTGAAAAAAAAATCATGGAATCCAGGTTTGCAGTCCCTGTATTGAGACCACCAAGTGGCTATAGGAAGAGTTTAGAATGAAAAGAGGAGACATTGAGTAGCTGGGAACAAAATGAATGGATTCCATTTATCCTTTACTTAATTTTTTTTCACTCTTGAGATTCATGGCCGTATGTCCCCATAAGCCTTCTCCCAGGAAGCCTCCCTTTGAACATCTGTCTTCCACATGCCACCAGAAGTGCCAGAAGGTTCTATTCTCTCGCAGCCTGGCAGAAATTGCCATGGGAAGAAGCCTCAGTTTACCTCTCCTTTGTTATAACCAGTAGACTCCAACATTTCCACTAATGCTGCCCTCTGACCCAAAAGACCTTAGCTTACACCAGCTTCCTTATTAAGGTTCTTTTTAGCGATCCAAGAGATGAGATTATAATTCCATTCATAAATTATGAATAAATGTTTATGCTTTCCAGAGGTTAACTCTTGCAGTCTGAATTTGACTTAATTTTTAAAAATGTTGATCTTGAAAGCTCATCATAACCTGGTTCATGTTGATCCTTTAAGCAAGAAATGACATCTAAAACAGTAATTCATATGCAGTAATAGCTACCCCAAGTGATCTATTCCGGCCTCTTGGATTACCCCTTTTTTGTTAGGATGTCATAAAGTTATAATTGTGGCTTTCTTTTTTTTTTTCCTCCAAGGGTTCATTGTCTTTGATGATGGGGATACATTCCTTTGTGCACTCAGCCCAGATATTTCTCATTAGCCTTAATGAATTTCATGGTTTGGCCAGCAGGGATTTGAATGGAGGTATTGCCTTAAAAATGGGTCCAGACTCCTCACATGTGGCTGTAGCTGTATGAATGAGTGGGTCTCAAAAGACGTAAGCATATCAAAACCAACAGAGAAGCTTCTAAAATTTCCCCATCTGCCTAACAGACTTGACTCATGGGCTGTGTGCCCTGTTCAGTGCCTCCCATTGAGGTCTCTATCTTTTTAAAATTTTTATCTTGAGCTATAATTTCATCGTTTTAGGGAACCTCCAGCATGGAAATTCATTTTAATGTTTAGCAGCTGATCAAAGACCACAACCCTAGAAAATTGCCAAGAGCAGCGAGAGGTTAAATGAACTGTCGGCAGTCACACTGTTAGTTATGGGTTTAAATGCAAGACTTTGAAGTGAAGTCTTCTTGACTCCATGGCCCACCCTCTCAACACCACCTCACACTTAGGCCCTTCCTCTCTGGGGAAAATCACCACCCAGATACAAGAGCAGAAATGGGGAATAAGATTTTTTTGCTTGATGCTGGCCCCGTCTCCCATCTAATTTTAATGCCTTCCAAACTCCAGAGCTTGACTGGAACCGTGTTCTTTGTCTTCCTGCTACAGAATTCCAACGGGATTTACACTGGCTTCATCAAAGTTCAGATGGAATTGTGCAGACCTATCAATGCACTGACTTCTCGGAACCTGGAAAAGCAAGCCTCCAATAATAATGGCTGCATGAATACACTTCACATCAGCAGCACCAACACTGTCCGGGAAGTTATTGAGGCCTTGCTCAAGAAATTTCTAGTGTCTGAAAGCCCAGCCAAGTTTGCACTTTATAAGCGTTGTCACAAGGAAGATCAAGGTATGCTGCTGTTTAAATTGTCCTGTTTCTTATCTTGGGCCCTTTCATCATCATCATTTCCATGCCAAGGGAACCTAAAGTGGCTTCCCATTGCCTGCATTTTTTTTTTTTAAATCTATGGGACAACTTTATTTAAGTACACTGGGCATGGCCAGGCAATGTGGTTTGGAGACAGGCTGTGCAGGACAAAGGCAGGGGCTGAGAAGGAAGGTGGAAGGAAGCACACTGCAGTTTGGTTGCCACATTGCTTTCACACACACCTGGCCCTCCTTGGCTGGGGCCTTTGGTCATGGTGGAGTTATAGGGAGAGGACACTGACTGGCATCTTTGAAATTTAGAAATTTCCCATTGCCTCTTAACATTTCTGACCCTGACTTGTCCATCCTTATCTCAGGCTACTCTTTTTTTATTGATTAATAAGCAAATATTAAATGCCTGTGATGTACCAGGTACCATACTAGACACTGCGGATGCACAGATGAGAATGAAACCATTTTTGCCCCAAGGAACTTCCTTTCTGTTTGGCAAAATCACACATGAGATCCTAGAGGACCTCAGAGGTCACCTTGTCTAACTCCTTTGTTTTACAGATGAGGAAACCGAGGCCTAGAAAGTTTAAATCACTAGACCAGAGTCACAGAAAAAAGAAGTTTCAGAGATGGGATAAAAATCTGTGTACTCTCACTCCAGAGCCAATGTACTGAGTTCAAATGTGGCCTCAGACACTTAATGGCTGTGTGACCTTGGGTAGATCACAAAACCTGTTTGACTCAGTTTCCTCAACTGTGAAATGGGGATAATAATAACCCCTACCTACCCAAGGTTGTTGTGAGGATCAATAGATATTTAATATGTGTTTAATATTTATTTCATATTAAATGTTATTTAAATACTTTAAATATTTAATTTTAATGTTTATAAAATGCTTAACATGGTGCCTGGCATAGTTAGGTACTATATAAATGCGTGGTGGTGGTGGTGGTGGTGGTGGTGGTAGTAGTAGTAGTAGTAGTAGTAGTAGTAGTAACATGATCCAGCTAGCAAATGATTGTTCCTCCCACCTCTAACACACATGTGTGTACATATATACACATACTTACACACACACAAGGGGTAGCTGGGCAACCCAGTGGATAGAGCACTGAGCTTAGAATCAGGAAGACTCATCTTTATGAGTTCAAGTCCAGCCACTGATACTTTCTAGCTGAGGGACCCTGGCCAAGGTACTTAATCTTATTTGCCTTGGTTTCCTCATCTGTACAGTGAGCTAGAGAAGGAAATTACAAACCATTCCAGTATCTCTGCCAAGAAAACTCCCAAATGGGGCCTTAGAAGGGTCAGACACCATTGAAACAACAATAATGTATCCCCCCTACACACACGCACACACATACACATACATTAAAATACACCCCCTGTATTGAACTCTCTCACCCTTGTTGTTCAGTCATGTCACCCATACATATCTAGCTCTTCATGACCCCACTTGGGGTTTTCTTTGCAGGGGTACTGGAGTGGTTTGCCATTTCATAGACGAGAGTCACACAGACAATGTGTTAGTGCTGATTTGAACTAAGATCTTAACTGGATCCAGGCCCGGCACTCCATTCACTGATCTAAAGGGCTGCCCAGCCCTCTCCCTTGTAGCATGGGATAAAGCAATTTAGCAAAACCACCCACCCTAGCACGTGCTTTGAGAGTGTAGACTCCCAGCATTTCACAAAAAGGACAAAAGTATATTCCATCATCTCTTCTCTGAGTCTTGCTAGGAAGTAGCCTTTGAGACCTTTTTAATTAGAAATGCTCCACTATGAGTCTGTATACCTGGCAGTTCCATGAGGTCTGAGGCACTGGGCTCCTGTGCCCAAGCCATGTTTTGGCAGGACACAAAAGAGGCATCTGTCCTCTGGAGCAGAGAAGAATGTCATGCCCATGTCCCTTTCTTTCTTATCAGAGATGAGTCAAAAGGGAATAAATATCTATCCATTGTTGGATGTTGTCTACAAGTAAGTGCCAACAAACACACCTTATCTGCAATGTTCCTTTGACTTCGAATAACCTATTTCATTAGTCATTCTCTTAAGTTTTTTTCCCTCTAGCATTCTTGGCTAGAGCTTGAAACAGCTGTAGGTAATGGACTTGCACCTTCCTATTGCCTACTTAGAAAAGTCTGCCTGTCCCAGGAACTCCACACCTCCAGTGTTAGAGAGGAGTGATGGGGAGTGTCAGGAGATCACAAGGGGCACTTTTATCCTGCCAGCTCACTTTTTCTCTCATATTCAGAACTCTTTGCTGCTCAACCTAACAATGTTAGTTACCCCCATTAAAATAGCACCTTTGCCTGTTAATAAATTTCTAAACAAGCAGGCAGAAAAACCTGACAGACATTTTTCTCTGGGTGTGTATATTTGTACATATAGTTCATATGTGCATATATGTACTTTTAAATTAAAGCTATTGACCCTGAATGTGGAAAGATTTGCCTGATTTTTTTCGTACACAGGAAGATGTTCTTGTCACAGTCTTTTTAAAAAGCTTCAGCATGTGACTTAATTGATTTTTTTTTTCCCTCTGAAAATAATGAGAACAGGACTAATTATGCTTTGCATTGTCTGTTTTTATCTGACTTGTTACCTGCCCATGATGTCAATTCATGCATTTTAGTACAGGCCAGTTGTAGTGAGATGGGGCCAGGGTATAGTGGATAAATTTTCTTAGGCGGTTGGGAAGCAGGCTAGTTTACTGGTTAAATAAGCACTCTATAAAATGGATCTATTGTTTCTCCTGTGTAGTTTACGCCTGCAAGCTCTCAGACCGAGAACACCCCCTTTATCTGCGTTTGGTAGCAGGGCCAAGGACAGAAACTCTGAGCTTTGTTCTACGTGAACGTGAAACCGGAGAGGTGAGTGTGGTGTTCTTTATTATTGTTTGTGGGTACACCAGCCCTCTTTATCTCGCTGGTACTTGACCTTTGTGACCAAGTGGGACAAGGAGGCTAGTGTCAATATGCCATTAACATTTTGTGTAACTTTTTTTTTTTTTTTTGCTTACTATTTGGGGTGGGGTGGGAAGAAATAGTATTTTTAAAAGGTTTTTCAGTCATTTTTTTATTATCTCATTAAACTTAATGTTTATATACATATTTTTAAAAACAGATCTTATATGCCCATCTTTCCCATTTGTATATTGAAATGTTTGTGTTTGTTAATTAAACCACCATTTGAAAAATGGATTTTGGGGCAGCTAGGTGGCACAGTGGGTAGAGTCAGGGGGACCTGAGTTCAAGTTTGGCCTCAAAAATAACACTTACTAGCTGTGTGACCCTGAGCAAATCACTTAACCCTAATTGCCTTGCCCAAAAAAAATGGATTTGGGGGACTGCGATTTTGTAGTTGGTCTCCAAAGATTTTTCACACTCAGGCTTTTACTGTTAGCTTAATTTTGAAAGTTGACATTTTAAAGTTCATTCCTAATAAAAAGTTTCTTTGCTAATTCATTGTAAAGGGGAAAAAAGGAGTTTCCTGCTTCTTAGCTAGCAAGACTGAATTAAACACATTTTTAAAAAATTCACAGGATAATAGATTTAGAATTGGAAGGGAATATTTTAGACCCCTAGTTCAGCCCCCAAATTTTATAGAGGAGGAAATTCAGGCTTAGAGGAGTAGGATTTGAACTCTGACCCAACCAGTGTCTTTTCTGTCGTACCCATATTGCCATGAATGATTAAGACAGTCATGTTTGCACCTGTATGTTTGGTACTTCCCTCCCTCGAGGAAAAATGCCTTTTAGGGCCGTGCAGTCTAAGGAGAGAAGCTTTGCAATGACCTTGGACTAGTCGTTAGCTTCATAGTTAAGAAATCTGTCCATCCCCTAATCTCAGTCTCCCATCTAAAAAATGGGAGTGATAATCCCTGACTTTGGGCAGGGTGACGGAGATGAATGAGAGAAATCAATATGAGAAGATCTGTTCAGCAGTTCTGAGCTACCAAGAAGGAAAAACTGCTTTGATACATTATTCATGTTACTCTTTTACATCTTTGACTTTTGAGGCCTTCTGAATACAGATTGCCATTGTTCAGAAAAGTACTATTTTGAAATTCTCATTTGTGTTCTTAAAAGGGCACTTTGACCATATATTAGCATTTCCCCTGAAAGCTCCAACTCCAAACACTTGCTTACCCTCCGTAGAGTTTTCAAATTTGTATTGTTCTGTTAAGTGATCCCATCTGGTTAACTTAATGTGTAAACTCCTGAGGAGGGGTCCAGCTTTAGTTGGTTGTGGAATGTCACCTCACACGTTGTTAGAATTTAGGAGATGTTTAAATATCATGAAGCATTTTTTTTTAAAAGGGAACAAGTCTATCTCCTTCTGCTTGATTGTTTTTTGACAGAGCTTCCGGGAAGGATACTCTCTCTAGCAGAGATCATAGGTACCGATTCTCCCATTTATAATTGTACAGACTTGGGGTACTAAGAAATGACTCGGCCAGGGTCACACAGCCAGTATGTGTCAGAGACAGGACTTGAAACCCCATCTTTTGACTCTGAAACTAACTTCAAATTCACAATGCTGCAATACAACATGTGAGGTTTCTCTTGCTTGTTATTAATTTCAGGATCAGCTGGGAATTTGGTAGATGTGACAAGCTGGTAGTGCTGGCTTATTTGTTCATTTTTTCCTTCCACTTTTATTAAGCATAATATGCATGAAAATCCCCTGTTTATTTTATTTTATTTATTTTTTTTAGCATTTTTAATAAGGTAAAAGTAACATCATGTACACTGTCATTCCTTCTATTCCCTACACAACATTCCTTGTACCTATAATCCCCTCCCATTTGTCACTGCCCAGCCTTAGTTTCCTATAAAGCCCAGTATAAAGTAAAGCTTAAATCTGAGGAAGCCTTTGATTATTTATCCTGCCTCACCCCTGGCTCTTAGGATCAGAGCTTTCTATCTGGAAGGGAATCTCATTACAGCACTCATTTTACAAATGAGGACACTGAGTGCCAGAGAGATTAAATAGCAGAGTTGGGATTTAAATCTTTTAGTCATGAGAATGAACCCCCAAAGCTGAAATACTTTAAGAAAGAAATTTATTAGATCTTTTGAGGGAAGTGAGTGAGCCAGAAAGGAGGTGTGATATGGTTCCCTCTCATCCAGGTGTATATATCATATAGGATTTAGACAAGGGTACCTGCACACATACACAGTTAAGCAGTTTTACCCAGAGAGCTATGTGAGATCTAGGTGGATTGAGATAGATTATCAGTAAATGTAAACATTTAATAAAATGTGGGCAAAGCCAAAACCCAAGGGGAACCCAAAATATAAGCCTTGATAGACCCAATACAGTACTTGGGTGTAGGTTTGGGTGGATCCAAGACTTGCTGGAACCCACAATTCCTTGTTATCTCTTGCATTCCTGGAGAGTTACTGAGGTCAGGGCGACATTCTGGGTTGAAACAATTTTAAAGTTAGGTTCAAATGATAGTAATAAATAACGGATAACAATCCACAAACCCAAGTCCTCTGATTCCAAATCTGGCATTTTTTTTTAAAGTTTCAGGATGTAATATGATCTTTGCTTTACTGATAAAATAGAATTTTGTTGTT
>CM053585.1:351401591-351430569 GCA_028646515.1 Pseudochirops corinnae | reverse complement strand
CCCCCCCCCGCCCCCAGTCAGAGACTAACACTGCCTCCGCCTTGGGTGATCTGAGCATGCTCCAAAGGGCGCCATTCCATTTACGGGTGCTCCTCCCGATGCCAGAATCCTCTCCTACCCATCACAACTTGGGCTCTACCCCTGCTTTTGTTCCCCAGTTCTGAGAGGTAATTGGTGGTGCCCTTGCCTCCACACCACTTCCTAGCTGTCTCTTCACCAAACCAACATCTCGATCTTCCTCCCATCTGGATTCTGGACTCCACTCTTAAGTTCCTCTGCTATGATAAGTGAGCATCCTTATGTTGTTGGGACCCAGGTCTGCAAGACCCTTCCCCACCAACCCTTCACCATGCCACCATCCTCAGTGCCCTGTTTCCCATCCCAAAACTTTGATTTCATGAGCCTCTTGAAGTGCTATTTTCCACTAGTAGACTGTAAGCATCTTGAAGGCAGGGCTCTCTTGCTTACTTGTATTTATAGCTCCATAATTTAGAAAAATGCTTAGCAAATAGTAAGCTATTAAATAAATACATAACAAATACTCTGTCTCTATACATTACTTCATTCAAGTTTTGTAACAAACCCAAGAGTTAGGCACTAGAAGTATAACAATTTCACTTTTACAGATGAATGTGTCTATATGTCTTTTTAAAAAATTGTTTATGTTGACTAATATGGAAATATATTTTGCATGACTGCACATGTATAATGTATATCAAATTGCTTACCATCTCAGAGAAGGGAAAGGAGGGAGGGAGAGAATTTGGAACTAAAAATTTTTTTAAATTAATGTTAAAAATTGTTTTTACATGCAATTGGGGAAAAAATAAAATATTAGGAAAAATTGTGTCTATGAGGAAGAAAGAAAAAACCTTTTTCTTCTTTGCTAGGTGAAATAATATCAGAAAATTTTTTTTTTCCATTTCCCCCAAGTTAATTAGTTAGAATAACTACAATTTTTGGCATCTAGGTGGAGAATGGCTCTTAGGCTCATAGATTAAGAGCTGGAAAGGGTCTCAGAGGCCATCGGTTTAATTTCATTTTTTATTGGGGAACACAGGCTTTGAAGTGTTCAGTGACTTTGCCAAAGATCATAAACATGAAGATAGTGACAGAGGCAGGCTATGACCCTCAAGTCCTCCAACTCCACATCCAGCATTTGTCTCACCCCTGGTTTTGTCTGGTTTGTGTGTGGTTTACATTTGTTAAATTTCTATTGAACTCAGTTATTCTTGGCAAGGACACAGGAAGGGAATACAAAATTTGTAAACAAAACGAATAATAGCCTTTCTGGCAGGCTGATGGTTTCATTGTGGTGAGGAAGGACCTAGAATGGATTTTAAGACTGGAGTTGATTGAAGTTACTGTGGAGTCAGGAGATCTAAAATGGACTTCTGAAAAATTCCCTTCTCCCAGAAAGAAAAGCTTGGATTAAAGATGCTTATTGTAATTTAATAGGATGATTTTGGAGAGAGAAGAGAGGATAATAAAATCATTGTGAGAAGCTCTTCACAGAACAGACGCTTTGTACAACTTGGTAAAATTGGCTATGGTTCAAATTGAAGGTTTCAGTGAACAAAGGCTTTATGAGTTTACCTTGAAGAGACCTCAGTTACCATCTCTTGGTTAATTTATCCCTTTTTTTTCTTTTTAAAATGGCTACCAAAATAGATGAATTGTGTTTAAATGAATATAGAAATTTGGGAAATAGCTATAGTATGATGCATTATTTCACTTTTCCAAAATTGTTATTAGTGAATGTATATCACTTAGAAGTTGGTGGGTTTCTTTTTTTTGGGGGGGGGGGCTCTTGCAAGGGTTTGCTAAGGGTCTACTACATATAGACTTAACAATGGGTTTTATCCATTTGAAGAGGTTACCTATTGGAAATGAACCAATAAAGAAAGCCCTGTGATGGAATGAACCCTGAAGGAAAGGGTTTAAGACAATGTACCCAATCCTCTGTGTTACCAGTTTGAGTTTATTTTACTGGTGACTTATAAAAATCCCTCAGCATACCTTATATAAGCCCATGGTACCCAAAATTTTTTTAAAACATAGCTGACTCGATATTGACCCATCTCTGCCTTCCTTCAAGGACTAAAGGACATATGTTCATTTTAATTTGAATAGAAACGAATGTGAGAATTCCATAAAGGAAAGAACACTGGGTTTAGATTAGAGACAAGCCCAGCTATGCAACTTAACTAATTACTAACTTTAGGTCAATTACTCAACCTATCCAAGCTTCAGTTTCCTCATTCGTAAAAAGAAGCTATTATTTACCTTTCAGTTTTGTTAGGACAAATTGGGTAATGTCTATAAAGTATTTTATAAGTTTGAAACACTATACCATCCCTTGAGACAATTGGAGTCTGGGTCAGCAGAGACATAAAAACATACCCTCTACTGGCCAACCTCCTAGTGATGACAGGTCTAGCCCAGGCATGACCACCATAATCTAGCCAGTTTCATAACACAAAGCCTTTCTAGTTTGACAGGTAGAACCTGTCAATGTTTTCATTTCACTGGCAAAGGCTTGGAGAAAGCAGAAGGTCATTTCCATGCTACAGTGAAGTATTACAGTAGAATTTTTGTGGAAATTTTCATTGCCCCCAAAGGCAGATGGTTGTTTTGTTGATGTTTGTCCTTCATTCTTGAAGAGGACCATGGCATCAGGAAGGTCATGTCATGACATGTAAGTGAATTGGATTTAAGTGAGGCAGGGCTATGCAAAGTCACTTTCTCCTCCACTGCCATCTGGGTCCAGTGGCAAGATATAAATCAGGACAACTGGAAATGACCCTGGATGCAGTGGGAGACAGACCTTGGCCTTTTTTTCAGGCAGATGGAACTTATTACCAAGGATGCAGCATTTAGGAGAAGTGGTGGAAAAGATGTCATAAAGGATGTGTATGATTTGGGAAAGAGGTGGGTTGTTCATGTAGTGAGAGTGAAGGTCTGCCAACGGTGAGAAAGATTAGAAAGATGTATAATTCAAAGAACTTGAAGCTAAGGGGGTGTCCATTAATTGGGAAATAGCGTAAAGTGAGCTGAACCAAAGAATAGTTTATACAACAACAATATTATGAACACAGTTTTGAAAGACTAAAACTCTGATCAATGCAATGACCAACCATAATTCCAGAGGAATGATAGTGAAACCTACTGTCTACCTTCTGGCAAAAAGGTGATGGACTCAAGGTGCAGAGTGGGACATTTTAGAACGTGGCCAACTTGGAAATTTATTTTGCTTTAATATCAATATTTGTTACCATGGTTTTGGTTTTCATTTCTTTTCATTTTTTTCAACAAGGGGAAGAGATGGGAAGGAAATAAATTTATGCTCATTCATTTAAACAAATGGAAATTAAAATTAAAGTTTAAAAATATTTATAATTACAGCTAGAGGTATTGATTGAAGAATATGTAACATTAGGTGGAAATCAGTGGTCCTTGGTTCATTCTCATTAACCTTGAAATGGCAGCCCTAGTCAGTATAACGAGTCTGGATTTAGCTTCCTGTACTCTGAAGCATGTTGCAGGTCCAACTGAGGTTAAATGTGTATTGTAACACACAGGGCACATAACAACAATAACAACAACAATAGTAACTTGCATCATAATATAATTATATTATAATATATAGTTATAATTATAACATAATTACAATAGTAAAATTTTAAGATTTGTAAAGCCTTTATATACTTATCATATTTGATGCTCTCAACAACTCTGTGATATAGGTACTATTATTATTCCCATTTTACCAATGAGGAAACTGAGATTGAAAAATTAAGGGACTTGCATAGGGTCATGTAGCTATTCAGTGTATGAGGCAAGATTTGAACTCAGGTTTTCCTCACTCCGAGTCCCTATACTGAGCCAGGTTGCTTTCTTTTGTTGGTCACCCTTCTTATATCTCATTAAAGGAGGAAACATCCATAAGAGAAGCATCTTCTAGCCCAAATCACTTGTTTCAGTGGTGATGGGTCAGTCTCTAAGAATCTCTTGTCTTGAGCTGCCCTCCCTCAAGTTGATGCTGTTTTAGTCCTGGTTCTGACACATGCAGTGATTCCCGGGACAATGAGGAGACGTGAGCTTCTTTTCCCCTTTTGTTCAGGGTAGCTGGACATCTAAAAGAATTGATTACAATTTTTTTTTAATCAATTACTAGAATTTGAACTATAGCTAACAAAGAGAAACAATGTATATATCATGCCATCCAACTTCCTCTATGGTTGTTGGCTGGTAATGGGCACCTATAAATTTGTTCCCAGCCTGAATAGTTATTTTTCCTGAGATGGTCTTATACAGCACATCTTCAAAATGAGTTCAAGTACTAGAGCAAGAGATGCCTAGGTGCCTTTATCTCAGGAAGGGAGGTGGACCAAAACTTAAGGAAGATCATTCCTGAGAAGAAAGGTCCTCCATAGAAAAACCAAAACTCTAGGTTTCAATATGTGACTATTCTATGGGTAAGGTCACTGTAGTGAGAAGCAATTGCTGTCCCTTATAGAAGGGTAACAAATGATAGCTCCCCACAAAATATTTTTTAAAAACCAGAGAAAGACCTTTAATGAAATGGGTAAACCTTCTACAGATTACAAATGGAGAGACATCAATATCCTGGTTTGGGTCTTAAATTTATTCCAATGGGGGAGACAACTCATATAAAGGGTTTCCATTGCAAATCAGATAGTAAGGTCCCATGGTTTTTAGGGTGTAGTGGCAAAGCTGCAGCAAAGTCTCTTCTTTAATGTGATTTCTGCTGAAAAAAAATTATACCAATTCCTGATGTTTCTCCACCAATGAGCTGAGGGAAATGAGTAAAAGTGCAACCAGTACTGGAAAAGCTGGCCAAGGAAGCTGTGTCATCAGGTGAGAGTCAGGTTTCAGTAGTTGCTAAATGTGGAGGCAGTAGGAGCAAAAATGATTTAGGATGAAGGGAAGTTTGTTGCCTATAGAACAGACATTCCAGAGGGCAGAGTGGAAAGGGTAGGTGGCATTTAGTTGGGACTTTGGGATGGAGGGTTGAGGGGGATTGGAAGACAGAATCAGGAAGTTGGGGGCTAGGGAATGGGGTTTAAATAATGACCTACAGGGATTCAGAATCACTAGGTTGTATAGGGTATGACCAGGTGTGAGAACTGAATAGAAGGTACCACCCCTCTTCACAAAGGAGACTGGAGATTAGGCTATAGACACATGCAGCAAGAGATGAAAGGCACACAGTCAGGCAGTCAGATGGGGAGCCCTGTTTCACAATTCCTCTTCCCTCCAATGGCTTAGAGATGAAAGTCAGATATGCACAGCAGGAGATGAAATTCCAGTTCTCCACTGACTTTCTTCTTCTTCCCTCATGGGACAGGGACAGCACAAGGGGGAAGGCCTGCACAACATAGGGCCACTTGGGTCCCACCAAAGGATTTCAGGCAGCCCTCAAAACATGTAGCAGATGTAAAAGAAAAAGATGCAACGTGTGCTTTGTGCATGTTCTGCTTAACCCACATTCCACTAGTCACTATTGTGTGTGTCATGTAACTTGGTGGGTGGGTTGCCACTGCACACTCTCTTCTGTTTGTCACAGACCTGCGGCAACCAACCAAGGTCAGTCTGTCTCTAGTCCAAGAGTAGCAAGAGTCATATATTTTCCGTGTGTTTTCAGTCATTCCTGGTGTTGAAAAGAGACAAAGGGAGTGCAGCCTCGTGCCAATGCAGCTGATGCCCACTATGTGATGAGAGCAACAATGTGAGGGCCTCTTCCCCTGTGTGGCCACCCTCCAAGTTACATGAGTGTCTGGTACTCTCTCCAAAGCCAGACATTCAGTTTGGTATTTCTTTGTATGTGAGCAGTTGCTGTGGGAATTTTGGGGTGACTTTGTAAAATGGGTGATAAAAAAATGGAAGATTGAATCAGAACATAGAGTATTTAATCTGGAGCAGACAAATAGATACTTATTTATTACACAAGAGACAAAATGTTGTGCCTCGTTTGCCAAGAAGTAATAGCCGTTCCAAAGGAATACAATTTTCATTGCCATTTTGAATCAAAACATCCTGACTTAAGCAAGTTAGACACCAACGAAAAACAAATTCAAGTGTCCAAATTGTTGAAAAATATCAGTGGGGCACAATGGTTTTTCAAGAAAGTAAACTTAGAAAATGAGGTGGCTACTAAAGTTAGTTTTCAGATTTCTAAAGAAATTTATTTCAAACATGATTCCTGAGTACAACAAACTCATTGCTGCTAAGAAGTGCTATACATCCTGTTAACTGAATGTAAACAGTAAGAAAACCTAAAAAATGTATTAAAACTTGTACTGCTTAGCAAAGTAATTTTTTAACATTAATGTGATTTCATGATAAAAATCTTAAGTTATAAGAGTAATTACCCTTATATAGTAATTAATTATGTTAATAGTAGCGTGTAGTAATATAAGTAATTAATTGATATTAATTGAAATTTCCCTTTTTATAATATGGTTTATGTACAAAAGAGTTTAATAATTAATTGTACCTTTACCTGGAAAACTAATTGCTAAAAACCTATCTATGGCCCCAAAGAAGTTTAGGCCATTTAAATTTTGGCCCCGATCTACTGCCAAGGTCTGGTTTAATGGATCTCAATACCTAACAATGTGGGTGTGTACGTGTGTGTGTATGTTCAACCCTCCTTTTTCTGATTTAGATGAATGAGGTTCGTGAAAAGCCCCTTCATGAAAGCTTTTTTGGCTATTTGCAGAATTTCTCTTTGATGTAGAAGCTTGGTTTTGACTATGATATCTATGGATGCTTTCAATTTGGAGTTTCTTTCCAGAAAGTCAGCTGGGAAGTATGTAAGCACTTACCATGTCTCAGGCTCTAGGAATACATAGAAAGACAAAAACAAGTAAAGAAACAAACAGTCCCTGCCCTCAAGGAGCTTACATTTTGATGGGGAAGTTTTGATTTATCTGAGTAGTTTTCTTTTAGGGTTTCTCAAAATCTAGTATCCATATCTTTTTGTTTGCTTTTGGTTTCAGGGAGTTTGATGATTCCTAAATTACCCATCCTCCATGTGTTTTATAGGTCAGTTGTTTTTTATGGTACTTTATATTTTCTTCTATTGTCTTCGTATTTTGTTCTAATATTTCTTGTTTTATGGTACCATTGAGTTCTGTTTACTACATTGTAGTTTTCATGGAGCTTGTTATTTGAGTAAGGTTTTCCACCTTTTCTTTTAAGTTTCTCATTCTAATGTTTTTCATTCAGCATTTGTATTTCATTGTTAATTTCATTTTACATCTCTTTAGAGGCTGGCAAACTATGGCCTACAGGCCCACTGTTACTGTATAGCTCACAAGCTAAGAATGGCTAGTTGTGATAAGAGATCCCTAACTTACTTCATTTCTTCTTGCTACTTGTGGACACCTTGTGGCAAGGCCATTTTTCCCCCCTGTGGTTATAACTGTACTTATTGTGGAATTACTCTCTTATTCTATATTTATCTCTTGAGCCATAGTATTTCTTCATCATCTTCAGTATCTTCTTCTGTATACTCATATCATGTTCAGTATCTTCTTCTGTATACTCATATCTCCAATTCTTAGTTCCTGGTTTGGGACTTTGTGTCAGGATTAGGCTCTAGCCTCTCCTGTATTCTTGGATGAAGTGGTCTTCACTGAAGTATGATACTGTCCCCAAATTCTTGGGCTCTTGCTGATGCTATCTGCCTCTCCTTATACATCTTCCCTCAAGAGTATTGTTAGGTTTAAGGTCTCCCCATTTTGTTTGAATCGGACACACTGTGATCAAAGTGTCACGGACTTCTGTCTCCCTAGAACATCCTCATTAGAGAATTGCATACTACTGCTTCGTTACAGTATCTTTAGTCAGAGTCTTGCAGGCTTCCAGCCAGCCTAGAACCTAGCCCGAGCATTGGCTGGCTTCTGTCGGTCATCTTAAACTGGGCTCAAATTCAATTCCCTGGTGGTACTCTCCTCCCACACCTCACAGGCTTCTGGCTATCTCTTTGTAAAGCCCTGAGTCGGATGCACGAGGAACTATGCTCCTTTATGACTTTTCACATTACCATCTTAACCAGAAGTCCCAACAGTTCTCCCTTTCCCTCTTTCTCACCTTTTTCTTTTTTATCTCTTTCTTTTCCTGGTGTTCACGCATTAGCCACATGCACATACACACATACCCTCCCCCAATAGAACTCTTCCTTATAAGAAAAAAAGTACAGTTAAGCAAAAACAAACCTAGCGTTGGCTTTATCTCATGATGATACGTGCCCCATTCCACACCTACAGGTCACAAATGGTCACTGTATTGATCAGAGTTCTGAGGACTTTTAGTGTTGTTTTCCTTTACCTTATTTTTATTACATACTGTGTTCACCTTGACCTATTTACTCCCGTCTTCATCAGTTCAAACTAGCTGAGACCTATTGTAAATCCATGCCCAAATTCTACACTGTCTTCATATTTGGGGTTTTGGTTTTTTAATTCCTTCTTCTGGTATATTATGTTTGCCACAGTCAAGCCACCAGATGGCGCTCAAACACTGAATTTTTCTATGGACTACATTAAAAAAATTTTATTTTCTAAGTAGTTTTCGGTAGGAAACATTTTGAATCAGTAAATCAGTAAATCCAAGCTGTAGCTTCAACCATCCTTCATCCATAAGCACCTTCATAATAATAACTTATATTTATATAGGACATTATCTTTTGAATGAATGAGTGAATGAAAGAAAAGGCATTTTAAATGCTGAGTATGTTCCAAACATTGTGCTTAGTGTTTGTTGTTGATACCAACAGAAAAAGCAAGATAGTCCCTGCCTCTCAAGGAACTCAGTTGGGGGAGATTCAGCTGCAGAGTTGATGGGAAGGCCAGGTAAATCCTAAAGGTGCATTGGTGGGGCAGATGACAAGGTCAAGGGATCCTTAGGTTAGATCAGTAAGTCAAATACCAGTTCCTGTGATCTTCAAGATATTTGAAGAAATTTAGAAACATCTCCTCGTGAAGGAGCATACTCATTTATGGTACGCTCAGAGGATCCAGACAGCATCTTTGACTGGGGCTCTCTCCATGATGATTGTTTGCTTTAGACTCTGGAGGATAGACTTTTGGAAGCTTCCATGCTTCCTAGTATAAAAAAGTGAGCTGTGAGGCTAATGAGTTTTATCTCTTTTTCTCAGACCAGTGCAGAGGAGACTGCGTTCTAGAGCAAGACCTATGCCCACATGTAGTTCCCCCCTCCCCTAAGAGCAATTGATGGTGACTTGCAGCAGAAGTGGATGACAGAAAAGACATATGCTTGCACATGGTCCAAGATTCCATGAAGCATGTTTGTGAACCTCAACACCTGTGGGGATGAGGGGGGATTTCGAATTTCCTAAGCAATATGATTCCAGAATCTAACCTTCTATCAGAGAAGAAAGATTTCTTGGGCATAGCCTTGCAAGTTATTTTTTTTTTTAATTTTGGAGGGGGGGAAGTCTGGGCAATTGGGGTTAAGTGACTTGTCCAAGGTCACATGGCTAGTAAGTGGTAAGTGTCTGAGGCCAGCTTTGAACTTAGGTCCTTCTGACTCCAGGCCAGTGCTCTATTCACTATGCCACCTAGCCAGTGCTTGCAAGTAATTTCAAGCTTGAATATTCATAAATTTGGCCCTCATAGAAAGACAGAATTTTTTTATTTATATTTTTCTAATTACATATAATAATAATTTTTAACATTCATTTTTAAAAGTTTTTTCTGAATTCTTTCCCTCCCTCTCCTGCCCCCTCCTTTAGAAGACAAGCAATTTGATATAGATTATACATGTGTAGGTATGCAAAGCTTATTTCCATATTAGCCATGTTGTGAAAGAAAGAACAGATCAATAAAATAAGAAAAATAAAGTGGAAAAAAAGTTTGCTTCAATCTGCATTCAGACTCCATCAGTTCTTTCTCTAGAGGTGGATAACATTTTCCATCCTAAGTCCTTCAGAATTGTCTTGGATCATTGAATTGCTGAGAATAGCTAAGTCACTCACAGTTGACCATCATACAATATTGTTGTTACTGTGTACAATCTTCTCCTAGTTCTGCTTATTTCGCTGTGCATCAGTTCATGCACAATCTTCCCAGGTTTTTCTGAGAGCATACTTATAGCACAATAGTATTCCATCACAATTATATACCACAACTTGTGCAACCATTTCCAAAATGATGGGCATCCCCTCAATTTCTTTTTTTTTTTAATTTATTTATTTACTTTTAGTTTACAACATTCAGTTCCACAAACCCTTGAGTTTCAAATTTTCGCCCCCTTCCTCTCCTCCCCCGACATTGTGGCATGCAATCAAATATAGGATCTACAAATACCTTCACATTAAACATTAGTCAAGTTGTAAAGAAGGATTATAACCAACGGAGTAAACAGTGAACAAGAAGAAACAAAATAAAACAAAAAAAGAGAGAGAGCAAGTAGTTTGCTTCAATCTGCATTCAGACTCTGGTTCTTTTTTTGGATGTGGATATCCTTTTCCATCATGAGTCTTTTGGAGTTGTTTTATAACCTTGCATTGCTGAGAGGAGCCCAGTCTATCAAAGTTAATCATCACACGTATGCTGTGTCTGTAATTGTGTACAAAGTTCTCCTGGCTCTGCTCTCCTCACTCAGCATCAACTTATATAAGTCTCTTCAGGTTATTATGAAGTCTGTCTGCTCCTCATTTCTTATAGCACAATAGTATTCCATTACATTCATGTACCACAACTTATTCAGCCATTCCCCAATTGATGAGCACCCCCTCAATTTCCAATTCTTTGCCACCACAGAAAAAGCTGCCATAAATATGTTTGTACATATAGGTCTTTTTCCTTTTTTTTTTCTTTGGGATATAGACCTAGTAGGGGTATTGCTGGGTCAAAGATATGCACAGTTCTTTGTATAGTGCATAATGCTTGGGCATAGCTCCAGTTTGTTCTCTAGAATGGTTGGATCAGTTCACAACTCTACCAACAATGCAGTAGTGTTCTAATTTTTCCACATCCCATCTAACATTTCCCTTTTCTGTCATACTAGCCAATCTGATAGGTGTAAGGTTGCTTTAAACTTGTTTAAACAACTTGTTTAAACTCAAAGTTGTTTTAACTTACATTTCTCTAATCAATAGTGACTTATAACATTTTTTCATATGAGTGTAGGTAGCTCTGATTTCTTCTTCTGAAAACTGCCTGTTCATATCCTTTGACTATTTATCAATTGGGTAATGACTTGTATTTTTTTATAAATCTGACTCAATTTTCTATATATCTGAGAAATGAGGTCTTTATATCAGAAAAACTTGCTATAAAATTTCCCCCCAGTTTTCTGTTTTCCTTCTAATCTTGGCTGCATTGGTTTTGTTTGTGCAAAACATTTTTAATTTAGTGTAATCAAAATTATCCACTTTATATTTCATAATACTCTCTATCTCTAGTTTGGTCATAAATTCTTCATTTATCCATAGAGTTGACAGGTAAAATAATCCATGTTCCTCTAATTTTTATGATCTCACCCTTTATGTAAAAATCATGTACCTATTTTGACTTAATTTTGGTATATAGTGTGAGATGTTGGTCTATATCTAATTTCTGCCAAATTTCTGCTTTCCAGTTTTCCCAGAAATTTTTGTCAAATAATGAGTTCTTTTCCCAAACTTACATTTTTGCATTTATCAAACACTAGATTAATATGATCATTTGCTGCTATATATTCTGTACCTAATCTATTCCGCTGGTCTACAACTCTATTTCTTAGCCAGTATTATTTTGATGATTATTGTTTTGTATTATAGTCTGAAATCTGGTAATACTATGCCTCCTTCCTTCACATTTTTTTCATTGATTCCCTTGATATTCTTGACCTTCTGTTCTTCCTCATGAATTTTATTGTTATTTTTTTCTAACAATAAAATAAATTTTTGGTAGTTTGTTATGGCCCTGAAGAAGTAAATTAACTTAGGTAGAATTGTTATTTTTATTATATTGTTTTTTATTTTTTTATTATATTTTATTTTATATTTTATTATATTGTTTTTTTAACAATTTTTAATTTTAACAATATAATATTTTATTATATTGTTATTTTTATTATATTGGCTACCCACAAGCAATTAATTTTTCTCCATTTGTTCAGATCTGACTTTATTTGTATGAAAAGTATTTTGCCAGTGTTCACATAATCCCTGGGTTTATTTTGGTAGTAGATTCCCAAATATTTTGTATTGTCTGCAGTTATTTTAAATGGAATTTCAAGAAGAGAATTTTTTGATGTAGCTTCTTGGAGAAGGAAGAGGGTAGTCCACATATTTTATGTATGGCTTCCTGGTTGGAGAACAAAGCCAATGAGTTTCTCAGAAGGTACAGGGCCAATGGGAATAGAATTGCTCATTCAGGAGGCTACCAAAGTACGTTTGACTTCCAGGGGCAGTCCAAGCCATACACAAGCTGGTATTACTGGTCTTGGGGGTTTTGTGTCAGACTCTGTGGGAAAGAGGGACTCACTGGAATGTCCAAGTTCACTATCCTTTTGAAAATGGATAGGGGTTGAATATTTTATTTATTTCTATATATATTTACCCCTTCCTATGTGTCTTTCATATATTTTCTGTAGGGTGGAAATAAAGCAATCCTATACCCGGTATGCCTATGGTAACTTGACCCTATTACCCATATTTGGGGAAACCTAGACACAAATTGTATCATTAATATACTAGATTTCCTTGGAATAACCCCAGGTGGTAGTGTTCCACAAATAGTTCCCCAGGCTGACTTAAAAAGAAAATTTCTTTTGAATGCTTCCCTTAATATTAAACTGATTTCACCTGTATAAAAATGGTGTTTCGTGGGAAGAGAGGGGTGAATGTCCACATAGGGATCCTTGAACCCCTTTCCAGTTCACAAAGCAGTCATTTATTAAGCATTCAATATGTGCCAGGCTAGGTACTAGGGGTATATGTACAAGCAAAAAGAAATACAGTCTCTGGGGTGGCTAGGTGGCACAGGGAATAGAGCACCAGCCCTAGAGTGAGGGGGATCCAAGTTCAAATCTGGCATCAGACACTTGACATACTTATTAGCTGTGTGACTTTGGGCAAGTCACTTAACCCCAACTGCCCTCCAAAAAGCAAAAAAAAAAAAAAATACAGTCCCTTCCAGAAATGTGTTTGAGGCAGATCCTACCTATTTAACAACTGGCGTTCTGGGAGACCCAATTGTTAAATTTTTATCGTAAGTATTTATACCTCAGAAATGGGCAAATACTACACATCAGAGAGTGATTTATTGTTTTGTTGATGAAATCTAGATTCTAGACTTCAGAAAGTACTGGAAAAATATTAATAATGTTGATTAAACTTTAAAATATATATTATATACCCCCCCCAGCCAACACACAAAAAAGAACTAAAAAAGGGAGGGGAGAGGACAGAAGGTGTGGAGGGTCTAGGGGTGGGGTGGGAAATGATGACAAAACACAGCTAAAAGGGGAATGAATGTTTGAAGGGTATGTAAGGTCTTTCCACAAGGCCCTTTTCTAAATGTCTTAGAATGTTACTGGATGCTTAGATACTGCCTAGAGACCAATGTGGTTTCACAGGAGAGGAAAGAAGGCTGTGTCCTCTGTGTGATGGGGGAGAGGATTTTATATTTGTCTTTCTGCATATAGATGTACACAAATGTACACACTGGTGTGTGGACATTTACATTTCCTCTTCCCCCCGTGCTCTCCTCCAAATTCTCAGCCTACATGATCCTTGTCTGTGTCTCCCTGGCCATTTCCAAACCATTCAGCCTATACTTTATCTATTATCACAAATTTTCTCATCCCCTCTCCCAAGAACCTTGGACACTGACCCTGGGATCACCTTGGACCCTGATAGGTGACTTTTCCCCCTATTATGCCTGGTACAAGGCCTCCCTATTCCTTCCCAGCCTCTTCCAATGTGCATAGTTTTCCCTCCCTCTTTTTAGCTTTATTGGTGGTCTTCCCCCATTAGGAAGTATGCCCTCCAGGGAAGAGACTCTCCTATTTGATATAAATTTTAGAATTTAGATGATACCTTGCAAGTTATTCTGATATCATCAGATTCTGATTTTCATTTGATTGCTCTGTGCCTTTCAGTAGAATCTGCTTTTTTCCTCTTATCTCTGAATTACTATTTTCCTCTAGACCCAAGAGAATGATTGTGAGAGGGACAGAGAGGGAGAAGGAGAAGGAGCAGAGGGACAGAGAGAGAGAGAGAGAGAGAGAGAGAGAGAGAGAGAGAGAGAGAATGAGAGGAGAGAGAAGAAAGAGAGAGAGAATGTGTGTGTGTGTGTGTGTGTGTGTGAGAGAGAGAGACAGACAGACAGACAGAGAAGAGAGAAGAGAGAGAGAGGAGATAGAATGTGTGTGTGTGTGTGTGTGTGTGAGAGAGAGAGAGAGAGAAAGAGAGAGAGAGAGAGAGAGAGAGAGAGAGAGAGAGAGAGAGAGAGAGAAGAGCAATTTCTGAGTTCCTGGCACAGGAAAAGGATCCCTGCTCCCCTCCCCCATCTAGAATCATGATGCCAGGAGCCAACACAATAGAACGAAAAAAAAAAAACATGATACAACCACTCTGTGCTCTCTCTCTTTCTCCTCTTCCCCTTTTCCTTCTTCCTCTGGAATGACAGTGTCAGCATGAGTAATAATCACAAAGTGGCACGATGGGGGCAGCCAAGACTGACCCAGATGCAGGTTCCCAGAGTCATGACCAGTGCAGCTATGGTGGCCCTCTTGGGGTCCCCACTTTCCAGTTAATCCATGAAAATGAGATGAGGAGTGAAGGGAAAGAAGGACACACCCTCAGTTCCTTTTCACAAGCTTGGAATCTAGGAGGCAAAGAACCTGAAGAAAATAGTAATGACTCTCTGGGCACAAGAGTATTTGGTTGATTTTCTTTTCCACTTTGCTCTGCGTATAATGAACTACATGTTTACCACTTACTAGGTGTCTGAACTGATGAGTGCCCATGACCTAGAAAGTGAGTCCCCCAGAGGGGCAGGATCTCTGAGTCAGCTATAAATTGTAGATTTAATATTTTAATGCTTGGCCAGTGTTCCATTTTGCCTGTTGGACTAAATCGGAAGTCAGTCATCAAGCAAGTTTTTTAGTTTGTTTGTTGTATTTTTTTTTAAGGTACTTTCTTCCAAGCTCTGACGTTGCCTGTACCATTTTGGGAGCAGAGGCAGCTGCCCATGACTTTTAAGATTCTCTGCTTTTCTTGAAAATGACTAAGAGGATCAGTTTACATAGACCACCACCTGGTGGCTGAATCAGATATTGCACTCTAAACTAATTTAAACTCTCTTAACTGAATAATTAAGTCAGAGACAGCTGTCTGTCTCCCTAAATGGATAATCTTGGATAAGGATGGCAGCACTGAACCAAAGTGTCACAGCGCCTTTTGTTTTCTTTTTCAAATTGTGGCTAGCTTATAGTTAAGAATAAGTGTGATATATGCGACTTTGTGAAGGATCTGATTTTCATCAGCATTGGTGTGGACCCAAGTTGAACTGAGTATATGAAAAAACATTTATACTTAACCCCAATTGCCTTGAATTCCCCCCTCCAAAAAAAAGCAAAGAACAAACAAAAAACATTTATAAGGTACTTACTACGTACCAGGTTTTCTATGCTAATTGTTTAGGGATACGAAAGCATAAATAATTCTGTCTCTGTTGTCAAAGAGTTTACATTTAATGGTAAGGGGGAGGGGAAGAGGGGCAACAAATATATGGAAATGGTAGCTAGGGAAAGGAATAGTGAGGGAGTCCTAGGGATGTTATGGTTGAATCATAGAGCCTTTAACTGACACATTCTTCCATGAACAGTGGTTGTATGATAGCACTGATTTGATTAGTGCCCCCTGCAGGGTGAATGGCAAGTAAGCTGGAGTATAAGGCTGGATGGGACATGAAACATAGTCAGGTCTAATGGTCTGGGGCCAGCTAGATTTAGTGAACTAGTTGAGTTTTTGTTTCACCATTCAGTAATCCAAGCACTCATTCCAAGGTGGTAATTCCAATGCTGAGTAGATGAATTCTCTTAGGAATTAGGAGCATTTTCCTTTTTTTTTTTTTTTTTTTGGTGCATTGGTCTAGAGGTGCTGTTTCTGGTGGGAAGAAGCAGGGCAGTAGTGGAGTAGATGTCAAGATGGCAGAGAAAGAAGACAAGATGGGATGTAAAGCTAGGAAATTCTCTCATAGAAAAGTAGAGCCTATCTCCATTTTAGCAGATAAAATTCTAGGGAACTGCCTTAGTCACTAAAAAAGAAGGGGGGTGGTCACAAAACTGGTAAATGTGAAAGACAAGATTTGAACCCAGGCTTTATGATTCCAGGTCCACTGTTTCATCTACTACCCCCTTGCTGCCTCTTTGACTATTACATACTACTTGCAAATAGAATATATTTGCAAATATAGTTTTGTCTTATTCTGCATTCGTTATTTTAGGCAGCATGCCAATCAAAAGTCATAAAGACACAGAAGATTCATTCCCTGTTTATTGTGTATTTAATAGTGGTACTGATACTACTTTGGGCAGCTAGATGGCACCATAATGGATAGAGTGCAGGGCTTAGTGTCAAGAAGACTCATCTTCCTGAGTTTAAATTCAGCCTTGGATGCTTACTAGCTAGGTGACCCTGGGCAAATCATTTAACAATGTTTGCCTCAGCTTCCTCATCTATAAAATGAATTGGAGAAGGAAATGCAAACCACTCCAGAATGTCTGCCAAGAAACCCCAAATAGGGTCACGAAGAGGTGGACATGACTGAATATGGCTGAACAACAACAAAACAACAATGATACTACTGTGTCATCTTATTTGATTAAGTGATATCAGGAAATTTTATTACTATTTAATAATTAATACTTTTATCAATATTTAATAATTAATTTATCAATATCAGTTAAATATTTAGCTATAATTACCTTAATATCCAAAATAATTTTCTTTGGATCTTGATTCTTTAAGTTGGGCTTAGGAGAATTCATTTCTCTTTTTTAATGGAGGAGAAGAAAGAAGACATTTTCTATATACTATCATCTGATATTCTTCCACAAAGTTAACCCTTCTAGAGACCCCACAACCCTGTATAGTTCCAAACAGGATTCTGATCCATGTCTCTCTGTAATTACATGCCGCTGCCCTGTCTCCCCCAAAAAACCCAAACGGAGAATCTATCCAACATACTGGAGACCTCGCTCTTATTCTTAGTATTTCATAGATATCAAATGAACACTTAGGACTGAGCCACTTCCTTCTTTGATCATTAACAATATCTCTTCCACCAGCTTTGGTACTGTCATCATAAATATACAACATTCTTCTTGTCACTCCAGTGGTGTCTTTCTCTTTAAAAAAAAAAACACACCTCGATTATAATTGTGTTAGGTTTAATTATTAACCAAAGTGGTAAAGTCTGCTTGTGGATTAAAAACTGGTTGAGCAATAGGAAACAAAGAAGTGTTTGACCTGGTTGCTCTTCTGGATGCTGAATGGATGGCTTGGGTGTACCTGTGTGGTTTAATACCTTGATATCTGAGTCAGAGAGAGCTGAACAGGAGGTGTTGAGGGACAATGTGGTTTCAAAGTTCTCTCTGAGGGATTTAAAAATCTTAATAAAAATGCCAAGAAGCCAGACACCATGAATCACAGGGAGGAAATCTATCATATTTCAGTAAGATCTAACTCCATTTGATGACACGACAAGGTCATAGATTCATAGACTTCCTTCAAATTTTAGTTCAGATTCCATTGTCTGCACATTTCCTTCCTCTCTCCCCTCCCCACTGCTAAACTGGGATTACCTCCAATTTCCTTGTGTAGATATTTAACGTACATACGTGTTTGCATATTGTTTCACCCATTAGAATGTGAGTGGGAACTTTTTTTGTGTGTGCCTTTCTTTGCATCCCCAGGACCTAATATATAGTCAACATTTAATAAATGCTTGATGAGTTGGCTTGCATCTGTGAGTTGTAAGAGATTAACCACCTAATTCAGTCTCTCTTTTACCCAGGATTCCTTTCTACCACATCTCGGCATGTCCAGCTTTTATCTGAACACTTCCACTGGCTGGGAGCTCATTGATGAGCCAGCTAAGTGGTCTAGTGGTTAGAGAGCTTGACTCGGGATCAGGAAGACCTCAGCCCAGATTCTGCCTCAGATGCTTCCTGGCTGTGTGTCTTTGGGTGTCACTAAAGCTCTCTGAGCCTCTGTTTTCTCATCTGTATAACAGAGATAATAACATCTCACAGGAATGATTTATCAATGAGATAATATATAAGTTGATAATATGTGTAAATATTTTACATACAAAAAGATAATATACATTAACCTTAAAACACCATATAAATTATAGCTATTAGCAGTAGTAGCACTTTGTGGAGAAGTCCGTTGCATTGTTGTTCAATTCTGTTAGAAACTTCCTCCTGATATAACACCAAAATCTAGCTCCCTGTTACTTGCATTCATTGATCTTAAATCTGTCCCGTGAAATACTATGGAATATGTATTTCTCTTTTACATTCCATCTTAAAATATATTCTATATGATAATAAGGCTCAACATAGAGCTTTAAAGTTTGTTTACAAAGCATTTTATATACATTATCTCATTTGATTTGCACAACAACCTCATTCAATAATGAAGGTTGCACATTTTACAGATAATGAAACTGATTTTCGGAGAAGTTTAATGTCTTATTCAGGATCATACAGCAAGTAAGTGTCCGAGATAGCATTTGAATCCAGATCTTTTAATTCTAACCACTCTATTATCTCAAGCTGCCTCTGTTTCCTATTATACCTTTAAATATTGAATATTTAGATATTAAATATTTTCTTCTCTAGATTAAATATCATCAGTTGCTTAAAAGTTTGTCTTTTTCAGATCATTCTCTAGTTTGGTGCTCTTCCTCTTAGAGTATAGCTTAAGTAGAGCTTTGGCACCATGTTTATCAAATGCAGACTATGACCAAGAGGCATCTTTTAAGTAAATAATTCTGATATACATGGAAACAATTTGTTCCAATGGTCATGAAGGCTGCTGAAGTAGGTACTGTGGGGTGCTTAGAATTTGATCAGGCATCAAAGATGCCAAGGTCATCCATTGCATCCCAGGCTATTGCTGGGTGTCCTGACTTTTATCTTGCCACTGGACGCCAATGACTCAGGAAGAGATAGTGAGGCTGATGACTTTGTGGAACTCTGCCTCACTTAAATGATCCACTTCACTCGAGATAGCCTCATGATGTCAGTAATCCTCTTAGAAACGAAGGACAAACAATAACATGGAATTGGGAAACAATCTGTAGGAGGTAGAATAATCATACTGACTGTATGATTTATGCTGTAAAATTCACAAACCTCTTTTCATACATTGACAGATTTGAGTATCACAACTCTATGAAGTAGCTGACTACATACATAACTGTTCCTATTTTGTGGTAGGAGGAAAAGGAGGGCTGGGAAACCAAGTCCTGTAGATTAACTGACTAGCTCCTTAGACACACAACCATCAGTGACAGAATTTGTAATAATTTGAACCCAGGTTTTGATTCCAAATCTAATGCTCTATCCAACATGCTGTGCTAGAGTGGGTAAAAAGCAGCTCCTAAGTGAATGAAACCCAATAGGACCATGCCAAATAATAACAGTCATTCATTTATGCAGCACTTTAAGGTTCACAAAGCACTACCCTGTGAGGAAGGTAATGCGACAATTATTGTCCCTATGTTACAGATGAGGATCCTGAGACTCAGAGAGAAGTTAATGACTTGCTTGCATTTGCACAACTAATAAGAATCAGGATCAAACCTCTGATTTTCTCACTGATTTGTCTAGTGCCCCACTCATTCTCTATTCTCTTTGATATAATATTTCAAGAAACTGTCCTTCACATCTCTACCTTTGATCCATCATCCTGAATTCTCCTTTCCCCTTCCTTCTGGATGGAGCATTGAGCTTGGAGTCAGGAAGTTTGAGTTCAGTTGTTTTTCAGTCATGTCCAACATTTCATGACCCCATTTGGGGTTTTCTTGGCAAAGATACTAGAATAGTTTGCCATTTCCTTCTTCAGGAGTTAGGAAGACTTGAATTCAAATCTAGCCTCAGGTACTTATTAGCTGTGTGATCCTGGGTTAGTCACTTAATGTGTTTGCCTCAGTTTCCTCAACTGTAAAATGTGGATCATAATAGTATCTACTATTCAAGGTTGTTGTAAAGAGCAATTGAGATAATATATTTTAAAGTGTTTAGCAAAGTGCCTGGCACATAGTGGAGACTGTATAGATACTCATTCCCTCCCTCTCTCCCTCTTCTAAGATCAGTGCTCTTTTAGGATCAGGACAGTAGAAAGAACTAAAATATCACAGCTCATAAAAGCTTTAAATAAGGGGCAGAAGCTTGCTTTTCCCTATCTAACCTTTGCTGTGACCCCTAACTAACAATTTAAATTCTTCCCTTCTGAGGATGTAAGATAATGTAGAGTTTATAACAGTACTATTCCTCCTTCTCTCCACTCAACAAACTCTAGTGGTTTCCTGTTAACTCTTGGATCAAATGCAAACTCCTCTATTTGGCATTAAAGCTCTTTATAACCTGGCCCCTTCCAATCTTTGCATCCTCTGTGTGTGTGTGTGTGTGTGTGTGTGTGTGTGTGTGCGCACGCGCACGTGTGCCTGGGATTCAGCTGCACTGGCTAGATTCTTTATACATACAATGCTTCACTTCCCATCTCTATGCTCTTGCATTGCCTTGACTCCTAGTGCTATCGGTTCAAAAACTTCTACCTCTTAGAAATTCTGATTTCCCTCAAGACCCAACTCAGATGCCACCTTCTCCAAGGAGCCCTTGCTCATTATCTCTCCAGTTACTAAAGCCTTCCCCTAGAAAGTTACTTTCTTTCTATCTATGTATCTATATCCAAATCTATATCTATATCCATATCTTTATCTATATCCATATCCATATCCATATCTATATCTATGTCTATGTCTATGAATATGTCTATGTCTACGTCTGTGTCTGCATCTGTGTCTGTCTATGTCTGTCTACGTCTGCGTTTGTGTCTACATCTACATCTATATCTATATCTATGTCTGCATCTGTGTCTGTGTCTGTCTACGTCTACATTTGTGTCTATATCTACATCTATATATATATATATATATACATATATATATATCTATGTCTGCGTCTGTGTCTGCATCTGTGTCTGTCTGTGTCTGTCTACATCTACATTTGTGTCTACATCTACATCTATATATATATATATATCTATGTCTGCGTCTGTGTCTGTCTATGTCTACGTTTGTGTCTACATCTACATGTATATATATATATGTCTGCATCTGTGTCTGCGTCTGTGTCTGTCTATGTCTACATCTACGTCTACGTCTGAGTCTACACCTACACCTACACCTACATCCATCTCTATCTCTATCTCTATCTCTATCTCATCTACCTATGTTCATGGAAGTTCCTTGAGGATATGGACTGATTTCGCTTCTTTGTATTCCCAGCACTTAGTGCATGGCCTGGGAAGCATTTATTACATGTTTATTGATTAATTGATAATGAAGACACATCAGTAAGTTGTCCTATGAGATTGTGGCAGCTGTGAGCCAAATTTCTGGATCAAGAAGTAAAACCATGAGAGACTTACTACTGTGCCATTTTCTCTCTCCCTCTTCCAATCCATGTCCACCCCCCTCTCTCTTTCTCCCTCTGTTTTGTGATAGTCTTCTGGAATAAGTGCATCCCTTCCAGGAGGAGCTGGGGTTCCCCTTTTTCCTTGCTTTTTATGGCTGGGCTTACAGTGCCATGCTCCCCCAGCATAGGTTCAGCTACCAATAGGTTAAGTCCTTGTTCAGGTATCCCTTGGATGTCTAAAGGAAAGCATCTGGGAAAACAACCCCTTAATGAGTTTGGATGCTGAGAATAATGTATAAAACAATGGAGTCAGTTTGATGCAAAGTTTGGTTGTCAGGTGACAGGGAAGAGGGAGAAAGAGGGACCTGATAAACAACTGAAACCCACACTAGGATAGAGTACAATTCACTTAAGGGTGACACAACATGTTGGGAAACAAAGAAACATGGGTCCATTCAGCTAGAATAGCATATTCCAAATTACCTCTGGAGAGTGGGATACTTATACCCTGATTCTGATGGCCACTCAGAGCTGGTCAGGGTACAGAGAACACAAGGGATGTGGGTGGTACACAGGTTCAGGGAGAAAAACAAGCTAACTGTTAAAAAGATATTATTTTCTGATACATAGTTGCACTAACCTTAAAAAATATTGCCCTTATTTTTCCATTAATTGGTTATTTTTATAAGTTATTTATTGTTTATTAAGTATTTAGGGTTAGTATGACATTTGAAGAATTGGTTGACTCCTTATACATATACAGATCTTTTTATATCATATGGAAATTTCCAACTACACATACATACACACACACACATATACACATATAGGTAGACCAAATCAGATCCTCTGGAAAGGTGATACATGGGGCTGTGCTGTAGAGCCCCCATGGAGGGGAGCACAAAGGTAATCAGCATCAATAAAGAATTCCTACTGTATGGTGTTTTGTATCCAGGAGTGTTGTCTTCTGGACCTACAGGAACCTGTAGCACCCACATACAAGGCAGGTAGTTTATATACCTGTGGGGCATGGCTCTGTTTGACACAAACTACTGAGGCTGTACAAGTCATATCCAGCATCACATGCAAACAACCGCAGGTTTAACAAATAGTCACACTGTACTATTTCCCATTTCTAGCTTTAGGAAGAGACTAGAGTGTGTTCACAGATTTTACATTTCTGGTGTTCAATCACTAATCAGAGGAAAGATTTAACCTCTTTGAAAAGCTCATCATACATAACCCCTTAATCACTGTCATGTTCTCTTGATGGCAGCACATTAAAAGATTTTACAATTGGAGCTCCTTCTGGATTCCCCAAAGAGTATCTGCATTCTTTTTTAAATGGCTCTCCTCCTCTGGATTCAGGTTTGCCCTTGACACATCTGGAATGCCATCCTGCCCTAGACATATGGGACCTTATGGAAGACATCCTCATTAATGCTCTATAGGCCCTTAATCGTGGTGAAAATTGGATGCCCTCTCCTAAGATTCTTCACAATGCCTTCTGCCAGAATTGCTTACAGACAAGCCAATGGCCCAGGAAGTGTAGCCCTTCAGCTTGGTCACCTCATAAGCACTTTCAACCACCTGTTTATGAACATCTTTTCAATTCTCTGAATCAGCTTCAGCTCCCAAAGCAGGATAAAGATTCTTCATAGACACACAGGCAACATACACACCACTCTACACAGGAACACTGGAGTCTCCATGTTCCCCAAGAACCCATCCATTTCAACTTGAAGAGTGGACACCAAGTCTCTCCCACATTAGTTAACAGAAACCAGCAGAATTCAGATTGCAATCATTTTCAATAACATGGTTTTAAGGAAAGCTGCTTAGCTTTCAGACTACATATGGCAAAATATCCACTGTATTGGAAACAATAAACAGCTTACTATTAAGGCTGCATTTAACAATATTGGGAATGATGAATTTAAAGATATTCACATTATGCTGGACCGAATTAAGATGACTTTCTTCCTCCTGTTTATGTGCCCTAGCCATAACAACAACCAGCTTTGATTTTGCAGTCACACTGTAGTCTTTACCAGAAACAATCTTTGGTGTTTTAAGGAAAATGCTGCCATGTTGCAGATCCATCATCTATCTCTTCCTTTAGTTTGTCTTCTGTTAAATCAACGAGGGCAAGTTCATCAGCCAAATCCTTCGTTAAGATACTGATTGCACATGCTTGTGCCAGCTGCACCAACCCCAATAACAGTGATCTTGTTATGGGAAACATGGTCTTCCTTTAGGAGATTCAAAATCAACCGATCCTTGACAGTAGATGCCATTTTGGGGGATATCGAAGTTGCTGGTAAGGCTACAAACGTTCGGCTGTTCCTAGACTTGTGCTCATTAATAGATTCTTTAAGCTACAGCTTACCGTAAGAAGGGACAGGCCTAATCAATCTCTCTCTCTCTCTCTCTCTCTCTCTCTCTCTCTCTCCTTCTCTCTCTCTCTCTCCCCTCCCTCTTTCTCTGTGTCTCTCTGTCTCTCCCCCCATTCATTCATCATTCATTTGCTTGCTCATCTATTTATTCTATTTATATATTCAATTTAAAAAATTCTTTCAGTTCAAAATTCTCTCCTCTCTTCCCTTTTCCTCCCACTGAGAAATCAAGAAAAACAAAACTTGTTACAAAAATGTAGTCATGTAAAACAGATTCCCACATTCCCCATCCCTTCCCCCCTCACCCGCCCAAAAAGGGAAGAAAAGAAAATATGCTTCAGTCTACAATCTGAAACTCCCAGTTCTCTATCTGGAGGTGGATAGAAGGTTTCAACATGAGTCCTTTGATATTGTGGTTGGTCATTGTGTTCCACTGTTGATTCTCTTTACAATATTGTTATTACTTGTTGATTTTTCTTCTGGATCTGCTTATTTGGTATCAGTTCATATAAGTCTATCCAGGTTTTTGTGGAGCCATCTTCTTTATCATCTATTATAGCACAATAGCATTCCATCACATTCATATGCCATAAATTATTCAGCCATTATCTAACTGATGGGCATCCCCTTAGTTTCCAGTTCTTTGCCACCAAGAAAAGAACTACTCTAAATATATTTGGTACATATGGGTCTTTTTTCTCTTTTTGAAAGTCCTTTTAGGGTATAGATCTACTATTGTACTATTTAAAAAGTTAGGATATAAGAATTTTCTATGTTCATTACTCCCTTAACTAATCTTGTCTTATGCTTAAAACCTATTTGTTTGTTAATCTGAGTGGTTATGGGAAAAATAAGGGGCTGTTGAGAGGTACAAGCCAGATTCTGATATTTTCAGGAGACATCCTAGGTAAGGGCATGAGCCATCAAGATTTTCAGGAGAGAGAGGCCTCTGAGATTGAACCCAATCCTTCTTGTATGATGTCAGGGCTTCCCACATGAGTGTCAAAAGCCATAAGACCTTTTAGAATCTGATTATTTGTCAATCGTATTTATTTAAAAATGATTTAATTAATAAAAATGCCTCTACAGTATTCAATAGAAGTACCTGCTCAAGGTTCTATTCTGCACATTAATTGTGTCAATCCTTTATCTCTGCTTTAGTCCTTAGTCAGTCAGTCAACATTTATACCCACTGCATTCCGGGCCATTGCCCGTTATCTTGACTTTTGTCTTGTCACTGAACTTCAATGACTCTGGAGGAGAGAGTGAGGCTGATGACTTTGTGCAGTTCTGCCTCTTTTAAATCCAGTTCACAAGCAAGTCAAGACATTACCCTTGTGATGTCAGGACCTCTTCAAGAACCAAAGACAATATGAATGTATAGGGAGAGCCTGTATCAGATTGTATGCTATCTTGGGATGGGAGAAAGAGAGAAAAGGGGAAAAAATTTGAAACTCAAAATCTTATGTAAGTGAATGTTGAAAACTAAAAATAAATTAATAATTTTTTTAAAAAGTGAACCAAAGACAAACAACAACTATTGCCAGACACATAGGAATAAGGATGCACCAGGATACAAAGGAAGGCAAAAACAAGCAGTCCCTGACCCCAGGAAGCTCACGATCTAATGGGGGAGACAACTATATAGAAACTAGAAATATGTAGGATAAATTAGAGGCAGGCTCAGAGGGAGAGCATTAAGATTAAGGAGGTCTAGGAAAGAGTTATTGCAGAAGATGGGACTTTAGGTGAGACCTGAAGGAAGCCAGAGAAGTCAGGAGGCAATGAGAAAGAGAGAGAGTATTCAGGCACGAGGGATGGCCAGTGAAAACACTCAGTGATGGAGGTAGTATCCTATCGGGTACTCCCATGCATGAGACTCATTCTATATCTCTAGTTGTCTTGTCTAGAATAACCATCCTGGGCTCTGTTATACATGTTTTAATTTTATTTTAAATTATTACCTTTGAACTCCTTAGATTTTCATAGTCTGCATTTCAAATGTTGTTGATTCAGTGGAGAACTAAATCTTCTTACACTTACTTGTGCCTCCAATTAATAAAGAGATTTGGTTGTTTCACAATGAGCCATAAGCCCTTTCACATATATGCTTTCTTTGGTCAGAAACTTGAAAGGTAGCATAGAACCTTTGCTCTTGCAAGCTGCCTAATCATTCTCCTATTTTTTTTTTTGTTTTGGTTTATTTTGAGGATTAGGAGAAGAGATATTTAGGCTACAAAATTCAAGTCATGATCTGCTCCTCAAAGTTCCACATTGAATATACAATTTGCAGCAGTGGCCACCTCTTCTGAGAGTCAGTCAAAGAAAACCAAAGCTGCTACTCATTCATTTGGTGAAAACAAAATGATCCCATCTTGAACATTTTTGTATAAATGTATAACTCTCAAAAACTCGACATTTCTGTACATGAGAAAAATAGCACTGTGTGCTATGCAGTCTAATAGATTCAAGAGATACAGTGATAAAGACAAAACAGTTCCTGACCTCAAGGAGTTTTAATTCTACTGAATAATGACCTAAACAACTCTCTAGGAAGCAAAGTGTGATGGAAGAAGAAATGATGATAAATCCAATTTCAGGTTGAATGGTAATTCCTACTGGTTTCAGTCAAGTTTGGGTGCATAGTATATCATTATACTCACTGAGAAATTAAAATCTAGGTAATTAAAAGAATTCTAGAGATCTGGCTGATAGAAATCTAGTATAGGATTAAAGGGATGTGGGGGTGGTATTGTGAAGGAGGAGAAGGAGAAAGAGAGATAGACAAAAAGACAGATAAAGACAGAGATTGAGACAGAGAGATCTCACAAGACCTAGTCTCCCAAGCAAGCAAAAGATATAATAATAATAGCTTATATTTATATCACACTTTAAGGTTTGCAAAGCATTTAAATACCCTCTTGTCTGATCCTCACAACAACCTTGTGAGATGGGTGCTGTTATATTCCCCATTTTACAGATGAGAAAATTGAGTCTCAGAGAAGTTTAAGTGATTTGCTCAGTGTCACATAAATATTAAGTATCTGGGGTAGAGAAGTAGTTACTGCGGCATAATAGAAAAGAGGTTCTGTATGAACCCTGAGTTCTTTCCCATGGAAAAGATGGGAGAGTTAATTAATTAATTTAATTAACTTCCTTAAAGAAGGGAGAATTAATTAACTCAAGCAAACCTAATACTATTACATGCAGATAGAGAGATAGATAGACAGACAGACAGACAGATAGATAGATAGATAGACAGACAGATAGATGATAGAGATAGAGAGATAGACAGAGACAGATAGAGAGATAGACATAGAGAGAGATAGACAGACAGATAGATAGACAGATAGATAGACAGATAGATAGACAGACAGACAGACAGACAGAGAGACAGAGAGATGATAGACAGAGAGATAGAGAGAGAGAGAGATGAGAGAGAGAGACATGATAGATAGATGGATAGATGGTTAGATGGATAGATAGATACATAGATACATAGATACATAGATACATAGATAGATAGTCAAATGGACTTCATCAGTTCCAGAGGGAAAGTGTTCTAACCTAGCTGTTTGAGAGAAGGCCATTCTATGTCTTTTCTCGGCAGCGTGATATAACAAGTAAAGAACTGGACTTGAAATCAGGAAGCCCTTGGATATATACTAGTTAATTGACCTTGGGCAAAATCACTGAATCTCTTAATTCAATTACCAGCAGCTAAGAGTAAATATTGTAGTTGAATTTCCAGTCTTCAGTGATAGAGTTTTCCATGTTTTGTTCCCTACTCTGATGAAAGCACAAAATTGAATTTTAAAAAAACAACTGTTTTTTATGTTTCCTGCAATGGCTTGGTAGCCTAGGTTCTTGTAGGGGCCTATTTAGAAGGGCAAAGAAGGCCGGATCCCTAGGGTTTTCCTACGGGCATTTTGTTGTTGTTATTTCCTTTTGAATGAATCTTTCTAACTCCAGACCCAGCACTCTATCCACTGTGCCACCTAGCTGCCCCCTTTAGGGGCATATTTATGAGCTATCTCTCAAAATTTTACCCAGGTCCATCAAGTCACAAATCAGAAGCCAGGTTACATTCTATTTTATTTTTAAATTTTTAAATTTTTCTTCAAGTTAAATTTATTTAAATTAATTTTTATATTTAAAATTTATTTTTAAATTAAAATTAAAATTTTATTTTCAAAAAGTACTATCTGCATACATATATCTTGTAAAAAAAAATCCCCTCCCTTTATCTCAGATGCTATATAATACTATTGTTATTGCCAGGTAGGAATTTTGGATGAGGAGCAGTTGTTTAGGTACTTAGGCTAAGATTAAATCGATCTTTATGAACCCAGACTGAGACCTTGACTCTAACCTCTGGCAGATCAGCAGATAGTAAGTACACAGTCCACTGAGGGCTAGGATGATTGATTCTTCTGCTACTGTCCTGAGCAGCTGTTTTCCAACTGTTGCAACAGATCAGTTTCAAAGGAAGCATTCTAGCGTGGGCAGTCTCAAGGAGACAAAGCCTTGGATGAATTGGGTGAACTTTGGGGATGAACCAAAGATAGTAATTGTTATTCCAAAACAGTGTCACAGTGAGATCCCAAACATCTCTAATGATGCCTGGGTCCTGTATTTTTGACAGCAACTGTTCTCAGAGCAAGCACGTGCATATAAGTTCAACTCCAAAGGACCCTTTGGATCCTCCCACTCACAAGAGTCAGCCTTGGATGAAGTAAGCCTTGACAGAGTTAAGTTTTAACTATTACTCACTTCCTTATTGAAATAGCAAAGTCCATCTGAGTAGTCTGATAAATAGAGTTCAACATAATAGTGAAAACTCGGTTGTTAACTTCTGGGGGAATTTTGTAATTTGCTTGTAA
>CM053585.1:351360637-351401491 GCA_028646515.1 Pseudochirops corinnae | reverse complement strand
TAACCCCATATGAATCACAAAAAATTTGGCCACAGTAAAAAGTTTTTGAATGAGCAACGACCAAAGATTAGTTAAAAATCAAAAGAGTAAAGAATCCGAGGTTTTTCTGGCAGCCCTTCTTCTTAACATCGTGCAACTTCACTGCAGCCTTGGTTCTGAACACACAGCCTGTACACTTTGCACTGTATGTGCCTTCATGCTGCACGATGCCCACAAATGCTGCTGAAACACAAAAAGGGGTCACAAGTAGAAAACAGTTTAAGAAGGCCTGCTAGGCCACTCTGAGACAATAGGTTGTAAAGAAGGTGCCAGACTGCTGGGTAGAGGGCTGAGACTTCCCTATAACAGCAAAATAACAGGTCTAATCCCTATCCCCTCAGGTGGTACAATGGATAGAGCACCAAGTCTGGAGTCAGGAAGACTCATCTTCCTAAACTCAAATCTGGCCTTGGACACTTATTAGCTGTGTGACCCTGGGCAAGTCACTTAATCCTGTTTGTTTCAGTTCCTCATCTGTAAAATGAACTGGAGACGGAAACGGCAAACCATTCCAGTATCTCTACTAAGAAAACCCAAAATGGTGTCACGGAGAGTCAGACATGACTGATCAGAAGCCCTATCCCCAGGATTTTGTCATTGAGGACAACTCCTGGTCTGGGTGTTCCTCTCACCAATGCAGCTCCCAACTCCAAATATGGATGTATATTTATCTGTTAATTTATATAGTCTTAGAAAGGTGCCTAGGTTAACTGAGAGGTTAACTGACTTGCTGTGGTCAAAAAGTGAGTATATGACAGAAGCAGCCCAGGCTTCCTCACATCAAACACAAATCCTCCATGCACCAGTCATAGCTATCTCTTTGGCAAGATGCTACCTATTGGTCCATTTGAGTGGGAATACTTCAGAACCGGGACTTGGTGTGATGGCATTCTCTTTAGAACTGGGCCTTAAACCAGTGATATGACTTTACAAATGGTTTAATTAAATATAGGAAAGAACTATTATATGTTTCTCTTACCATGAACTTTTTTTCTACGATACTAACCAATGGACCAGAGAACAGATGTCTGAACTTGGCTTGCTTTCTATCATTACTGTTTCTCATCTGGGTATAATAACATCGCTAAGAGACAAACAGAGCTGACTACAACACCCTCCCTTGACCTCATCGCTGATTTATGTCTTCTCACTGTGACCTTGGGGTTTTTGAGGGGTGAGGTGTCAGAAATGTGGTTTGAATTTTAACAGCTTTTCTCGCTGGCCCCTTCCCTTGTTAAAAGCAGGAGAGTTTTGTTTAATTGGCAGGCTAGGAAATTTAATCATAGTTATTTTATAAGTAAGCAGTCAGAAAATAAGGAGGAGGGCAGGGAAGAAATTACTCTCTTCCAGCCATTATTGAGTCAGACTGCCCCCTCTTCTCCATCTCACACACAAGGCCCACAAAGGAAGTAAATGTAAGCTTTAGCATTTCTAAATGTTACCACTGGTCATAGAACTTGGGTTACATCTGCTTTTGCATTGTGAGAGGCCAGTGAGTTCCCATCTGGCTTCGTTCCTGTGGCCTTGTGACCATGTAGAGAAGAGCCATCAGGTTTCCTGAGGGAAAGGTATACTCCCTCTTCCATGGGACAGTCACCCCTCCACAAGCCCTTAGGAGCCAGCAACCCCACAGGAAATCATAGGCACAAGCCTTCTGGACCTGGGCCAAAGACAGCAACTATGATGCTTAGTTTTAGGTCAAAGGAAATTTTATTTGTAAAGTAATTAACACAGTGCCTGTCATATGGTAGGTGGTATATAAGGGCTTATTCTCCTTAGATGGAAACCAAGGTGAATACTTGTTGAATGAGATTTGTTGGGAGGTCTGGGGGCCTGGGCTGAGGCTTCATTTTGGCAGAGATGTTTCCTGATGATCCAGCATTCTCCCTGCTCTGCCCCCTTTCATTTCTTTGAGACACCTGTGTTTTTTGGCTGTTGGCAAGAAGAAAAAAAAAAGGCCGAGGTCTTGGCAGCCTGCCTCTCATTTGACTCTCATGACTTCATTCCAACTATTGACAACAATTATGTTCTTGTCATACAAAATCTGAAGAGAGATTTGTGAAGGTCTTCCTTTGTGTGGTTCAAAGGCTTCTATTTAAATCAGGAAATCGATTCTCTTCCAACAGTCCTTTGTCTCCTTCCTTTCCCTCCAACTGCCTTGGCTGCATCTGACTTTGGTGGCCGTATCCACAAACTAAGACAGACTGCCATATAAAACATAAGAGATCTGAGCCAGCAGCAAAATCTGTTTTTTTCCCCTCAGAGACTGTAGGTGGTGGTGTTCTTAGTTCCATTTCACTGATTCCAAAAAAAATATGATCCCTATAAAGGGACCCCAAAGTATCATCCAGCCAACCCATCTTTCACAGTTTACAAGTGAAGGCACTTAGTTATCTTTCTCAGATGTAACATATTTTATTTTATCAGTGAAAAACAGAATCTGGGAGAAGAGAAGTGATTTGTCCAAGGCCACACAGCTAGTGTGTTTGCCTTTAACTAGGGGACGATATTGTGCCAGGTTACTCATCAGACTATAAATATGTTAATGTTGAATCCATTCCATGACACACCATACCTATGGAGAACTGGGGCCTAAAAAAGCATTTATGTTTTCCCACCTTCTGAAACCATCTGTATATATTTCTAAGTACTTTCAGTGGGCGTTCATTTATTTTTCAAAAAGCACATGTTTGCTTAGCTTTACAAATAACCACAGATTGTTTATTCTAAATGAGCTGTGAGGCTTAATTTAATTAACTTTACTTCCTATGAAAGGGGAGAAAATAAGGATTTATTAAGCACCTACTGTATACTGGGCACTGTTCTAAGTGCTTTACCAATGTTATCTGATTAGATCAGTATGTAGTGAGAAGTAGTATGATTAATGGAGAAAGATCTGGAAAAGCTGGGCTCAGTACTGCCTTGGATACATACACACATACACACACACACACACACACACACACACACACTATCCATGTGATTCTGGCCAAGAAGCTTCACATCTCAATTTCCCAGGCAATCATCTAAGACTATAAGTTGAAGAAAAGGTGCTGATTTGCATTGGTAGGGGGAGTTTCCACATCTGGGAGTTCTCCCTATGAACAAAATCACAGGTCCCATTCCCGTCCTGCTTCCTGTGTTCATCTTGAAAGAGAAGCATGGGCTAGTGAAAAGTTAGTAGTATGGTAAACCTTTCTTTATCACTATAGTTCTCTTCTCACTCCATCTTTCTCCTACCTTGTTGCACAGATTGATGGGACTTTGATGGGAAGTGGTGACAAGAAATAATGAAAGGCAGCTATAGCAACTGAAAGGTACACAAGGATGTGCCAGAGTCGGCTCAAAATGGCTCATTAGAGCTGGTTATTAAATTTTCAGTGTGAGCATTTATACCTTAAAAATCAGCAAATGCTACAAATTGGGGCTTGACTAAATGTCTTATTAATAGTCTAACCTTGAGAAAGTGATGGAGAGAATGTTAATGTTGAAGATTAAATGTTTTAAAAATGTGTCATGCACACTTTTCTTTTGAGAACCGGTTGTTAAACATATACCAGTAAATAACTGAAGCTGGGAGTGGTATATTAGTGGTCAGATAGAAAGAGGTACCAGGACCAGTTATAACAGTCTAACTGCTTTGTAGGACTGGCTACTAAGTCCACTTACCTTGTTTCACCACGAGCTAGCTAAGGCCAGAAGTGGGCCAGCATCCCAGTCAGTGACCAGAGAGATCAGACTAGGGGAAGCATCAACGCTTCGGCATTCTAGTTCACACCAAACCCTAAGTTCTATGACAAAGTCCACTCAGATGCGAAGTCTATTTCTCACTTGAGTCCCAGGTCTGGATGGCCCCCAGAGTTTCTGTTTCTTCATCCAGTGAGTGGGACATGAAGAGAGAGCTCCTTAGTCTGCTTGAAGGGGAACATTCATGGAGAGTTGAACAAACTTAAATTGTTCATTTCCTAGAACTCCTAGTCCTATGTCTGAGGACTTCTGGAGTTTAGGAAGCTAACAGCTGCTTGATAGCTATCTTATTTATGCATCATATACTAATTATTATATTCCATTTATTTGCTTATTGACTCTGAGATAAGATTTTTTAAAATACCACATACAGTATATACACATCTGTCTACTTCAGCATGGGTCCAGTACCACAATATGTCACTTGCCTGGTACTCACTGAAACACAAATGTAAGAAAGGGTGTCAGCAATGGGTGGGGCCTCAGAACTACTAATTGAGTAGACTCACAGACCTATGTATTACTTGAAAACAATTTAAAGGGAGAGGGAGAGAGTCAGAGCTGAGGGATAGAAGGTCAGTTATTCTCTGGTCCGCTATAGAGAGCACAACCCTGACTTGGCATTTCTACAGAACCCATCATTCACAAGCCTGTAGAGTAAGCATGGGACTCTTCAGTGAGAGCCTATCAGCACTTCTTGATCTTAAAATTTTAAGTCAGTCTTTATTCTTTGAAGGGGGATTAAGATCCAGTCTCACTCATGTCAGGACAGGAGTCTGTCAGACTGAAAGCTTGTAAGAAAACATCCTTACCTTTATGAAAACCCAAGCAATGACCTCAGAAACACAAACCTATTCAATTCAACACATCCTATATAGAACTCATTATCCTCTCCCTTCAGCCTGCCCTCCTTCCAAACTTCCCAGTTGCTATTGGGAACGACACCAAGCTTCTAACCACCCAAGTTTGCAATGGGATTCCCCTCCCTTCTTTTTCCCTCATTCCTATGTCCAATCAATTGCCAAGTCTTGCTGATTCTACCCCCCAAGATCTCTCATCTTTCTCTTCCCTGCCCTCCATTCATGAGACCACAGTCCTACATCATCTTCATCATCTTTCACTTCAACCATTAAAACGGTCCCCCTGATTCTAGTCTCCCCATTGTCCAGTATATACAACTGCCAAATTTTCTCAAGGCACACATCTGACCATGTCACTCCCTTGCTTAAAAATCTTTAATAGCTTCTTATGGCTTCCAGGATTAAATATAAAGCCTCTTTTTTTTTCTTTTTTCTTTTTTTTTTTTGCTTTTTGGAGGGGGGAAGGTAGGGTAATTGGGCTTAAGTAACATGCCCAAGGTCACACAGCTAGTTATTTTGTGTTAAGTGTCTGAGGTTGGATTTGAACTAGAGTCCTCCTGACTCCAGGGCTGGTGCTTTATTCATTGTGCCACCTAGCCACCCCTCTTTTTTAAAAAAATACAATCTCGGACACTTTAAGCTATTTGAAATCTGACCACTACCTACCTTTCCAAATCTATTTCAAATTACTTCACTTATTCAGCTTTCCAACCAAACAGGCCTACTGGTTGTTCCCTGAACTTGGCATTCCATCTGCTTTCATAATACCTTCACACAGTATGCTCCCTATATCCAGACTTTATTCTGCTTCTAGGAATCCCTAGCTTTCTTCAGTACTAGGCTCAGGTGTTCAAGATCCTAGACGTCTTTCCCCATCTTATAGTGTCTCAGTGCTTTCTTCCTCCTTTAAGGATGTGCATTTATTTGCTTGTGTAGATATGGTATCCACCTCCCTTCCCAATAATCAGTCAGTCAGCAGAATATAAATTCCTTCATGGCAGAAGCTGTTTCCTTTTTTATCTTGTTGACCTCAGCCCCTAACTCATAGTAGGTGCTTCATAAATGGTTGCTGAATTACACTAAATTCCCTACCCCCCAACTCCCAACTCAAGCCACTTAACAGTGGCCATGGTCACCAATTCTGAATTCTGATTCCTATTCCCATCATTCCTAGCAAGAGGAACTTTGGGTCAGTCACTTAAAGCTTCTATTCATCTGTAAAATACTTTCACCTTCCAAGGAGAATCAATCAAAATAGCACAATATTACTCATGATTTCAGATGAGACAACTGTAAAAATAAACAATGTCAGGAGAGAAAAACAAGAAAGCTAATATAAGCTTAAAGGCAGCACAGAAAACTTTTAAAAACTACTTTAAGGCGTATACACACACACATATACACATACACACACAAGCACACACATACATATACACAGACATGTATGTATATATACACCAAAATGTTATATTGTCTAAGTTCAAAGAAAGTCTAGACTTCTGATTGAGTATTGTGAAAAGTCCTACTCTCCCTCATATACCCCAGCAAAAATCTAACAAGAGCACCAAACTGAGAAGTACATGACAGTGAATTGTATAGCCAGGATTTTAATTCAAGTCTTCTGATGCCAAATCTATCCTTCTTTTACTGCATTGCACTGCCTCTGCTTTATTCATTTAGTAAACCTCACAACTGAGCTCTGATCCCTATTTTATTTTGTTGGGTTGTTGAATCTCTTAACTAGAATACAAACTAAGAAACTCTGCCATCTAATCGGTTCCAGGGGAGTAAAAAAAATAAGGTTAATTTTTGAACTATTGGGCATGGGTTTGCTGAGGGACAGCTCTATGAAACTGCATTTTGTAGCACGTGAAAGGAAATGGGACTCCTGATTGGCTGAGAGAACATTGAGGTTACATGCCTGCATAAGAGATTTCTTCAGCCAATCAGGAATCACTTCTTTTGTGTTTTGAAGGACCAGTGTCCTTCAGAAAAATCTGTACAACATGTGTGTGTAGGTAGAGGTGTTATGGGTAGAAATAGACACATTTATACTAAGGCAGTGTAGTGTAGAGGAAAGTGTGCTGAAGCTGGAAGAGGGCTGAGCCCAGCTCCCATCTATGACACATTTTAGTTGTATGATTGTGAGCTAGGGCTGTAATGTCTCTGGGTTTCAGTGTCCTCATTCACCAAGGAGACAAAAAATGCCCCATAATACCTACTCAGAGACACTCTGAGGGTCAAAAGAAATAATGTCTATTAAAAGTTTTCTTAAGCATGAGATATAAATTCTTGCTATTATTATTATAATAATATACCTATTGTGATTATAATATTATAAGATGTCTGCCTGGCAGAGCAAAGTTGTCAGCAATTTCCTTAAGTTACATGAGTTTACTAATCTCTGTTCAAAGATTTTCTGCTTTTCCTTACATTAATCTAGTATTAAATTACTTTATTTGTCTTTGTCCTTTGCCAGTATCACTAGGAAGCTTTCCTCGTATGGTAGCCTGTGTGCTGATTCCCAGCTGTGGTAAGATTAAGAATAGAACTTCTAGATGTGTCTATATCCTAAGTGCAGACAAAGCAGTGGTTCCTCTGGAGCAGGGCCAGCTTATGGCTTGGAGGAATTGTTTCTTATCACACAGCTTTAAGGGTATTAATTCCAGTATTGTACCGACACACTGTCTGTTAATTCTGCCTATGAGCAGAAATAGTGACAGATAAAAGTGCTTAACTCTTTATTAGGAAAATTCAAGATGACATGCTGGCAAGCCATATCACAGGAGCCTAAAGGTGTACCTGAGGCAAAGTTGGAAAATTGAGTCCTCTATGCAGGACTATCCACAGGAGATTGTAAGCTGTCAAATTAAAAAACCACCACCACAACAACAAAACAACTCTACTCTGAATTTTAGGCATATTGGCCAGAAATAATTTTGTTTTATTTGTTATTATTCTAAACCCAAGCATTCCTAGCTTAGTGAGAGAAATATCCAAACAGGTATAGTCAGGCCATGGCCTTGGCTCTCTCTCTCTCCCCCAAGAAGATATGAGGTAGCATTTCTAGATATCTTGGGCAAAGAAAAAAATCGTCATTTGGGGTCCAGAATCATTGATGTTCAGTTCTTTGCTTGATTCTCCCTTCAAAGACTAAAACCTCTCAGTGATTGATATAAATATCCTTTGTCAGTGGAGAGGGTAGGTGTTGCTGTTAGGAATGAGAAAGGCATTATTTTTAGTCAGAGAAGTACTTTTTATTCATCAGTCAGTCATCAACAAGCATTTATTTTGCACCTTCCATGTATTAGGCACTGTGTGGAAGGCTGGGGACACAAAGGAAGGCAAAAGACTACACACACACACACACACACACACACATATGCACACCACACATATATATACACATCACACACATACATACACACACCACAAACATATACACACACACCACACACATACACTCACATACACACACACCACACACATACCACATACACACACACCACATACATACCACATACACACACACACACCACACACACACATACATACACACACATACATACACACACACACACATCAACAGAGCAAAGGCACTAGCATGAAGGGGGAAAGCCTGGATTTAGTTGGGACTTGAATCCAGGAAGTGGAGATGAGGAGGGAGAGACGTCCAGGCGTGGGGCACAGCCGCTGAAAAAGCATGGAGTTGGGAGATGAATGTCTTGTTTGAGAAACAGCAAGGAGACCAGTGTTACAAAATGGCAGTGTATATGGGCCTGGAAGGAGTAAGGTGCAGGAAGACTAGGAAGGTTAAGAAGGGTTTTGAATGCAAAATAGAAGGTTTTATATTTAATCTGGGAGGTGACAAAAAGCCACTGGAGTTTATTGAATAGTGGGGTGCCATGGTCAGACCTGTGCTTTGGGAAGATTAATTTGACAGCTGAGTGAAGGATGGATTGGAATAGAGTCTTTGGGTAGGGAAACCCACCAAAAGACTGTTTGCAATAGTTAGGCATGAGTTGATAAGAGTCTGAACCAGGGTGGTGGCAGTGGCAGGTGAGAAAGGGGGAAAGCATATATGAGAGCTGTTAGAAAGTTAAAATCTTAAGGACTTGACAACATATTGGATGAGGGTAGGGGTGAAAAAAAGAGAGGTACCGAGGATGACATCTAGGTTATGAGCCTGGGTGACTGGGAGGATGGTGGTACCCTCAATAGTAACAAGGAAATTTGGAAGATGGAGGGGTTTTGGAGGGGAGGGTCTGTATGAGATGAGTTCAATTTTGGACACGTTCAGTTTAAGTGAAGGGATGAAAATGTTTGTAAGAATCACAATGAGGTAAGGAGTCAATTAGAGAGGTATAAAAGGATTGCCTTGCAGCAGTGAGGGTCCAGGTGAGATTATGTAACATGAATTTGTGGTAGATAGAATCAACACAGTTTCATTATTTTCTCCAGCTGTAATCAGCAGCCTGTAAATAGGAGAGAAGGTAGCAGATGGTGGGAGTAATCAGGGCTGAGGCTTGGCAGACAAGACAGGACATAGGATAAGGGAGCAAAGAAGAACCAAACAGTATATAGTTGAACTGGTTTATCAAACAATCAAAATGGGAAAGGAAGGAAAGTGTAGTGAGCTTGAGGGTCATAGATAGCCTGAGAAAGAATTGAGGGGCTGAGGGATTGGAAGTCACAGAGAGGAAAAAGGGAAGAGTTGGAAATTACAAAGAAGAGGGGGAGATAGTATGACAACAGGTTGTGATCAAATAAGGTAATTCAGAGTGTATGCACTTGGAAGTGTAGGTAATCACAAAATCAAAGGTATGACCTTCTCTCTTTATGGGATGGAGGAAGAGGTCACCGGAAATTAATCAGTTGAGGAATTGGGAGATTTTAGTGTTTGAGGAAGTATCAATATGTTTGTTTAAGTCCCCTAGTAAGAGAGCTGAGGTTGAGGAGGAAAAACTAGGAGCCAGCCCTCAGTTCAATGAGGAAAAGAGGGGAATGTCTTGGAGATCTATAGACAACACCTCTGAGTATTTTGAATGAGTGGTAGATATAACATGAATGAGTTTATTTATTTTTTTGGAGGGGGGAATGCAGGGCAATTGGGGTTAAGTGACTTGCCCAAGGTCACATAGCTAGTAAGTGTTAAGTGTCTGAGGTCACATTTGAACTCAGGTCCTCCTGACTCCAGGGCTGCTGCTTTATTCACTGCGCCATCTAACTGCCCCTATGTGAGTGAATTTAAAAGAAGAATTTACTGATTGATGATGAAGTTAGAGGAAGAGCCTGAAAGTAGCAATGAGAAACAAGGTCTATTATTCCAACCCCTCTACCTTGACCTTTGAGTTGGGAATGAGTAAAAGTGCAACCAGTGCTAGAAAGAGCAGGTTGGTACTTCCTTTAAAATCCATTTCTCTAAGAAAGGCCTTTTGGCCTAATTTACTTTTCTGAGATGGAGGGAGAAAGCCTCAAATAGGAAGGCTTTTAGGTGAGAGAAATATTTTATTAATATTTTCTTTTGAATTAAAAAGGTTTTAAACATGCTTCCTCAAAGCCTTCACTGCAACACATCTCATTTGACTGACTTAGCTCAAAATAAATATCTGTGGGTCACAGAAGTAAAATTTTGGGCATCAAAAATATATACATTTATAAAAAAATAATTATACTAGGTTTTTCATAATGTTTGCAGATTTGCATTACAACACATGCATTATCTCTTTTGATTAGCACAAGAACATTTCATTTTACAAATGGAGAGACTGAGGCTCAGAGAATGAAGTGACTTGATTTGGTCATAAAATCAGTGCCAGAAGGAAAACCCAAACCCTGGTCTTCCTGACTCCGCACCCAGCATGCTCTGTCCTCTCTGATACATTTCAGCCCCTTTCATTAACTGGCTCCTCAGAAGCACGAGGCTGAGCAAAAAAGTGTTACTGGGTCAGTCATTCTGTGGGAACCATGTGATAAATCACAAATCATCAGCTGATCATGGTGCCCCACAACGTTATCATGGATCTGGTGATATCCTAGTAATGATGCCACTGGGAAATGACATTGGTTGGGACCGTTTTAAATAGGGCTCCTTTGTATTAAAATGATCCCTCACACTACCTGATGGTTGGATTGTTTACAGTTGCCTACCTTACCCACTTTGATTATTACATTTACAACGCTAAGGAGATTTTTTTTTTTGCTTTTTGGAGGACAATTGGGGTTAAGTGACAGCTAAGGAGATTTTAAAGGTACAGGCTAACATTCAACATTTAAAAGTTAGCTACAAGAGGCAGGAAGGATGATTAAATCTTGGAATGGGTTATTGAAGAAGACTGGTAAAGATTTTGCTCTGAGGAATCTTTAAGATAGTCCTTATATGTGACTGTTTGATGTATGATTCTGCTCAAGAAGAGAGCCCAGATTAGGAATCACCAACTAATAGATCAATAGAGATCAATAAATGTATTTATCAACAGATGTCAAAGACTTACCTGATAGATCTCAAAGCTGGTAGCTACTGCTGTACCCTCTTCTCCATAGCTTTCCAGAATTTGTAATGGCATTGCCAGGATGTTACAGTTAGAAATGAGACTAATCACACACACATACACACACACACACACACACACACACACACCTACCTATGTATGCGTGTACCTCTGCTTTGCTCAGGGAATTTAATGGAGGTCTTCTTGCCTATCCTAGTAATCTCAAGGCTCTGGTAAAAGTATGTCTTCCTCTGACAAAAGGTAGAAGATCTCAAACTAGATACCCTCTTAGGCTAATTTCCAGATTCATGAGTCTGTTTCTGAATTATAAAGCTTTGTACTTACTCACTGAAGAAAATAACTTAAATGTTCACACTTTGTACTTAGGATCATAAAAGTTTAGAACTTGAAGGAAGGTTAGAGATCATTTTGCATAACTGGTCATTTTACAGATGAGAAAACTGAGGCTCAAAGAGGTCAAAGATATATATAGCTAGATAAGCAGATCTAGGACTAAATAACAGATTGCCTGCTCTCATTATTAGGTTTCTTAATACAATGAAATGGCTAGTGTGTTGATTTTTATTTTATTTTATTTTTGCCTTGCTGTATGTTTTCAATACAAGAGAGTATTTTTTTGGCAGGGTAGAGAGGGGAAAAGTCTTTGGGAAGTGATAGCTATGTTAAAAAGGAAATAAAACATTTATTTTAATCATAATAGTAAGAAAGTAACTAGGATTTGAAGATTGGGTTAAATTCTAATCTTGGTTCAAGGGCATGTCTTTTTTCATACTTGTCAGATCTAGGAAAAAAGTAACTTTTGCTATGAAGCCTAGATAATTGTAAAGTGCTTCCAAAATAATAATAATTATTATAATAATGTAACATAAAGTTAAATTCCCATGAAAACATTTCATCAAATGCCTTCTTAACTTTTACTCATTGCAAGATAAGTAAATCTCTAATGGAAATAACTCATTCCTTTAATAAAGATCTCTCCACCTCTGCCCCTTGGGTTTCTCACAGCCTGGGTAGTATCTATGTAATGCTGTAACATGGTAACTACTTGTAAGTGAGCTGTAACAAAATAATCTTCATTGCTCTAGTGTGCATAGCATATTGCCTAAGATGTACAATCAAAATAGTTCTTAATTACTGCTCTGGAAGGAGTGACAAGTGGTTGCATAGTTAAGGTTGGAGGAAATAGATATATATGTGTAGCCTTTGTACTCTCAGGTTTCCAAGTTTATTTGGTTGAAATTTAAAACAAAAGGGAAGGGTACTCACTTCCTCCTCTGGCCCCCACCCTTGGAATGTTAGTGTTTCTGGCTTGATCCAGATACTCCTTTTCTCCTTGCACCAGGCATAATCTACTCTTTAGTCACTGCCCTTTATTCTACCGTTATAGAGTATTCTGTGAATGGGGAAGAGAAAGGGGGGAAGCAATGGAAAAGGGAGGGGGGAAGCACCATTACCCAATAACCCATCTCCTATCAGATAGCAATGGCAATTGATTCATTTTGATTTAAAGGTAATAGCTCTAGATTAAGTGTTACATATTTTAGGATGATGACATCAAAATAATTTCCTCTCATAATTCTCAATCCTTCAGTAGGTATACAGATTTACCAATGACTCATTTTATTCTGCATATCAATACTAATCATTGTTCCTCTCTTTTGTAACACCCTGTTCACAGATAATGAAACAAAAATAAAAATAGTCATGCGAATATTGTGAAATTATAAAGGACAAGTTTTCTTGTTCTTCTGAAGAAGAAATAGGAGAAGACAGTGCCCTGTACCTATTTGTAAAGATAGGGGTCCATGGCTATTGAATAGTGCATATAAAATCAGGTTTTCTCAATTTGTTGATTAGTTTAGCTGGATTTTTTCTTTTGCCTTTTCAAAATAATTCTTCATGTGTAGCTTTTATGTTCATGTATAGCCTTTGTACTGTCAGGGTTTGGAAGTTTGGTTTTAGGTGAAACAAAAGGCAAGGGTACTCACTTCCTCCTCTGGCCCCCATACTTTGAATGTAGGTGTGACTTTACATTCTAAGGATGACTCTCTGGAGAGTGAAGAGAAGAGATAGAGGGAGAAATATAGGTGAGGTAAAAACAAAAGATACCCATAAAATCTATTAAAAATAAAAATAGTTATGACCGGTCATATTTTTATCTAGATTAAGCCAATGTTCAAGTACTAATTAAATCAGGAATTATGAATAAACTTAAAAGAACAGAACAATTTAGGAGTGTCTGCCACCTTGGGCAGCAAGAAGGGGCAGGGACAGGTGCTTCAGTGCCTTGTACCTATTCTCCCAGGTGGAAAGTCATCAATCACCAGCAGCTCAGATAATTCCTTGGTCTCTCTCTCATTCTGGTTACTGATAGTTGAGCTTACTACCATACCTGTAATTCCACCAGAGACTTCTTAGAAACTGTACTTCCTTAACATTCAACCTCCCATTCTATAGACTTGTTATCCAAACCACCTGATGGAATCTCCACACACACACCCCCACACACTTAAATTACATGCTTGTTATCTTCTCCCCATCCTGTGTCCATGCACATACAGTCACTCATGAGAGACTCCTGTCTTTCACAGGATGGGAGAGAATATGACGGTTGTTTGTTTGGGACATCTTCCAGAAATTCTCAGAAACAGAGTTAGGCTCTGAGAACCTTCTCTTTGCCTATGGAGTACTCACTTGGCTCCCCAAACCTTTACTACATCTGCATTATAAAAAAAAAAATTAAAATTTCAGTCACCCAGAGGATTTTCACAAACATCAGCAGCACTTACTAGTTCTCTCTCTTCCTTGCCAATGGGCAACTAGGGGATACATCGAGTAGAGTTCTGGGCCAGGAATCAGGAAAACCTGAGTTCAAATCTAGCCTCAGGTAGGTACTAGCTGTGTGACCCTAGGCAAGTCACTTCACCTCTGTTTGCCTCAATCTCCTCAACTATAAAATGGGGATAATAATAGTACCTGCCTCCTATGCTTGTTATGAGGATCAAATGAGATAACACTTGTAAAGTAGAACATAGTAGGTACTTAATGAATGCTCATTTTCTCCCTTACTTCATGTACATTCCCTCCCCTTCAATGACTACATATATCATAGATTCAGAGAATTTAAGTGTCCACCTCCGAAAAGGAGAAGCAAAGTTTGTTTAGCACCTTTAGGGTCAGCTTTTTATTTTCTTTAAAAGTCCATCAGCATATGTTCATTATCATGTTTTTTTCTTTAGTAGGTTTGGTCTGAAAAGAATTAAGGGAGATGAGAAAGAAAAGCCTCAGGCTTATGGGACCATCAATTTCTGAACTGCCCATACTGAGATTTCTGTCAAACTCTCAACTAACTCCCAAATGACTAACATTGCTTAAATGCAGCAAAGAGCTTTCCCATAAATGATGTCGTCAGGATAAAAATCACTTATTCAGACAGTTGATTACAGCCTTAGACACTGACCTTGAGCTATGTTGCTGGGCTGTAATCCAAAACATCTGTACTTTACAACAATTAAAACAAGCTATGGTGCCTGCTTAATTTTTACAGTGCAACTCTAGGCCAAAAAAAGAAAAAAACCCAAACCCCAAACCTCAAATCAAAAACTCTTCACTTTATTTACCAAGTAATTCCTCAGCTGTAATACGGACATAACATTTTTCTGTGTTTCAGCAGGGTATGCTAAAACAAACGCAGAGTAAAATTCGGTTTTTTTATTTTCAAATTATTTATAAGCATTTATATCTCAGCTATTCCCCCCACTTGAACATTTTTCAAACTACCTTTCATGACAAATATGCATAGTTCACAAAACAAATTCCCACATTGTTCATGGCCAGAAATGTAGGTGTCATTCAACATTTTTAGTCCCTCACTTCTCTAGCAGGAGGTGGATGCTGTGCTTCATCTTCAGTCCTTGGGGCTAATTTTCAACTAGTTTTTCATTGCATTGATTAGTGTTTTTTGGCAGGGTAGAGAGGGGAGAAGTCTTTGGGAAGTGATAGCTGTGTTAAAAAGGAAATAAAAGTTGTTTTTCTTTATAATGTTGCTGTCATTGTATAAAGCATTCTGCTTTTGCTCACTTAGTTCAAGAGACAGTGAAACTGTGAAGTCAATGAAGTTTAGGGGTCTATCTATCTCCTCTTTCTACGGTATCCCTTCTTACACATCCATTTCCTTTGTTTTCCTAGACTGCACAAAGAAACCTACTGCATCATCCCAGCCAGTTCTGACTTCCTCAGGACAGCAGCCTCAGATTTCAAAATTAATATTATCTCCTCCTCTCCATCAGTATGCTTATATTTCTTAGTACTTGGATCTCAGTGGGTTTTCCAGAGGAATTCTACCTAAAAAGCCAAAGAGGAAACAAAATGATTGCTTTTTAAAGATTACATGATAATTTACTTAGTGAACTAGACAGTCAACTAAAATTAATTAAATTGTTTATTTTATATTTTATATATTTTATTATTTAATTAAATAATAAATAAATTTTACTAAGTAGCAGGATATAAAATAAACTCACAGAAATGATCAGCTTTTTTATACATTAACAGTAAAATCCAGTAAGAAAAAAACAATAATGATAGCTAGCATTTACCCAGCACTTTAAGGTTTGCAAGACACTATACAAATATTATGTCATATTATCCTCATAATAATCATAGGAGGTGGGTTCTACTATCATCCTGTTTTACAGATGAGGAAACCAAAGCAGACAGTATTTAAGTTATACAAGTTATAGATTATACAGTGATTAAGTATCTGAGGCCCCAGTTTGAATTCAGGAATTCTTGAATACAGGGACAGTGCTCATTTAAAACAACTACAGAATGTATAAGATATTTGTAAGTTCTACCCAGACACACACAGGAATGCAACTGAAAAGCATTATTTACTGAAATAAAGATAGACCTAAATAATTGGTAAGATGTTAATTGCATATGGTTGAGCCATACTAATATAATAAAAATAAAAATACTGCCTAAAGTAACTTGCTTATTTATTATAATACCAACCAAATTTCTAAAGAATTATTTTGTAGGCCTAGGAAAAATAACAGAATTCATATGGAGGAACAAAAATTTCCTCTGAAGAAATAATGACAAAAATTACGAAGGAAGGGAGCCTAGCAGCTCCATATCTCAAATTATACTACAAAGCTGTAATCATTAAAACTATCTGGTAATAGTTAAGAGAAAAAAAAAGTTGATCAGTGGAAGAGATTCAGTGGAACACAAGATTCTGAAACAAATGAACATGGTAGCATAATGTTCTATGAATCTAAGGATGTCAAGTACTGGGGTAAAGATTGCTATTTGACCACAATGGCTAGGATAACTGTAAAGCTGTCTGGCTGAAATTAGGGTTAGACCAAAATCTCACACCATATATCAGACTAAATGCAAATGGATACATGACCTAGATATAAAAAGTTATATCATAAACTAACTAGCAGGTAGGAGATACCTTTCAAGACTACGAATAGGGGAAGAGTTCTTGACAAACCAGAAACAGAGAGAATCACAGAAGATAAAAGAGATAATTTTGATTATATAAACTTGAAAAATTCCTCATAAACAAAATCAATACCTGTAAAGTTTTAAAAGAAACAGTTAAAACTGGGGAAAATATTTATAGAAAGTTTCTCTAATAAAGGTCGGATATCCAAAATATATAGGGAACTGATTCAAAAAATATTTTAACATGAAAACAAGAGCCATTCTTCAAATGGTCAAAGACATGAATAGGCAATTCTCCAGATGAGAAATCCAAGCTAGCAATGGCCATATGAAAAAAATATTCCATATCATCAATAATAAGAGTAATGAAAATTAAAATAACTCTAAAGTTCCACCTCATATCTATCATATTGGCAAAAATGATGAAAAAAAAGGAGAATAACAATTTTGGCAAGCATTGTAAGAAGAGCCACACTAATGCATTGTTGATACAGCTGTGAATTGGTTGACCATCAATACCACTGATGATAATAATAATGCCTAGTATTTCTATAACACTTTAAGGTCTACGAAGTCCTTTACAGATGTTATCTCATCATGTTCCTCATAATGTTCCTGTTAAGTAGGTGCTATAATTATTCCCATTTTACACATGAGTAGATTGAGGCTAAGAGTTTTGCCAACAGACAGCTAGAAAGTGTCTAAGACAGGATTCAAACTTGGTCCTTCTTGACTCTGAGTCCCATGCCCTTTTCTCTACACCATCCAACTGTCTATTGATCATGTATCCCAAAAAGATTAAAGGAAGAGGGAAAAGACCCATATGTACAAAAACATTTATAGTTGTTCCTTTTGTGGTAGCAAAGAACTGGAAACTAAGTAAGATGCCTACCAAGTGGGGAAAGGCTGCTTTATGGTATATAATTGCATTACAATATTATTTGTCATTAAGAAATGACAAAAAGGATGGATCCAGAGAAACCTGGGAAGATTTATATGAAAATGAAGGGTGAAATTAGTAGAATCAGGAGAACAGTTGACTACAACTTTGTCAAGGAAAACAACGGCGTAAGGCTTAAGAAGGTGATTGATGCCATTATCAGCTGGGACTCCATAGGACCAACGATGAAACATGTTGCTTACCCCTTGACACAGAGATGATAGACTCGAGGTGCAGAATTAGACATCAATTTTCAGACAGAGCCCAATGTGCGTATTTTTTTTCTTCCACTATGTTTATTAGTTGAAAAGAAGGGTATTTTTTTTTACTTCTGAGTGTGGGAGTTTGGGGAGGAAGGAAGCTAGTGATCAGTGCCCCCCAACAGAAAAGATGGTCATTGCTATCACTAGCTTCCTTCTTTCCCCAAATCCCACATCCTAATGTTTTTTTAAAAATTAATTTAAAATGCATAGGGGCAGCTAGGTGGCGCAGCGAATAGAGCACCAGCCCTGGAGTCAGGAGGACCTGAGTTCAAATCCAGCCTCAGACACTTAACACAAAAACTAGCTGTGTGACTTTGGGCAAGTCACTTAACCCCAATTGCTCTCCAAAAAGCAAAAAACAAACAAACAAAAAATTTAAAATGCATAGTAGCAAATCGAAGGAACTTCAGAGGGAAACATGTACGAACATAGCTTTGAAACTAATTTATTATATTCTCTTTTTTGATATTTAATATTTTGTTTTTCCCAATTACATGTAAAAACAATTTAACATTCCTTTTTTTTCTTCAAATTTTGAGTTGCATATTCCCTTCCACCCTCCCTGGCCCCATTGATAAGGCAAGCAATTTGACCTAGGTTATACATGTGCAGTCATGCAAAACACATTTCCATTTAAGTCATTCTATTAAAGAAAACAAAGACAAAAAAAAAAACCACAAGAAAAATAAAGAAAAAGTATCTTTGATCTGCATTCAAGTCCTACCAGTTTTTTCTCTGGAGATAGACAGCACCTTTCATCATAAGTCCTATAGAATTGTCTTGGATCATTGTATTGCTGAGAATAACTAAATTATTCATAGTAGATCATCATACAATATTGTTGTTACTGTGTACAATGTTCTCCTGGTTCTGCACGTTTCATTTGCATCACTTCATGTAAATCTTTCCATGTTTTTCTGAGAGCATCTTGCTCGTCATTTCTTAAAGCACATTAGTATTCCATTACAACCATGAACAATAACTTGTTCAGCCATTCCCCATTGATGGACATCCCCTGAATTTCTAATTCTTTGCCATCACTAAGAGAGCTGCTATAAATATTTTTGTACAGATAGATCCTTTTCCTTTTTGTTTTTTATCTCTTTGGAACACAGACCTACTAGTCATATTGCTTGGTCAAAATGTATGTGTGGTTTTATAGCCTTTTGGGCATAATTCCAAATTGCTCTCCAGAATGGTTGAATCAATATATACATCTTCACCACTTCTAAGTTAGTATGTTAATTTTTCCCACGTGTCCTCCAACATTCGTCATTTCCCTTTTCTGTTATATTAGCCAGTCTGAGAAGGAGTAGCTCATAGTCGTTTTAATTTGCATTTCTCTCATCAATAGTGACTTAGAGCATTTTTATATGACTATAAATAGCTTTGATTAGTTTGTCTGAAACTGGCTTGTTCATATCCTTTGATCATTTATCAATTAAGGAATGGCTCTTATTTCTATAAATTTTGATTCCATTTTGTCTATGTTTGAGAAATGAAGTCTTATCAGAGAAACTCACTAAATTTTTTTCACAGTAATTATTACCAACTATGTATTTCCCCTCCATACTATTTTCCTCATTTATCCTTCTCTCTCTCTCTCTCTCTCTCTCTCTCTCTCTCTCTCTCTCTCTCTCTCTCCTTTTACCCTTGTCCATCCTCCAAAGTGTTTTTCTTTTGACTTTTACCTCCCCCAAACAGACCTTCCTTCTATCAGCTCTACCCCACTCCTTCTTTTATTCCCATCCCTTCCCACTTTCCTGTATGGTAGGATAGATTTCCACACCCAAGTGAGTGTGAGTATTATTCCCTCTTTGAGCTAATTCTGATGAGAGTAAGGTCCGCGTGCTCCCATTCCCACTTCACCCATTTCCCCCTCCACTGTAAAATCTTTTTTAGGCCTCTTTTATGTCAGAAAATTTATCCTATTCTAACCTTCCTTTTCCCCTTGTCCCAGTGCATTCTTTTTTCTCATCCCTTAAATTCTACATTTTTTTAGATAATCACACCATTACATTCAACTTATGCCTCTGCTTTCTGTCTATGTCCACTTTTTCTAACTGGCTTAATAATGAGAAAGTTTTTAGGAGTTATAAATATCATTTTCCCATGTAGAAATATAAACAGTTTAACCTTATCAAATCCCTTATGATTTTTCCTTCCTGTTTATCTTTTAATGCTTCTTTTGCATCTTGTATTTGAAAGTCAAATTTTCTATACAGTTCTGTTCTTTGCATCAGGATTGTTTGAAAGTCCTCTATTTCATTGAATATCCATTTCTCGCCTGAAGAATTATATTCAGTTTTGCTGGGTAGGTGATTCTTGGTTGTAATCCTAGCTCTTTTGTCCTACAGAATATCATACTCCAAGCCCTCTGATCCTCTAATGTTGAAGCTGCTAAATCTTGTGTTATCCTGACTGTGGCTCCATGATATTTCAATTGCTTCTTTTTTGGCTGCTTGTAGTATTTTATCCTTGATCTAGGAGAGTGGTTCTCAACCTTCCTAATGCTGCAACCCTTTAATACTCATATATGGGTGTATCTGCATGTGGGCAGATCTGCCTGGAGATGGATAGAGGAGTGGTGTCTCGATTTCTAAGACCATCGGAAATATGTGTTTTCTGATGGTCTTAGGCAACCCCTGTGAACGGTTCGTTAGACCCCCAAAGGGGTCACAACCCACAGATTGAGAACCACTGATCCAGGAGGTCCGGAATTTGACTATAATGTTCCTGGGAATTTTCATTTTGAGAGGTCTTTAGGAGGTGATCAGTGGATTCTTTCAATTTCTATTTTACCCTGTGGTTCTAGAATATCAGGGCAATTTTCCTTGATAAATTCTTGAAAGATGATGTCTAGCCTCTTTCTTTGATCATTTCTTTCAGGTATTCCAATAATTCTTAAATTATCTCTCCTGGATCTATTTTCCAGGTCAGTGGAATTTTTTTCCAATGAGATATCTTCACATTTTCTTCTATATTTTCATTCTTTTGATTTTGTTTTATTGTTTCTTGATGTCTCATAAAGTCACTAGCTTCCATTTGCTCAATTCTAGCTTTAGTGAGCTTTTGTACTTCCTTTTCCATTTGGCCAATTCTACTTTTTAGGGAGTTCTCTTCAGGAAATTTTTGTATATCTTTTTCCATTTAACCAATTCTGCTTTTCAAGTCATTCTTCTCTACATTGGATTTTTTGTGCCTCTTTTACCATTTGACTTATTCTGTTTTCTAAGGTATTATTTTCTTTAGTATTTTTTGTGCCTCTTTTACCAAGCTGATGACTCTTTTTTCATGATTTTCTTGCATCATTCTCATTTCTCTTCCCAATTTTCCCTCTACCATTCTTTCTTTTTTTTTGCTTTTTTGGAGGGCAGTTGGGGTTAAGTGACTTGCCCAAGGTCCCACAGCTAGTAAGTGTTAAGTGTCTGAAGCTGGATTTAAACTCAGGTCCTCCTAACTCCAGGGCTGGTGCTCTATTCACTGAGCCACCTAGCTGCCCTAAGCACTCTTTTCGACCCAGGACCTGTGACCAGGGTCCCTATCCCCCTGCTATGCTAATACTCTTCCTCACTCTGAGACTAAGACCCTGGACTGTGACTCAGATCCAAGTATAGGCAATGCAACAGAGTCCTGCTGTTGGTGCCAACAAAGGGACCCCTGTAAATCTTCTTCTCACCTGTTGTCCAATCCAATATATGGGCTGAGAAGTCTGCAAACCACCACTGCTGCCACTGATTCATTTACCGTGAGGCCTGCTTAGGCTTTCTGGGGTCCGGTCTGTGCTGGCTTAGCCTGTGATCGACTGTGCTTCTCTTTCACCCTGATGCAATAGGCCTTTCCTGACAACCTTCTAAGTTGTCTTAGGCTAGAAAACTCTTTCACTCTGTTTTTTTAATGGGTTCTGCTGCTCTAGAATTTGTTTAGAGTCATTATTTAAAGGTGGTTGGAAGGATTTTGGATGGGGGAGAGCTCAGGTGAATCCCTGCCTTTACCCTGCCATCTTGGTTCTGCCTCTATTATATTCCATTAAAAAAAATAAGCCGTACATAATAGAAATTCACCATTTCATACACTATCCTCTTTTTTTTTGTTCTTTGTAAATGGAAATGTTCATGTTCGTTGCTGTTTGCCAAGTCCAGACTAACAAAAACTGTTATTTTAAACATGTTATTGTAAAATTAATAAATACAAATTTTAAAAATAAAAAAATGGGCTTGTTCATGGGGAAGCAGGGATTGTTAACAGTACTGTGCAGCTTCTCACCCACTCTCTTTTTCCTAATCCGTTCTGGGTCCAGCATAAAGTTCACCTTTAATGCTTGTTCCAGATACATGTACAAATGTACTAATTTAATGGACTGGTCATCCAACTGCACATCAGAATTTGGACAAGAGGCATTTTTAGTCTGTTTGGACTTTTCTATCTGGACTGTTAGACCAATCTCTTCAGAGCAGTTGTGGATCTCAAGGAGGAGTCCCTGACATGTTCTGAGGCTTGATGCACTAAGCAAAATATTATTTGTAAACAGGAGCATCTGGAGGACCTCTCTTTACCTTTGGGACTTGTATAGGACATCCTTCATGACAGTGGTGAAAGCCTTTGGCAAGGACACATCTCTGTTTTATGCCTCGCTTGATATTAATAGTCAGAGGTTTGCTGAACAGAGTTTTTGCTGTGATAGCATGTTTGCAATAATCTTGTAATAAAAACTAAGATTGGCTAACATTTATGTTGCCCTTTAGGATTTTTTAAAAATTATTTTATTTTTAATTTATGGAATAAAAAAGCATTTCCATAACATAGTATAATAAAAAAGATGATTACACATAAAACTGTAAATCTACTATTCATAACTTGCTATTCCTTTTACATATGCAACAAAATTATCATTTAAATTTCTTTTTTTTTTCTTCCCTACTGCTCGGCTGTACTAGAGATGGCTACCATTGGACACAAATATGTATGTATATACATATATATATATAATACATGCACACACACACATATATATACACACATATATGTATATGTAAAATTATTCTATACATGCTTCTATTTATCAGTTCTTTCTCTGGATGTAGATAGCGTCTTCCTTCATATGTCCTTTACAGTTAATTTGAGTGTTTGTAATAGTCAAAATAACTTATTCACTCAAAGTCATTCTTTAAATAATATCACTGTTACTGTATACAATGTGCTCTTTGTTCTGCTCATTTTGCTCTTCATTATTTCATTCACGTCTCTCCATGTTTTTCTCAGATCATTGAGCTTAAGATTTGCAAAGCTATTTATGCACCTTCTTTCATTGGATCCTCAAAATAACACAGTGAAATAGGTGTAATTATTATACTACAGAGGAGAAACTGAGTCTCAGAGACTTAAATAACTGGCCTAGTCACGTAGGTGGTGAATGTGAGAGGTGATGTCTTTGGTCAATATCCCGTTGTCACTATGGATGGTTTGATACCCTGCTATCCTGTGCCTGCACTCAGAAGCCCTATGAATCTGGAGCATCCCTCTTTGTTCCTTCATACCATCCTACCAAGCCCATCCCTCTCATGTCCCTAGCACATTCTGCTCTAACCTTCCATAGTGTCCTCTGGAAGCAATGTACTATTGTGAACAAACCACCCTTGACATTATGCCTGTGTTTTCCTTTAGGAAAATACTTTGTATAAATTTTACATTTAATTTTCTATGTGCGTGTTGTTTCCTTCCAATAAGGAAGGGACTGTTAATTAAGGGCAATTAAGGGCAGAGACTGTTTTGTTTTTGTGCTTGTATGCCCAGCGTGACAACTAGGTGGCGCAATAGTGCATAAAGCGCTGGACCTGGAGTCAGGAAGACTCTTATTTCTGAGTTCAAATTTGACCTCACACCCTTGCTAGCTGTGTGACCCTGGGCAAGTCACTTAACCTTATCTATCTACTTCCATTTCCTCATCTGTAAAATGAACTGGAGAAGGAAATGGCAAAACCATGCAAGTATTTTTTGCCAAGAAAACTCCAAATGGAGTCAGGCCCGACTGAACAACAAGGAACTTTCCCAGCACCAAGTGCAGTTCCTGATACAAAGTAGGTGCTTAATAAATTCTTATCAAGGGCTGGTTTGGTGGTACAGTGGGTAGAACACCAGACCTGGCATCAGGAGGACCTGAATTCAAATCTGGTCTCAGACACTTGGCACTTACTACCTGTATGACCCTGGGAAAGTAATATAATTAAATTATTAATTATAATTTAACATATTAATATAATTATTAATTAATATAAAATAATTAATAGAATAATATAAATAAATTATTAACAAAAGGAATTGCTGGCTAACGTGTTTTCTGGGTGCTTTTGACCTCTTTATTGTGGTTACTACATCATACTGGTTAACCTCTTTCAGAAGATAGTAATAATCCAGACTGTTATCCTTATCTTCATGGATTGTCAGCTTTTTGTCATTAATGGATAATTTGAATAGGTTCAATTGAATCTGTTAATTATTTAATGTCCTCTTACTTTAACCTTTCTTCTCATTTACCTAGTTTATCACCTGATTGTAAGGAGATAATTGATTCCAGCATGACTCATATCAGTAACTACTCATTTCCTGTCTGTTAAAATAGAGTTCATGTAATTTTTTGTGTTGTTTTTCAGTTCTCACTATGTCCAATGCCTCTGGACTCTCTTTAGGAAGCAAATATTTTTGACATATAGTCATAAGGTCTGTGGGTAATCAATCTATATGCCTTTGGCCACTTTTATTTGTCAAACCTGAGTCATATTTTCATCAACTTCCCTGTGTCCACCTTTACATTGAAGTCACCAAGCACCAGATTATTATGAGCAAAAATGTTTGTGCTGGAACAAACCACAACCAAAACCAAACCCAGACTTGAACCAAAAATTTAGAAACCAACGAGAGTTTACTGGGCAGTTAAGTGGCACAGTGGATAGAATGCTGGGCCTGGAGTCAGGAAGACTCATCTTCCTGAGTTCAAATCTGGCTTCAGACACTTACTAGCTGTGTGACCCTGGACAAGTCATTTAACCCTGTTTGCCTCAGTTTCTTCATCTGTAAAATGAGCTGGAGAAGGAAATGGCAAACCAGCCCAGTACCTTTGCCAAGAAAATGCCAATAAGGTCATGAAGAGTAGGACAAGACAGAAAAACAAGAGAACAACAACTGAGAGTTTATTGAATTCGCCCCACCCTCAAGGGAAAGTTTATATATGTTTCAATTTAGGCAGGAGGTTAATTGGGTATGGGGTCCCTCAGTATCGGACAGAACTTTTTGCTGGAGGTTTGCAGCATAGAAATAGGGGGGTGTGGTATCCTTTGATTGGACACACCTGTTTCTGGGTCTGGTGACGGGAAAGTCTCTTTTTGAGATTAGCTATCTCCTGTAACTGTGCCCTCATAGATAGGAAGGACTCTCTTTGCTGTTTCACCAGTGAGAAGGTCAAAGGCTTTGAGGGGTGAGGTTGCAGTACAATAGGGTCAGAGATAGAGGAACTACAGACAAAATGAATTTTTAACTTTCTCAGGAACCCAGTGTGTTTTTGTCATTCAGTACTTTATCAGTCGTGTCTGATTCTTCCTGACCCCATTTGGAGTTTTCTTGGTAGAAATGCTGGAGGGGTTTGCCATTTCCTTCTCCAGCTCATTTTACAGATGAGGAAACTGAGGCAAACAGGGCTAAATGACTTGCCCAGGATCACACAGTTAGTAAGTGTCTGAGATCATACTTGAACTCAGGAAGAGGAGTCTTTCTGACTTCAGGCTCAGTCCCCTATCCAGTGGGCCACCTACCTGCCTACCCATAGTATACATTGAATTGATTTGGAGTCTTGTCAAGTGGTTTTTTTTAAGAATGTCTTTACTTGTTCATCTTCTGCAAGAGATATTGGTGTATATACTATGATTATTTTCATGCAGTGATACTGCTCATGAGCATGCAAAATGAGATAACTAAATGTCATGTGAAATAATGTTTCTTACTGCCTTTGCTAACACAATGAAACCCCCTCTGCAGGCTCTTGTTGACCTCTCCAAGGAAAACTTGTGAGCTGTCCTTTCATTTAGCTGCAATTTCCCTTTGTTTTCTGGTTTTATCCATTGAAAGAATTACATTAACAATATTGACAGGGTTCATTTCTTCCAATAGCCTCAGATTTATTGGTCATTGTACAAAGATCTCACAAACAGTATCTACAATTAAGGTAATGCTGAGGAGTTTTAGTCTAAAGAAGCCTGTTTTCTCAACGCCTTCTGTCCCTTTTTCTACCATTAAACCACTGTCACTGTGGAAGAAAAAAGTGAACCACTCAGGAGGGAGGGCCACTTTAACACTTCTGCTTTGCATCATTCATTGCCATCCAGTTAAAGAATTCATTGCTGAGTATCTAGTAGCAAATACTATATATCTTTCCTCCTATCTTGGCAAGACTCCTTGACAAAACTATTTATGAGCAATGCCTCCGTTCCTTCCAGTCACTTCTAAATCCTCTGCAATCAAACTCTGAACTCATCATTCTATAAAAATTGCTGTCTCTAAAGTGATGAATGCCAAACCTAATGGCCTTTTCTCAATCCTCATCTTTCCTGACCACTCTACAGCCTTTGCTGCTGTTGACTACCATCTTCTGGATATTCTCACCTCCTTCGGTGTTTGTGAAATTGCTGTCTCTTGATCTACTCTTTATCTGATTGTTTCTTCTCACTGTCCTTTGCTCAGTTTCCGTAGAGGTCATGCCCACTTACTGTGGGAATCCCCAAAGGGTTTGTCCTGAGTCTTTTTCTCTTTATATCATCTCAGAGATCTCATCAAGCCCTGCTTTATTAAATCGCCATCTCTATGCAGATGATTTCCAGATTTATTTATATAACCCTATAATCCCTTTCCTGGACTCCAGTCTTGTATCACCAATTACCTTTTGAATGTTTTGAACTGGACGTCCCATAAACATCTCAAACTCAACACAGCCAAAATAGAATCCATTGTCTTTTCCCACAAAACCTACCTCTTCTAAAATTCCCTATAATTTTCAAAGGCACCACCCTCCCAGTCACTGAGGCTGACAAACTCTGTGTCATCCTCAATTCCTCACTCTCACTCATCCTATATATCCAATCTTTTGCCAAATCTTGTTGTTTCAATCTTTATGTCTCTCATATATTGTCTCCTATCTACTCATGTAACTATTATTTTAGTCTAGGCCCTCATTACCTTTCACTTGGACTATTGTAATTATCTTCTAATTGGTCTCCCTGTCTCTCCTCACATCTATTTGTCATCCACTCAGATGTAAAAGTGATCTTCCTAAAGCACAGATCTGACCATCTCATTCAACAAACTCTATTGGCTCCCTAATACTGTACCTCCAGGATCAAATACAAAATTCTCTCTTTGATACCTAAAGACCTTCATAGGCTGATCCCCTTCTAGTCCTCTAGTCAACTTACACTTTGGTTCTTTCCATGGGGATCCAGATACACATGCCCATTTGTTATTCTTACACACAACTCTCTATCTCCTAACTCTGAGCATTCATATTAACTGTCCCCCTTGACTGGAATTCTCTCCCTCCTTCTTTCCATATCCCTACTTCCCTGGCTTCCTTCAAGACTCAGTTGAAATCCTAACTTCTACAGGAGGCTTTGCTTAGTTTTCCCTGACCCCTCTGCTCATCTTCCCCTTGTGATTACCTACCATTTACATTGTATATCTCTTAAGTGCACATAGTTACTTGCACATTGATTCCACTTTTAGAATGTGAGCCTCTTTGATATAAGGGTAAAAATTTATTTAGAAATACTCGTGTATATTTAATGAATCAGTTGTTTCTTAGGAGCTTTGTATGTTCAAAAATAATTGGTCTGTATAATAAACTGATTGTGGGTTATTACATTTTTTTTTAAAGTGAGCTCTTTGAGGGCAGGGATACTGTTTTTGTGTTTCTTTGTATTGCCAGGACTTAGTGTAGTATCTAGCATATTGTAAGAATTTAATAAACGCTTGCTGATTGGCTGATTGATTGGCTGATACCTTTCTGGCTTTGGCTAAGTTGGTCCTCAGAAAATAGACTCAGGTTGTTGCTAGAACTGCATCGAATTAATAAAATAAGCAAAGTACATCATATGAGCCAAAAAAATTCAAAATTCAAAAAAGAGGGAAATACTGAGCATCCTGAGTATGTTACAGAATGATTAAACCTTAGATATGAAAGAGACCTTAGCAATCAGTTAATCTAACCAACCCCTCATTTTACAGATGAGGAAATTGAAAAGAAGAGAGGCTGTGACTTAACCAAGGTCACATAGTAAATTATCTACAGAGCCAGGACCAGACCCCCGACCACCAAACTCCAAGCTCAGTTACCTTTCCATTACGCCATCCTGTTTCACGTAAGATAAAAGGCAACTGTTCTTTTCACACGAGAAAACTGAAGTCTGTGTCAGTGTGATCTAATTGTTAAGGACACTCCACAATTAGAAACTGAAAATAGCAGTCCTATGGTTAGAGACTTCACATAGGCCAACGTTGCTTCAACAAGCATGAGCAAGATGGGAAAACATTCAAACATGTTATTTTAAGCCAACCATGCTTTTTTCCATAGAAGAAAAGCTCTTCAAGGGAAGACTATGATGAACTCTGTAATTATGTCTAGCATACTGTGCATACTTGATAAATATTAAATAGTGAAGAATTAGTGGCAAAGATGATAAAAGATGGAAAGAGTTAATGTTGGGGTAGTTACAGAAAGACAAGCACATTAATGCATTTTAGGGGGAGCCATGAATTTGTTCAGCCATTCTAGAAACCAATTTGGAGATGTAAATTATTCTGTTCTCCATCCATCTTCATGGCATACTGTCAGCAACCCAATTCCTACTTTACTCCCTCCTTTCCACCTCTACCTTTGAGAATATTCATCAAATCAATGCTACTATTCCTAGAAAGGGCATGGCAATTAATTGCCCTCTGCACTCATCTTCCCTAGGACTGACCAATCCAAAACATCCCCTCTTGGCCACCACTCCCTGACTGTTGTCTTCCCTTATTAGAATATATGCTACTTAAGGGCAAGGACTGTCTTTCTTTTTGTTTTTGTGTGAGTAATGCACTGAGACATCATCGTCAGCACTTAATAAATGTTTTTCCAATTCATTTCAGTCAATTAATCACTTAATAAATGCTTTTTAATTCATTTTATTCATTTAATCAGCAAGCATTTATTAAATGCCTACTGTGCACCAGGCTCTATGTGAGTCACTAAGGATACAAAAACAAAAAAAGAAATAATCTCTGATATCAAGGATCTTATATTCTATTGGAAGAGATAGTGTGAATGTGTGAACATTGTCAGGTGAACATTGTCAGAAAGTTGCACATTGTCAGAAAGTCCAGCATGCATCAACAAGAATATGTGTATATAAAGACTTGTTTACAATAAGATACTATACGGTTACATGATGCAATGTTGCATCATCAAAATTTCAATGTAGGGAAAAACCCACAAATTTACAATAAATTATTAAATTTAAGATGTGTCATTTAAAAAAAATTTTATTTACAAAATAAAATTTTGTTATTTTTTTGAAATGATGCAAATTTTAAAAATCTGTTAAAGGGTTAAAGAAAGTAGATTTCCAGGAGGGCACTAAATAATTTTTTTTTTTGAAAAGGAGGCAGTAGGCCAAATAAGTTTGGGAGCCTCTGAATTAGATAGTATGGATTGAAGGAAAATGAGGAATGAAGGCTAAATGTGAAGGTTACAAACCTGGGAGATTGGTAGTGCCTCAACAGAAATAGGGAAGTTTGGTAAAGAGCCCAGTTTGGGGGTAAGTCTTGAGTTTTATTTTAAATACGTTGAGTTTGAATTGTCTATAGGACAATTTTAAAAATCCAAATTTAAAACCAGAGATCAGGAGAGAAATTGATAGATTCCAGTGGTATTTGCATGAAGACAGTGGCTGATGAAGTCACTTAGAAAAAGAACGTTGAGAGAGAAGAGGAAAAGTCATTTAACTATTTGTACCCTTTGATCCATTGATCCTCCACGGGTATACGCACCATTGAAGTCGCCTAGGCAGCCAGGTGGTACAGTGGACAAAGTAATGAGTTTGGAGGTATATCTGAGTTCAACTCCAGCCCCAGACACTTGCTAGCTATCTCTGTCTGCTTCAGTTTCTCCTGCTGTAAGAAGGGGATAGTAATAGCACATACCTCCTTGGGTTGCTGTAAGGACCAACATGTTGTAAAGATGTCAAATTAAATGACATTTGAAAAGGACTTCGCCCAGTGCCTGGCACGTAGGTATACATTGGACATTACAAATTTATGATCTTATGGTCACATTTCTAATATCTAAAATAAGAGTATAGGTCAGGATGCAGAAAGATTTTGAATAGCAATTTCAGCTCTCATACTAATTTTCTTGGTTCCTTTGTGCAAAAGTCCTAGACTGGATGCTGAATCTCATTATGCGACTATGAAGAAATCGCTTAACACCACTAAACATCAGAGCCTCATTAGGAGGTTTTAACTCTAAACTAGGGATGCCAACAATACGAGTGTTAACTCTGATACTATATAAGAAAGTACTCTGAGCAACTTAGAAGAAAGATAGGCAAGAGATAAAAGTATTATTATTCTTCTCCCCTAAATCTTCAGTTTTTTAATCTAGAAATGTGTTTAATAACTAGCTTACTCCTCAATGATATTGTGAAGATTTATCTTTAAGATCTGTAAAATGTTTTGAAGATGAAAGGCTGCAAAGCGTTATTTGTCAGAGGCCTTAGTTTGGATGTGAGAGTTCAGGATGACTATACATTCCACAGAAAACTTATGGCACCACCTAAAAATGTGTATGGTAGCACAAGAGACTGATAAATCCATTTCCTACAAGAATAGTCAGAAGGAAAATCCTGTGCTTTATTCTTTATTAAAATCCTGATGAAGTACAAATAACCTCTTGTTTATCAGCAAATATTTCCAGACTTTGTTCTGTCTTTCTAGCTTAAACAAAAGCATAAAGTGCTATATAATTTGTTCCACTTAGAAGGGGATAGGTATAATATGTTTCCAGTTGTATAGAATGTATGAACTGAAGAAGGCCTTAGGCACTGTGGGTGGACCTACTGTGGAAAACTTAGAATAGTCTTGGCCAAGAGTCTTAGATGAGGGGTTGGTGGGAACCACAGATCTGTTGGAGTAATGTATATTTGCTGTGCTAAATACTCATGCACTTGAAAGTCATTTAGGAAAGGTGATGGGAACTGAGGTTTTTTTCTTTGTTGTTTTTTAGGAAATTAGACCAGATAAGAAACCAGGACAGTCTCCCAATTATTGGATCTTTTGGTGTAAAAGACTCATTTGCTACAACTCATTTGGGTGGCAAGTTGTTTTTATTGTGCTGTTGAGGTTCTATTAACCAGGAGCATTAAAACAATCATGAATCTTGTATGATATTGTCAGTCTCATTTGATCATGTTGATGCTGCTTTTGGGATTGGTCAGATTCTAGGATCTTGAATGAAATGTTCCCAGCATTCTGAACAAGCTCATTCATGCTCTTTATATCTTTTGTCATCTACAAATCCAGAGGGAGTTTCACTCCAAAATGGCCACAAGTTGTTTGATAAGTATCTGAGGATAGATTTGAACTCAGGTCTTCCTGACTTTAGACCCAGGACTCTCTCCATTGCACCACCTAGCCACCCTGCCTAGCATGCAGTAGGTACTTAATAAATGCTGGCTGACTACTCGACTGTCTGAAGTGCTATTTCCTATATGAGATCTCCCCTGATCCCTCTAGGTCAGTGGTTCTCAACCTTCCTAATGCTGCAACCCTTTAATACAGTTCCTCATGTTGTGGTGACCCCCAACCATAACATTATTTTCTTTGCTCCTGTTATGAATCGTAGTGTAAATATCTGATATGCAGGATGTATTTTCATTGTTATAAATTGAGCATAACCCACAGGTTCAGAACTGCTGCTCTAAGTGTTAGGATTTCTCCTAAAACTGCTTTCTATTTACTTTGCATACAATTTGCATTTACTTTTCTGAGTATAAATTGTTCCTGCCCTATACAACATAAGCTTCTTGAAGACATGAACTGTGTCCTTTTTAGCTTTCTATTCCCAGGAGCTTCCACAGTGTCCTGTATGTAATAGGAAGTGAATATAAATGTTCATGGATGGATTGATTCTTTTGTATCTTCCTTAGCCCCAAGGATAGCATTGTGCACACAGGCCTGGGGTATGTTAAGGATGGGAAGGAAAGGGTTTAGAAGAGTTAATAGTTTGTTCTGGAGCAGGCAGAAGCATCTGCCAAAGGAGAGGAATGCCAGAGCTAACATTAAATTAAAGGAAGCCATCCTCAAACGTCAAGCTTAGGGTTCAAATTGGGGAGTTAGAGTCACTATGCCAAGAAATCAGCCATCAGTGGGGTTCAAACTGAGTCACTGTGTCCCCGGTGCAGAAGGGAAGATGATAAAACAGAAGTGCATTGAGGTCAGGTGCTAAGCTTTGATTCAAGCTGAAAGATCAGAAACTAAGTACAGAAAGCTACCCTGAACAGAATAATTTACAGACTGACAGTTTGCATGTTCATTGCACTGACTGAATGACAGTTCTTTTGCTGTAGATCCAAGGGTATTAGCCATATCCTTTTTTTTTTATGATAAATGCTTATTTTTATTTCTTTTGTCACTGTGGCTTTGACGACCATCAACAACACGGACATTTCCACTTACAAAGGAGAGAAAAAGAAAATTGTTTAAGAAATTATGAATTTTTCTTACCTAGAACTTGGTTTTGAAAGTATATAAAAATCCAACATGATTATTCAAAAGCTGTCCTGCTTATTTCTGTCTCCCTCGGAACTTTCTTCTGTTATTTTTTATGTATTTAAAGTAACGTATTTACTTTTTTAAATACATAAATTTTATGTATTTAAAAAGATGTTTCATAGATGTTCTTTTCTTCTTTTTTTTGGCATATTTATCATGAACCCTGCTCTCCCCTGAAGTTCTCTTCCTCCTGTCAAAAAAAAAATTCCAAACCAACAAACCTAAATACTTTACTCTAAAAAATAAGCACAATCAAATAAAATCAAACCCAAACACTGGTCATGTCTTGCCGTGAACAGAGAAGCCACAATAACACGAATCTGTAATTTCCAATGACCCTTGTCCATTTGGTGGTACGACCTCTTTCAAAGGTCAGGTTGAGAGCAGACATGATGGAAAATGCTATCCACAAGCAGAAAGAGAACCAGGAGGTCTGAATGCAGATGAAAGCATGTTATTTGCTCACTCTCTCTTTTTTTTGGTTCTTCTTTCTTGTGGTTCCTTCCTTTGGTTCTCATTCTTCTTCACAACATGACTAATGTGAAAATACATTTAACATGAATATATGGGTAGAGCCGGTATCAGATTTCACACCATCTTGGGGAGGAGGGAGGGTTGGGAAGAGAGGGGAAGAAAATTTGGAACTTACAATCTTATGGAAGTGAATGTTGAAAAGTAAAAATTAATTAATTTTTAAAAAAGATTAGAAGGAGAGAAGTCAGACAGTGGAATGACACAGGGATGGTTGGTTGGTTGTTACCATGCTAGAGTCAAGTTTCAATGTACCTGACTATAGCTGATCAGATCAACACAAGCTTGATGCTCTACCACAGGCCGGACACAAACAGTCCGTGTGAACATTTGGGGTGGATATACTAAATTTGCACATGCTGCGTTTCCTTTGAACTGTTTCAATTCTGCTTTGCTCATAGAGCACAGCACCTTCTCCAATGAGGGCACACCATGTTGAGTGGTCCTGTGCCAGTGTCTCCCATGTCATAAATCTATTCCAAAGTTCTTAAGAGAGACCTTGAGAGTATCCTAGTATCTCTTCTTCTGACCACCATGTGAATGTTTGTGTGTGTGAGTTCTCCATGAAATAGTCTTTTTGGCAAGTGCATGTTTTACATTTGAACAATATGGCCAGTCCATTGGAGTTGGGCTCTCTGAAGCAGAGTTTGAGGGTATATATAGCAAAAAGGCAATAGCGCATAGAATTAGGGATAAAACTTACACTAGAGATAAACTGAGTAGGTTGTGGGTAAAAACCATGAAGAGAAGAAAGTCAGGGGGGTGGATAATGAACACTGAGAACAGGCTGGATGGACTTGAGTTTGTGGTGAAGACAACAGGTGAAGGGTTAGTGATGCAAAGGGAGAGATGGAAGGAAAGAAGATTATGATCTGACAGATGGATATTAAATTAAATTAAAAATCATAGTGGTAGCAAAACTGGGGATGGTGGTAATATCTAAGCTCTGAACGTCCAAGTTGGAGACTGAAGAGTAGAAATGTGGATCATGGGAATTTAGAAAACCGATGAACTGGAAGGCCAGAATGTTTGGTGGGATATGAGCCTGTCTACTGAAACCCCCAGGTATGAAGTCACATACTGGAGTGGGGAGGAGGGCTCACAAGGAGGTAGTAATCTCTTTGACAGTGGAGTGAGAACAATGGAAAGGATCCAGACTGAGTGATAAGGCCCCTTTCCTCATTTGCCTTGAGTCTACCTAAGGTCAGGCTTGTGGAGTGATATCTTCAAAATGAGAAAAATGTAATACAGTTGTTTCAGCTTGTATGTTACTCTGTAGAGATTCTTTCATTAGACATGAATAAACTAGTACTTTAATGAAGGGAAAATGTTTGTTTACAGAGGAAAGTCAGCCTCCTTGAAGAGAAATCCACCTAATTAGCATTTAGTTCTAAGTGCCGCTTTTGAAAATGTTGGATAATTCTAGATCTTTGCCAATATAATCTCGGCGTTAGCTTTGTTTTTTCTTTTATGGAAATTTGAAATTCTACTTTGATCTTTTTTGCCCATAAAGTTTATATTTCAGATGAGCGTATATGTGTGTGTATTCATCCATCTATCTATCTATCCATCCATCTATCTATCTATTTGTTTATGTATAGATGCTAGTTGGCTCATTGGATAGAACAGTGAGCCTGGAGTCAGGAAGACCTGAATTCAGATTTGACCTCAGACACTTATTAGCTGTGTGACCCTGGGAAAGTCACTTAACCTCTGTTTGCCTTAATCCACTGGAGAGGGAAAGGCAAACCACTACAGTATCTTTGCCAAGGAAACTTCATGGATCCACAGGGTCACAAAGAGCTGGACAGTACTAAATGACTGAACACACACACACACACATAATATATATATATATACATATATACACACATAGATATATGTGTGTACATATATGTGTGTATATGTATATACACACATATAAAATCTCATTTTAGTTGTGCTTAAATTTTCATAAAAGGACTACTTAAACTGTGCTTTAATGGAAATTTCATAATGTGCATCTTCACCTACAATCGTACTTTTAAAATACATTTAATATAACAGGGCATATGAAGAACTGCCCCGCTTCCTTCTAGCGAGCTAGCTTGGCGCTTGGGGGATGAGGAAGCTACCAGCTGCTTGTGGCCAGCCAGTGCTAAAGAACTCGGGTGCCTTGGGGATCATGAAACAATTTTCTTATTGGTCACTGAGTAGGAAAAGCTGATGACTCAGTGGATCTTTAAAAAGAGTGATCTTGTCTCTTTCCTTCCTTTAACTCTCCATGTGACTCATGTGCTCCAGGTAACTTAACCATTAAAGTCTCCTGGAAGGTTGCCACTTAAAGCACCAAGTCATTTGACAGTTTGCAGGACCGCTGAATAGGGCATTTTACATTTTCTCTAAGCTTCACACTGTCTTGACAGTTCCCTACAGACCAGCCAGAAGTTGAGCTCTTTTCCTCTGTTGGTGGGATCTTCTCCAATGAAGAAACTCCCCTGCATGCCAGTCAGCTCAGATTCAGGACTCAGGTCTCTGAGACTAAACTCACAAGGTTGCCTTCAAAACTGGATGTTTCCATCTCAAGATCTTGTTCAGTCACTTACACTCAGACCAAAACAAATGCAGGAGAGGCAGCCCAAAACATGGGTTCTCTAGGCAGGTCATGCGCTTCAGCTGCTGTCTACTACAATGGATAGAGTGTCAGGACTGGAGTCAAGAAGACTCATCTTCTTGAGTTCAAATCTGGCTTCAGATGTAGTAGCTGTATGACCTTGGGCAAGTCTGTTGCCCTGTTTGCCTCAGTTTCCTCATACGTAAAATGAGCTGGAGAAGGAAATGGCAAACCACTCTAATAACTTTGCCAAGAAAACCCCAAATGGGATCACCAAGAATCAGACACAGCTGAAACATGGCTAACAACAATTTACAGTACATATCAATATTAATGGATGTTTCTACTGAGCTGGTAGCTACTCTCTTCATCCGTGAAGGGAATACTGCATGCCACAAGAAGATTCAACATTAGAAGAGAGACAGCGATAGAATCACTTCTTCTTTTCAAGGTCTGCTCAGTCATAATCTCTTCTTGCTCCGTATGCAGTAAGGGGACCGCCTTATCATCTCCTCAGTACCTGAGTCCTTTGCTGCTGAGCCACACATGGCCAGCCAGTAGCAGAGCGATATAAGAAGGTGGGGAAGGGGGCAGCATTAAGGAAATTAGTATTTATATAGCTACTCTGTTCCAAGTCCTATGTTAAATGCTTTATAAATATTACCTCATTCATTCCTTACAATAACCCTGAGAGGTAGGTGCTGTTATCTGCATTTTACAGTTGGGGAAACTGAGGCAAACAAATTAATTGACTAACCCAGGGCTGCATAGCTAGTAAGTGTCCGAAGCCAGGCTTGTGCTCAGGTCTCTGACTTCAGACCCAGACATCTATCCACCAAGCTGCTGAGGACGTCATCATCCCTAAAGTGCCTTCGTTCTGGGCTTGAATTTATGGTTGGCCAGAAGGCAAGATGCCTCTGTATTTATACCCTGTTACACATGAATACAATGATGATTTTTTTTTTAAACATGTCCTGTTCCTTCACTAAACCCTATAAGGGTGATCTCTTCTGTGTATGTGTGAAAACACACATACAATTTTAAATCACTATTTGTTCTGCTCATCTTAAATTGATTCCGGTCCTGTAAGCTCCATTGTTGTGTTTCTTCTTAGGTTTCCATGAGAATAGGAACTGTAAAAGATCCATGTGTACTTTTCTAAGCTCACTGTCCTCCTGGTGGCATCTGGTTTCTGCCTCTTGCTCCTAGTCCAGTCCCAGACCTTGGTCCTTGTTGATCAAAGCCAGCTTCCCAGGGTACCAGTTCTTTTTCAAAACCAATAGAAGGGATCTTGCCTTTGAAGCCATGGGCTTTTTTCCTTCACTGTTTTCTAAAGATAATGAATCTTCTACTTTAAGGCACCAGGACTCCTGACTTCCCTTGTTCCCAAGCTTGCTTGGCAACCTGGGTTCAGAAATCTGTCATATCTATTCCCTAATTACCTTTCCCCATCTCTGGCCTCTGAGACTGTAACTAGATGCCTGGTTCTTACATCTGCTCCTCTTTCTGCTTTTTTGTTACTGCTAATGTTTTATTGATGCTTTCGGCATTTTTTTTTTTAATACTAGTCACTTTCCAATAAACCCCCTCCCCAACAGAACCCTCCCTTGTCATAAGGGGAAAAAGTTAAGCAAAACAGACACTTTGAATGTATAGGCAGTATAGGCAGCATTCTATAGCTATAGTCTCCTGCCTCTGTAGAAGGAAAGGAAATATGTCTTGTTGTCAGTCACTGGACTCAATATTGGCTACTGCTTTCATTTGAATTCTGATTTTTAAATTTTCTTTCCTTTGCATTTTTGTGGGCACTGTTTTTGTTTTGGTTCTACCTAATTTACTCTATCAGTTCATACAAATCATCCCAAGCTCTTTTGAATTCTTTATGATGGAATAATATAATAATATTTCATTATGTTCATATACCAAGAATTGTCCAACTTCCCACCCAGTCTATGGCTACCCACTTTGTTTCCACTTTTTGTTGTTGTTATTGTTGCCACAAAACACAAAAAAGTGACATTATGGATACTGGTATTTTTCCCTCTGCCAGAGAGGAATTTATACCTAGTAATCAAGGTAGGAAAGTTTTAGCTATATTTCATGCATAATAATGTTTGGGAACTCCAAATTCCTTTATCCAATCATTTTTTATCATTCTATTTCTCCTCATCTCTTATTGTGAACAATGCTATTCTTTAATCTCACAATGTTCTCTAATCCTATCACCCCTCATGACTTTCCCTGGCTGCTGGTTATACTCTGGTTACACTCTCCTCCCTTCTTAGTCACAAAATTTTGGCGAACCAATTCAACTCTACAATATCTTCTATTTGCAATTCCTGTGTTTCTTTATCATGTCATCTTGCCGTGGAACCATCCCAGCCCTGAATTATTATTAAAAGGCAGCTAGGTGGCATAGTGGATGGCATATTCAATGGAAGTCAAGAGTATGAGTTCAAATCTCATCTCCGACACTTGTTAGCTGTGTGATTTATCTTCTGTTTGCTGCAGCTTCTCATCTGTAAAATGGGGATAATAATAAGCTAGTTCCTAGAGTTATTGTGAGAATAAAACGAGTCAATATTTATAAAGTGTTTAAAGCACTCTCCACCATATCCCACCTTCACTCCTACTTATGTGCTGTTGAATTGAGAAAAGTCAGGAAATTGTGTCTATTGGACCCATTATGCATTTTTATTATCTAATCTCATCTATATCCTTCCTGCTGGAAGGCAATCCTTCTCCTCCCTGACCACTTCTCTATCTCATTCATCACAATGGCTGCTCCACACTTTCTCTTCTCTCCTTGAAGCTCCCACAGCACCCTCTTCCCCTCATTCTCAGCCGAGAACCTTACCTCATATGTCATCAAGAAAATGGAGGCCATTTGCTGAGTGCCACTATTCTGGAGGTTCTTCTCTATTCTTCCAATAATTTCTCTTTGGTGATTTTACCAGCTCCCAAGGGTTCAATGCTTGTCTTTACACAGGTGATTCCTAGATCTGTAGAAACAATCCTCCTTTCTCTCATTAAGTGCCAATCCCTTATAATCAGCTGCCTACTGGGCATTTTGAATTGGATGACTCATCTCAAACTCAATATGTCCAAAACAACTCATTATCTTTTCCCCCAAATTACCTCTTTTTAGAACTTTTCTATTGTTTTTGAGGGCACTGAAATGTTTCCAGTTGCTCAGTTTTGACATCCTCAATCCTCAGTCTCACCCCACACAACCCAATCATTTGGCAAATCTTGTCATTTCTACCTCTACATCTCTTGGATATGTTTCCTCACCACTTATCCAACCAACAAACATACTTCAGGTCCTCACCATTCCTTGCCTAGACTATTGCGATGGCCTTCTCATTGGTCTCTCTACCTCAAGTCTCTTTCATGCTAAGCTACCCTCCACTTAGCAACCAAAGGGATTTGCCTAAAGCCCCTATCCAACAGTAACCCTTCACCTACTCAATTAACTCCAGCCGCTCCATCTAGGACCAAATACAATCTCTCCTATTTGTCATTCAAAGCTTTTCACAATTTGATCCTTTCCTAGCTTTCAAGGATTAAACTTTACTACTACTTCTACTACCACCACCACCACCACTACTGCTACAACTGCTGCCACTACTACTTCTACTATTACTACTACTACTCCTACTACTTCTACTATTACTACTACTACTTCTACTACTACTACTACTACTACTATTACTACTACTACTACTACTATTCTAGTCTTACTGCTTCCATTCTCCATGTTTTTGCATTGTCTGTCCTCAGTGCCTGGAATGCTCTCCCTTCTAACCTCTTCCTTGTAGAATCTTTGATTCCTTTAAGACTGTTCAATACCACTTCCTGCAGGAGTCCTTCTAGGGTCCCCTAGCTACCTGTGCCTTCCCTTCTGCATTATAGCTATCTTTCATGGACTGATTTAAGGATACAAAGTGTCCTTGGTACAGTTTCAAGCTTTAATAGCTTAATTTAATTTAAGTTTTAATAGCTTAAAACCATACTGAGACTTTTAGAGTCCTTTGTATGTTTATCTCATAGCTATAAACTCCTTGAAAAAAGGGTCTGGTTTTGATTTTTCTTTGGGTCTCCTACATTTAGCACAGTTTCTGCTACACAATGATCACTTAATAGATCCTTGTTGACTGTTTAACTTATTGCCTTTGGTCTTGCTGATGCACTCTGAGGACCACTGTGTGTGAGATGAAAGAGTTTGGAGTCTGAATCTAAGGTCAGAAAAGGTCTTTATTCTTTCTCATGAGAAAGGACTCTACTCCCTTGTTGACCAACATGGCATCTGCAGGGAGATAGCGCCAGGTAGAAGGCAGCCCATGATAATATAATCTTCTAAGGCAGAAACGCAACCCCCCCAACTGGCCTTCACTCTTTTTGGTAGGGGGGCTGTCCCACAACCTAAGCACAGGAATCTCTCTGAGACAAAGGACTCAGAAACATGTGGGTGTCCAATAAAAACAGTCTTAACCTTATTTGGCATATCTTCTGCTGAGTTGGCTCGGGGGAGGGTCTCCATTGCTCTAATGCTTGACAGTCAGGTGACTTGACTGTAGGCCTAGTGAATACTGAAGCCATTCTAGATTTGATTTTTCAGAATGGGGAAACTTCACTATAAATTATCCCTCACAACTGGAACTTCTCATCTGCCCTACAGCTGAACCATCCTATATATAGGGTGTCCCAAAAATGTTCCTGCAAGCTGCAGTTTTAATAGCTCAAAATAGCATCAAGACTTTTGGGATATACTGAATGTTGCCTCCCTCTATGGAATTCAAGTTCCTTGATAATAGGGACTAAACTGCTTTTTGATTGTATTCTCAATGCTTAGCATAATGCTTTACAAATCTTTTTTTTTGTTCATTCATCCATTACCTAACTTTTTGCTATTTAGTCACATCAGTTGTGTGTGACTCTTTGTGACCTCTTTTTTTTTAAATTTTTTTTATTCACTCATTTACTTTTAATTTACAAGATTCAGTTCCACAATCACTTGAGTTTCAGATTTTCTCTCCTCCCTTCCCGCCCCCCCCCC
>CM053585.1:351281968-351360137 GCA_028646515.1 Pseudochirops corinnae | reverse complement strand
TCCCAGTGATCAATCATTGGTTACAGCCCTTCTATATGACCAAACTATTGTACAATGTGAAAGTATTTGCAGATCCTATACATGATTGCATGCCACCATGGGGGGGGGGAAGGGAGGGGAGAAAATCTGAAACTCAAGTGATTGTGGAACTGAATCTTGTAAATTAAAAGTAAATGAGTAAATAAAAAAAACAAACAAACAACAAAAACTGTCACTAGACTCTGATAGGCCTTCAATCACTTTCTCTTCTCAGTTAAACTCCTTGCAAAAGCAATTTACATTTGGTGGTTCCACTTCCTTTCTCCTCACTCAATTCTACACGGTCCTTTGCTCTCAAAGCAATCTCTTGCCAAACTTTTAGCAGTAGAATACTCCCACCATCTATCTGATTTCTCCACTCCCACTGAGAGCAACTGGAGGATGTCATAACCACACAGACATTAGAAATTTATCTTAACTGATCACCTTCAAGCCCTCACTGCTGCAAGGCAGTTTTCTTGTTCCTAACTGATCTCATTCCAGAAGAAGGTGTTTCAAACCTCTTCCCTCCTCAAGCTTCCCACATCTCTCTTAGCTGAGAACCTAGCTTCCTACTTCATTGAAAAAAACTGAGTCCAATGTCCCCATAGATACCAAAATATTTAGAGCAATACTTTTTATGATAGTCAAAGATTGGAAATAAAGTAGACGCCCATCTATTCAGGAATGGCTACACATTGAGACATGAATATAATGGAATATTACCAGTGCTATAAGAAGTTATATATGTGATGCATATAGTGAAGCATGGAAAAGATCTACATGAAACTGCTGTAAAGTCAAGAAAACAACATACTCAGCTACAGCAATGTAAATGGAATGAACCACAAACACAAATGGATGTTTAAAAAAAAATCCAAAAATCACATCAATAAAAACTTATTTTAAAAGCATATCATTTCCTTTAACTATTGTCTTATTTAATTCTCCTTCCTTAGCAGTATTCCTCAAAACAGCTGTCTACAAGCCCTGCCTCCATCCTCTTCCATCTTGGGGGAACCTGGTTTACACCATTCCTTGCTGCTCTCTGTGTCTACAGCCTGACACTTCAGTGACTTTGGTCTCCATTTTTCTGTCCTCCACTGTACTTCAGTCATCTACCAGGATGCTCACATGTTCATCTTCACCATCACTTGAAGTTGCTCCACATGCAAGATCCTGAACCCTGAACTTCCAGCATCTGACCACAATTATACGTGTCCCACTTTCTTGGAATACTTTCTTCACCCTAACAACGCCTGCTGATTCCTTGTGTGTCTAGCCTATTAAGGCTGTACTGATCTCTCTCCATTATATCCTGGCTCCATCTTCCTTGTGGTGACTGAGGCTATTACAAATCTATGCTATTCTACTTAGTCTCCATTGGGCCCTCACTGCTACACAGAGATCTTTACTCATTTGGACTTTTTCTTTTTGTGCTTTTCTCAAGATCCCTTTGGCTCTAAATCCTCCCCGTTCACATCTTTGTATTTCTAGTGCTTAATAAATCTTCGAATACTTGAAATGAAACTAAAGTATCATTCTTAACTGATTGTTTTTGAGTGTGAAAATTCTAAGTAATCAGAAAATATTACTTCATCTACCATTTTCCTATATGGGAACTCAACGTTATTAAATTTCTTTTTGAGCTAGTTAAGTAACAAGCTAAACAAAAATCCAGAGACTAGTTCACCCTCAGGGCTGGACATTAGAATAAAAGTTTATAACCTAATAAGTTACCTATCTCAGCAGCTAAGTGGCACAGTGAAGAATGGTGGGCTGGAAGAGGAAGGCCAGAGTTCAAATCCTAAGATACATAATAGATGTATGACCCTGGGCAAGTCACAACCCTTCAGTCTGCTTCCCCACTGGCAAAATGAGGAATGATAGCAGATCCTATGCCTGATTGCATGCAACCATGGGGGTGGGGGGGGAAAGAGGGGAGAAAATTTGAAATTCAAGGGATTGTGAAACTCAATCTTGTAAACTAAAGGTAAATAAATCAATTAATAAAAAAAAATGAGGAATGATGATAATTAGCACCTCACAGGGCTCTGAGGCAGAGGATCAGGTGAGCACCATATGAATGCTATTATGACTACTATAACACTGAGATCAAAGCAAGCAGAATTCACCTCCACGAATCTGGTTAACTTTGTTTTGTTTTTGGTCAGATGCTGCAATTGGTCCCTGGTGAAATTGCAACCCTCTCTGTACACAATGCAAAAGGGCCATCTCTTCCTATCAACTATATAGCATTAACATTTGGTTAGAGCCTACGTAGACCTGTCTTTACTGGAATCATTCCTCAGCTAGATCTACTACCTACAATTGAAGCGGTAGTAGTCTCATAGAAACAAGATTATAGGAAAAGTTATTCAACTCAAGGCATAATAGGTGTTGCTTTTTTGACAGGATTTTCTAAAAAGCCTCAGATATAAAGGAGAGTTGCCCATTTGACACATGAATACACATCTTAAACCAGAGCATGGTTTTAGCATTCGTCATTCTGAATTCTAGACTAGTATACACAGAATAACACACAAAAACATGGTAACATTTTCCATTAGACACAGTTTAATTCATTGAAAAGTGCAGCAGTGAACAGGGTCCTTGGAAGGGCACTTTCTAAACCATATGAAATGATACAAGGCAGGGGTATGGTTAACAAGACAAAATTCCAAACAATATGGCTGTACCTCAGTAGTTTTATAACCAAAGTACAAAAAGGGAATATCTGCTTTGGTTGTTTGGTTAAATGAGACAGCTTTCCAGTGTAAATTCTGGTAAAGTGGTGTTAAAGCCTTATAAGGTTTTCTCCTCATGTAGCTGTAGGATGCCTCCCCTCTTGCCCGCCCCCCCCCCCATCCCATAAAGATCCCAACCCTAAAATGGGACAAGTTACAACGTACCACTGACAGAAGTTAAATGTTTTTCATGTGCTAGGTAACACACTGCCAAGATTCCACTATTTCAAAATCTGCTGTTTTGTTGTCTTCAGTGAGCTTGTCGAGCGTGAATCTGACAGATGACTTGAAGGTGAAAGATAGCTTCCTAAAGGAAGGTTCCTAAGGCAAGGCCTCTACCCATCTTAAGAGTTACATGGCTCTTGTTTAACAGAAGGTGCAGACCAGACACAGTCATCTTAAGAAAAATTAGCACAAATACTCCAGCCACAACGTGCAGGGCCTAAAAGTGGTGGAGAATAACCACCTGTGAGATTAAGTCTTTTTCCCCCTGGAGATGGCACCAGGTTTTAGAATTGTGAATACTACAAACAAAAAAACCACCAAAAACAAACAAAATAATGGTTCCTTTGCACAATTTTTACAAAGGATGAAAAACCAATTAACAAGACCTGGGAGATGTAAAAGAAAGCGAAAGAAGCCACTGAGCTTCTCCAGCCATCACTTGAACATTTAGAAGGAATGGCGGCAGAAACACCCTAGGTAGTTGGCTTTATTCTGTTTTCAACGTTTTGTGTGATTTTGTGTGGAAACTTGAGGAAGGGGATTTTCTCAATGACTAAATGGGAAAATACATTTCTTTATCTATAAGTATACTGTGTTAGATCTAGTTTGCTTACATATTATTTCACCCTTGTAAAGAATCAAACAACATAAAGAACAAAAAAGTCAACCCCCATACTAGACATCCTGGTTTGTCCTATGCCATTCCAATTTTAAGAATGGCTTCTCAACACTAACTATACACCTCTTCAGTTGTATGGGTTTTTCCACAGGTATAACATGCAGAGGTTAATCTGAATTACGTATCTAAATCAAGAATACCACATGAAACAGGAATCATGTACAAGGATAAATCCTATGGCTATTAACCCAGAATTGCTGACTACTGGTAAAAAAACAAGACACTTAAAGCTTCATGTACAACCCCTAGGTAAAGCTAAAATTATTATTTTTTTGCCTGAGACAAGTCAGTCCATTACAAACCACATATTTCCTCTGCCTGTCCTTCTATAAATTGGTTTTCTATTTTTAAATGTAAGTAAGTTAGATATCAATATTGCATGGTATGAAGATCCCTCAAGGTGGGAAACCTGTTAGTTTTTCTCAACAGTGAGACAAGTTAATAAAACATTAGTCTTCCTCCAATATACGAATTAGGGTTAAACCATAGAAGACTATTATAATTCTAAAGTATTTAATGATTTTAGAAAGGGAAGGGGCAGAATTATGTATACTTTCCAGTCAATCACTGAAGAGTGGGCAGTGGGAACACACTTGGTTTGCATGTGAAAAACAGCTCTGCCTACAAATTGGCACAGAGGAATTGAACAAAAAATCAAGACTGGCTTAAGAACCAAACCACTTGACAGGTGTTTTTTAGTGAAAAGTGTAGTACTCTCATCTGTCAATCTAAAACTAAGCTTCCTATAGCAAGTACTCAAATGCGAGCTCTCATGGATGCCCTGCCGTATGTCACTTCTCAGGACCACAGGGAGGAGGGCATTCAGTTCTTTCTGGGTACAATCAGGGACTGTTAAGGGTAATGACACAGCAGCACTTATTTACTTACCAGCAGCTCAAGAGAGAGGACACCTTTAAAGTATCAGCTATGAGGAAGTGGCTTTTTTTTTTAAATGAAAGTCTGCCACCAAATTAAGATAATCTGCTTTTCTAGGGAGGACGTCTAAAGCATCAGTCCAGCATTAAAAAAAAAAACCAACAAAACCCCAAAAGATGAAGTCTGGGATGCTACCACACTCATGACATGAGTTAGTGATATTGCTTATAGTCAAAAGACTATGGCACTTGTTCAATTCAGATCATGAGTCACATTATGGTGATTAGAATTCTATGCTGGCATTTCTGATACGAAAATGCTAAAAATCTGAAATACTGTAAGAGGAATGTGCAGGTTAACCTTTGTACCAACAAGGGCAAAAAACTGAAATATTTATCTAAATTCATTTGTAAACTCATTTTTCAGTTGTTATTCAGATACAGAACCACAGGTCATCAATAACTCTGGGTTCAAAAAAGTATACAAAAACCTCAAAATGCCAAGTAAATGGAGCCCGGGTGGCCACCTCTGACTGTGGTGGGAACTGGAGTTCATAGTTTTAAAAACATATTGCACTAGGAAGTCAGCTGATTAGGTTTTTTCCAAATAGGATTTAAAATGAGAAGCCAGTCCAGAAGCTCTTTCAGGAATGGTCTTGACGATTTGCAGAGACCTATTATAGTCACTCCAGAGAGAAACGCAGGAATCCAACTGCATAGGCTAGGAGAAGTTACTATAGAGATGGTTTTAAAAAACTTCGAGTCCTGATACTGCCATCATAATTGCTGAACATGAGATGTGAGTCAAACCTATGCCTGAAGGAAGACAGAGGAAAGAAAAAAAAAAAAGGTTGCATCAATTCTATTTAGTTACAAGTAAGAGTCTTCTTTCTATTCTGAGGAAACACCAATAATTCTACCATTGGAAAAAGGCAGGAGAAAAAACAGTCCTTAACTTGGATAGGTAACTAATCTAAGAGGACCAACTCCTCTAGACACCAGGAAGATCCCATTAAACCTGCAAGGCAATGCATTAGCAAAAAAATCTATATAAGCTGGATATGATTTGCTGACAGGATGCAGATAAAAGAAACAAAGCACATGACAGACAGTAAGCCTAAGGATGGTGGTGAAGGATTGTGAGGGGAGAGCATTTTGGGAGTAAACGTGATGAGAAGACATGTAAGATATAAGACATATAAAATAAATGCTTTGGGAACATTAATTTTCAGTCTTATTTCAGAAAATCCTGTAATGAAAAAATTAAACCCTCAGAAAAATGAGACATAGCCTAATGGCTTCATATTAATAACATCATAAAGTCAGACATTTGAACCAGCTATAAGAGTCTTACAAAGTCTCCTTTTAACCCTCCCTCCCACCCTCCAACATAATACAGTGGAAAGAACACATTTAGGATTCAGGAGACCCACAATCAGCTGATGATCATGTGTCCTTGGGAAAGTCATTTCTTTTATTTTTTGTGTCTTGTTTCTTCTCCTATCAAATTAGAGTCACAGTAGACTATGACCCTCTTCCACTCATTTGATTGTGTTCTTTCAATTGCCTTCCTGGTACCTTTTGCAATTTCTAAGATACAATAAAAAGTTATCCAATATATGGTGCTAGGGACGTGAAATGAGGGATGGTGCTCCCAGAAGACTGCTACCTAATGCTGTTTGGGTCATAAGAAAATTAAGAACAAGAATCCCCTAGACCATCACTGTAGGGCTAAGCTAGAGGATGCTTCTGCATTAACAGAGTTGGGCAGAGAAGGGTGCATGAGAGTAATCTTAGGATCCAGCAACGGAACAGTTGGAGGTCTGGTGGCTTTACTGCAAAGAGTTAGATTTCTACAGCTCCCTCTACAAGATGTCATACCATGGCAGCTGCTGAAAGGCAAGTGTCCAGGAAAAGATTATTTGTTTCCAAAGCATTCGCTGCCGCAGATGTGCAGCTGTTCATCTGGCTTGATAAACGGCTGCTATGCACAGAATGAAAACTACATTTGAAAGTTGCAAAATCAGAGGAAAGTTACGTTTACTCCGCAGAGGTCTGAGCTTCTTAAGGCAAGGAAACAGTTCCTGTAGCTGCATTCCCAAAGGCTCAAGAGCAGAAAACCAGGAAGTACAGTATCCACTCCAGGCCCTAGTGACCAACAAAGTTACCTGGCAGGGGGGGAACCTGTGGCCTCCAGGCCACACACGGCTCTTTAGGTCTTCATGTGTAGCGCTCTGACTGAATCTAAACTTCACAGAACAAATCCCCTTAATATAAGGATTTGTTCTGTAGAACTTGGACTCAAAGGGCCACACCCAAGAAGCCACACATGACCTCAAGGCCACAGGTTCCCCACCCCCGAAAGTCTAAACTGTCAAAATCATTTAAAAGATTTGAAGTAAAATATGATCTACTATAAAAGTATCATGTGACAAAATGAGACGATTTAAAGTCAATCCTTGATGCGATGAAAGAATGGATTTGAGGGATGGCTAGGTGCTGCACGGCCCTGGAGTCAGGAGAACCAGAATTCAAATCTGGCCTCAGACAATTAATACTTACTAGCCATGTAACCTGGGGCAAATCACTTAATCCCAATTGCCCTGCCCCCCCCCCCTCCAAAAAAAGCAAAAAAAACCCCCAAAATGATGGATTTGATGGATTTGTACACACCATTTCTCTGGTGTGTACATTCCCTCCAGGGGTGCAGAGCATAGTCCATCTGCGACTTTTCCTTGCACTTCATTCTTATCCATGTCTTTCTGAAAATCCTCTACAGAGGACCTACCCATGGCCTTCCAGGCCTTCTGGCTCTCTCTGGCTCTTTCATTACTTCAGGACAACCTCACCTGTCACACTTGCTCTGTTTCAGGGTCATTAACCTAAGACTTATAAAGCAAACCTCGTAAAGTATATATGAGTATGAGCTATTTGGAAATGTGAAGTAGACACTGAATGTAACAAGAAGCCTCTGGGCTCAGGTGTGATTCCTCCTTCAGCATTTCACAACATCCCCCCATAGCCCTAGTCTGGGCTCTGATCCTTGTTCAGCCTTTAGCTTGGATGAGCTGGGCCAAACTGCTTCACTGCTGCTGAATGTTTCCTCGTCTACAAAAGTAGAACGCTGGACTAGATTACTTTGAATTGACTGCAAGCTCTAATGCTCCGATTCTGCTGAGCACACTGACTCAGAATACAGGCTGGGGCAGCTTTCTGGCCACTTATCTGGATTCAAATAATTTCTCAAGAGCAATGCGTTTCCAAATCAGTGAGAAAAAAAAAAAGGCAGGTAGAAATGTCTCCATATCACCCATGTCAATGTATCAGGTGCCAGTGAACAAAGAGAGCAATGTGAGAGAAGTGAGCTTAGCTGGCAAGAAGCATCATCTGCAACAGATCAGAAGCAGTCATGTGGGCTTCAGCTTTCATCTTTTTCTCGACAGCTCACTCCAAGTATAAGAGGTGCATGTTCTATTTCAATAAGCCCCCAGTGAAGGCAGGCCGAGCTTAAGTGCCTTGCCTGGGGTCATGTGGCTAGGACACGTCTATAGATTTGGACGTGGGTCTTCCTGATTCCCAGGCTAAGGCTCTAGCCAGTGTGCCACCTGAACATGGTTCATCTAAGCTCTTTATCAATTTGTGGGTACCTTTAGTGCAGGTCTATCCATCTATACAACCAGCCCAGTTTGTTCCCTATTTTTCTAATGCCACCAATTACTGTGTCCAAGTCAGCTGGTAAATATGCTCCAGTCCACATGTGTCCACCATAAGCCTCTCCATTGCTCTCTGCAGACTGCAACACCATGGTCAGCAAACAGCATCACTAGGAGAACACTAGTGGTGTCAGGTCCAGCTGCAGGTCAGGCTCATTTAAAGCACCAAGTAATGACCTAACTATAATACAGCCTGCTCTCTTCCATCAATTCTGGAGCATCGTTTCTCTGCAGCTTCTGCCTACCCACTCATCCTATAGATCTCCTCACAAAGCTTGAGAAAGGCCTCCAAGTTATTATTATGATAAACAAACTACATGAGGTACAGCATTTAAAGAAAAAATATGATGAAAGGTTTATTCTCTAAATGATGGAAGGCACGTGTAACGCCGGCAAATCATTGATCTTATATGTAACGCTGCATAGTTTATGACAGCCTTTCAGAGAGCTTCTTTTCTCAAGCAACCCTGGTAGATGAATATCAGAGATATCAACCCTGATTTGTTGAACAGGAACTGACAGAGCTGGGCCTTGACTCCTGCCTTTATTCCTAGTCCAGCATCCTACTGCTTTATGCAGCTTTGCATAGCTCCACTTGTAGCAAAAAAGAGTGAATGACCATTAAGGCCACCATGTTTACCAAGAATTTATTTTACAATCAATTGCAAGAGAAGGAAAAAACTTACCCTGGATCAAAAACTCCTGGCGTACGGCATGTCGGTCCAGAACAAGATTCTAATATCATCAGCCGATAATTCATTTTCCCTAAGAGTTCTGGATCTATAGTTTTAGCAATGTTGTCAATCTGATGTGGGTCAGCAGTCAAATTATAGACTTCCACAAACACCTATGAGATTAGGGGAGAAATGGAAAAAAATGCTCAATATTTATACTAAAAATAAATACTAAAAGTGGATGTCTTATTCACAAGTAATACAGCTAGGAAATGACCAGAACTGTTCAGATATGATGGTTTATACTGAGTCAATTTGGCTAAGGTTACTTACATGAATTATACTTATCAGCATATTCAGGTGGATCATCCCTAAAATTATTCATTACAAAGCACATATTTAAGATATGCAGTAAAGAAAAAACCCAAACAAAAACAAAAATCCCACTTCTTCCAACATGAGGTTAACTTATGTTTACTGTTGTGGCAGCTGACCGCTCTAGGCTTGTTTTCTGCAGCTATCACCAGACTAAAGCAGTAACCTCCGCTTCCTAGCAAGCTTCCTGCATGGCTTCTTATGCTTAGACTGGCTTTGGCTCACCCCGCCTCTGGGAGTCTTTGAAGCCTACTCCTGTGAGGATGCAGATTTGAGAATTCATCAGTAGTCACCACTAGATCTGTACTACACACAGCATACAGCTATCCAGCTTCCACAGTCAATATTTTGTACAGTCATTTTGTATGAGTTTCTTCGTGTGTCGATTTTCCTTCCACATATTTTAAGCACACTACCCACATGCAGACAATATAATTCTCAACAGGTTTGTAGATGGAATGATAGGTAAGATGTGATGAATACTGACCAAAACCTGACTGTGTTTATCAACACATGTCATGATAAAACTGGCTAAGTCTTAGAGCAAATTCTTATCCTGACTCTGGAGGATATCACAACAAAGATTAATTTTTACAGGATTTGCACTAATGAATGTCTTTTCATTCCAAAGGATGGAGCTGAAGCCCTTCACTCTAATGATGGCATAACAGTAATAACATGAGATGGAATTATCGCAGGGAGACAAACACTGGTGGGTTTCCTCTATTCTCCTATTCAGGAGAATAAAGGAAGGGAGAGGACCTATGACTCGGCTGGTTAAACAGAGCTCTCTTATTTTTAGAGAGTTTTTAGAGAAAGCTGTCTTGGGCTCCAAACTGTTCAGGCACACAGCTGAATTGTGTCAGGTGGGGCTGACCCAGCTCTTTCTGGCTCTGAGGCTGGCTCTCTCTTCATCATGCTGTGTCACCACTCTGGAGGTGGTCTCATTCAACTAGAATGAGGTCTCCCCTCATGTAGGTTGGGGACAGAAGATCTTGTTAGGTCTTTTTTGGCTGTAGGAAGGAGTTAACCTACTGGGTCTTTCTGGTTATGTTGATTTACACTAGGGAGTTCTAAGTCTCCACACACCATCCATGGAATTATTCTACAACAGACGCAGGGCTCAATCTCAAGGAACGATGCACTGGCAAAAGAAACTAAGGGTGGGGCCAAGTGTGTCTCACCTCTTGATCATCAAATTCACAATACTGCAAATTCCACGACTTTGACATTGTCCTCACACAAGCATATGTGTTGTTATAAGCATCTTCACACACACAGTCTGGAAAACATTGCTGTCAGAAGATTAAAAATAAAAACAATGAAGACCATATGCTCAGTGGCAGATGTCTAGCAAGCTGTATGTTGTTCCCAAGGCTACTGATGGTGGCGGCGATGCTGGCCATCAGAATTCTCCACAGGGCAGGAGTTTGTGTTTGGTGCAATAATTAATTGCAGCAGTTCTCAAAAAAGGCTGGGAGTGGGAGGAAGTTGGTATGCTGGATGCCCAAATTGCCACAATCTCAATTTTTAATATGCATATTCTTTCTCCCTCACTGGGAGGTAGGAGTGCCAGCTTTACTAAATTCTTTGTAATTTAAATGAAGGGTTTTATATTAAATGGGAGGAAGGAATTGATTTCTTAAAAATCTTTTCAGAGTCAACACCATAGCCTAAGGCAGAAAACATTTTATTCTCCAAACACATTTCTCTTTTAGATGGCTGGATGCCACCACTAATTACTAGCAAGGAATGGCTCAGCCTGATGGATTAGGACAGTGGTTCTCAACCTTTCTAATGCCATGATCCTTTAATACTCATATGTAGGTGTATCTGCATGTGGGCGGACCTGCCTGGAGACTAATAGAGAAGCAGTGTCTCGCTTCCTAAGACCATCAGAAATGTGTTTTTCAATGGTCTTAGGCGATCCATTTGACCCCCCAAAGGGGTTGTGACCCACAGGTTGAGAACCACTAGATTAGGGCCTATTGCCAAAGCAAGGTTAGGGATTTAAGCCCTATTTGGGTTCTCTGTACAATGGCTATAGATGATATACCTACTCTCTGTGCTTTCACAAAGGTCAGCCTTCAGATACAAGGGGCACTCTTTAATTGTGGAGAGATCAGCACCTCCCTACTACTGGGGAGGGGGGAGAGGGGAAGAGAGAAAGTACCACTAAATGCTTCACTGATGTGTACACAAGAGAGTAAAGATCACATTTCTACATTCTCCAAGAGTCCTGCGGGGCACGGAGCAGGAGACTGGGATCTAAGATCAAAGGTTTCAGCAGGGGACATTTCTAAGCCAGTAATGACTTGTAATAAAATTCAGATTACATGAAAGGGGGGAAAATAAACTCTACTTACACTGACTCCAGGGCCCAAAGCAGGACAAGTTGGGTCGGTGGCATTATAACCTTCTCCTTGATATTCCACTAAGACATCTGATCTCCAAGTCACATTACTGGTCCCTCTCTAAAAAGGAAACAAAGTTGTTTTCTGTTAAACAATCAATATCCATCATGGAAAAGAAACACAAATTTACTTACCCAACTGCAGAAAATTACTCTTGGATCCCAGACTACTAGGCCTCAATTTCTAATTATTAGATTTGAAGCCACATTAGGAAAAAAATGAAACCAAACCACAAAACAAAGAAGGTGATGCAAGCATTTAAGCCCTCACTACATGCTAGGCACAGTGCCATGCAATAGGGAAACAAAGACAAAACTGAAATAGCCCCTGCCCTCAAAGAGCTTACATAAGAGTAAATAAGTAAATAAACGTGCATGTAAAATGTAAAGAAAATATAGAGTGAATATTTTTTTAGGGGGAAGGTTGGAAAAGGGGGAAGGGTTGAGGAAAGAAATTAGGAAAAGCCTTAAGAAGGCGCTGACTGGGGTGAGCTTCAAGTAAACTAGGAATTCTAAGCAGCAGAGGCGAGGGAGCCAATGAAAGGGCAGAGAGATGAAATGGTACACTGATAGAGCAAGAAGCCCAATTTAGCGAACCCAGAGTATGTGAAGGAGGGCAAGACTGCACAGGTAGTTTGCAAGGGTTAGGAAGGGCTGTCTTTAAAGCCAGAGGAGCTTTATACTTGACTAGAAATAACAGGCAGTGGCTGGTGCTTGAGTAGTGGGGGTGGCAGGTGACAGTCACACCTGAATGGCAGCCAAAGTGCCAGTAGCTGAGCACAGAGGACAGTCTGGAGAGGAAGAGCAGAAGTAGGGAGACCAACTGGGAAGCGACAACAGCTTAGGAGAGAGATCGAGAGCCTGAATGAGGACACCGGCAGTGAATGGAGAGAAAGGGGTGGGCATTAGATCCTGTGGAGGTCTGACAACTGACCAGAGATGCAAACCAAGTGAGAATGATGCTGAGCTGAAAACATGGGTAACGTGAAGGCTAGTAGTACTCTAGGCAGAGAGCAAATCAGGAAAAGGCGTGGGTTTAGAACAAGACATTAAGGTAGTTTTTGCCATGCTGCGACTGGGAAACCTATCAAACGTCCAGTGTGAAATGTCTGATAGGCAGCTGGTAACACGGACTGAGAGCTCAGTAGAGCAACATAAAGGTGACTGAGCAGACCTGCCATTCATACAGCCATCTCACACCCTCAATGCTTAACAGCAACTCCCTGGGATGTCAGAGATTTTATTTTTCCAGTCACAGGAACAGATGAGAAGTACAGAGGGTTGAGGGACTGGCTTAAGGCTACAGAATCAGGTCTTGGAGGCGAAGGCTACACTAGAACTGAGAGTGCTTGCTGAGTGGCGATGACAAACAACGTGGGGTATGCCAACGACTGCAGGATAGGGGACCTGTCCTCAAGGGACTTAGCACATGTTTGGGGGAGAAGTAACAAATAAGGAAGAAAAATCAGGGCACTACACAAATAAAAAGCATTCAGAGACATTTTAAAGGAAAAAGCGGTGATAACATTTTCCAAAGTTAAAGAAAAGAGGAGCACATAAAACAAGGAGGGAAAGTGTATCTAAATGCCTTCATTTAACAAAGCGTAGCCAAGTGAATTAAGCGAAGGGTATCTGCTGTGACCCTTGCTCACTTGGGGATGAAAGTCATCGACTGCTGCATCATTGAATCAAGCCTCAGCTCACTCAGAAGCCCAACACTGACGCTTCCTGAACCACTTACCTTGTCTGGCTGCTGGGATGAAAGCTCTGTAAAGACCCTGAAAACTCTGGGGAGGAAGAAGGAGGAAGCAGCTGGGGTTGTCAGGGAAGGGCCAAGGTCAGTGACTGCTCCAGGCAATACTAGAGATCTAAGGCCCTTTGGTCTGGGCTGTTCTTCCGGACCCAAAGGGCAGCAGTAGGAACAAAAAGTGGAAGGTGCAGTGAAGCAGACTCAGGCCTGGTGGGGGGTGGGGAGAGGCTTTCCTAACAATGAGGGCTGCTCAAAAGTAGAATGGGTGACTGGGAATCACTGGGCCCCTCTCCTCTGAGGCTGGAATTATAATAATAACCAATATTTATATGACATTTACCATGTGCCAGGCACTGAGCTAAGCACTCTACAATTATCTCATTTGGTCCAGAATCTGAGGCACCTTCCAACTCAATCTGGCCTAAGGGCCAGAAGAATGGGCACAAGGTAGGAATTGATACCTGACCTTCAGAGGATACACAATACAAAAGGATCTATGATTTCACAGCAGACACTTGCCTCCACCAAGGCAAATGAGAACTTGTCTATGCCTTTCATGGGTAAGGGCCACGGAACTGTTGGAGACATAGGAGTAACCAGATGCTCAGGGTTGGATGGGCTTTGAAGCCCAGCAGTCCACCTACCATACTATGTTGCCCCTAACCCCTTAGAGAAGGCCAGGGGTAGTGTGGCATCACGGATAACAAATGAAAATGGAAGCAGCTAAGCTGCACCGTGGAGGGAGCTGCAGGGTGACAGTGAACCAGTCATTTAACTTCAGTTTTAACCTCATCTGCTTCAGTTTATCTATAAAATGGAGATGGCAGCACCAACCCCCTAGGACAGTTGTGAGGATCAAATGAGATAATATCTGTAACATGATCTGTAAACCTTAGAAGCACCACGTAAATGATAGCTCTTAAAGCAGCCCACACTTAAATCTTCTCCTAATGGTTGAGATGACACATGCAAAGCACTTTAAAAATCTCAAAGTTGAACGTCTGTTGCTATTATTATAGCGCGGAAGCAAAGCGTTGCCTAAAGGCTGGAGAAATGAGTAGTCTAATGTCCAAATTAATTAAACCTCTAGAAAAGAAAATGTAGGCAGGGGAAAAAGGGCTGGTACTTAGGGACTTAGAGTTCCATTACTCTGTACTCGCCACCACCCTCATGGAAATGATAAACTTACCAACAGGGGCAACAGGGACCTGCCATCCATCTGGGTCTTGTTCAGGTCATAGCCTGCGATGTCCAAAATAGTGGGACCCAAGTCAATGTTGGAGATGAGCATCTATGGGTACAAAAAGAGAACTAAGTCTAGGACACAGCCGGTCTGGTACTGCCTCCAAATGCTTGTAAACTGATCCACAAAAAGTACTAGGTACTCCCTGCACATTGATGCTTAACACCACACCAACGCCTACTTGCTTTTGCTTTGAGTATAAGGGAAGTAAAAACGAGACTGCATGGAAACATTGTACAGTTCATTTTTTTCCCCCATAATTAGTCACCTTGGAAATCTTATTCTAAGGCCATCACTGCTCAAGATATTCCTAGAATCACTCTGTAAGTGACAATTTGGGGGCATGGTGGGAATACACTCCCCCTCTTCTTCCCACTACTTTGTGTGGATTGAGTATCAATTGCAGCTAGTTCCAAATGACGTTATTTTAAAATGAAAAGGTCTCGAACTCTCAAAAAAAAATGTCTACCAGAATTAAGTCTACTGAAAGCAATGCGATATAAGATTTGCAAGGAACTTCAATAAGGCAGTCAAAAAAATAGTTTAAGCACTAGAAGTATCACTAGAAAAACTGCAAAGCCTCTTAAAGTAACTATGGTGGAGGGAACAACATTCATCTGTACAGGTAAGATTTGCTACATAATCACTGCCCTCTTGCTCCATCTAATTCTATAAACTCTTCAAGAATATGTACTGTACACATTTCCTCTCATAGCACCTGACACAGAACTGGGCCCCAAATAAGTACCTTAAACAATGCTAAGTTTGAGCAAAACTGTTGATAGCAGATAAAGGACATAATCAAAGTAAATATTTTTAGTTACTGAAAGGAAAGAATAAATAGCTTTCTAACTCTAGGTAAAAGCCAGAGCTGTTCCTAAGAGAATTTTTTGGAAACATCTAGCTTTGGTATCACTTTTATTTTTCCAAATTTAAGGGAACAAAAGCAAGGATGTGAACAAAGACCAGTGTTCTATGAATCTATTACTTAGGCATTGATTCATCTGGGATCAAATTTTCAATTGGCTGACAGCTGTGATGTTTCCCAGAGGAACATAAGTGACATTCTATCCTTGGAGTGCTATTTCATTGGTTCAAATCAAGCATAACTCAGTAGCTGCTAGAAATCAGCATCTACTACATGCACGACACACAAGGGAGACGTTACCCAAGGCACCTGAGAAACTATAAAATAAAACACAGATTCAGTGCCTTCAAGGCTTAGTGAAGCTGGCGGTTATTGAGAAAAGCTTGGCTTAAACAGAGCTGCAAGAAGAAGCATGGCCTATCTCCCCTCTCTGTGGGTAATATTGCTAGGACGGACCCTACACTATTACTTTCAGCTTCTGCTTTTTAAAAAAGCAACAAGTTCTTCGGTTTGGGGTACTTTCATTCTTTTTTTAGACAGACTCATAGTGATGTCAGTCAACAAGCATTTATACCCAGTTTTCGTGTGTAAATGTCATGCTTAAGCAAAGTAGAACAGTGCATACGGGACAACTCTGTGAAATGAAATGTCATCACTTCATAGAGTTGGAGGCAGGGAGGAGAGGTAGTGACTGAATTAGAGGCAAGTTACAGAAGGGACCCAAGAGCTGTAGGAGCAGTTCAGACTTGAAATAACTATGCTGTACATCATGTATGCCAAGAACGCTAATTCAGAAAACAAAGTAAAACCTCTGAAAGGAGGGAAAAAAAAGAATTTCGGTAATGACTTTTCCTTAATAGAATCAACAATACTAGTGGAACTGAGTTAGTACTTTTTTTTTTTTTTTTTTTTTGCTTTCTGGAGGGCAAGTGGGATTAAGTGACTTGCCCAAGGTCACACAGCTAGTTTTTGTGTTAAGTGTCTGAAGCCACATTTGAACTCAGGTCCTCCTGATTCCAGGGCCAATGCTCTATTCACTGTGCCACCTAGCCACCCCTACAAGTACTTTCTGAGGGTATACTATTAGAAAAATGAGAAATGAGAGAAGAGAAGGAAGGAGAAAAACAGAAGACCTTTAACAGCTGGAAATGAGCCCATGGAAGTCCTCCATGACACCCCTCATTCTCCCAGTGAGCTGTACAATGCTGACGAATATCAGAGGCTGCAAAGGGTAAGAAAGACAGGTATCTTGATATTTGATCAGAGGATACTTTAAGAAAAGGAGGGGTGGGGGGTGGGGTGGCTAGGCAGCACAGTGAAAAGAATACCAGCCCTGGAGTAAGGAGGACCCGAGTTCAAATTTGGCCTCAGACACTTAACACAAAAACTAGCTGTGTGACCTTAGGCAAGTCATTTAACGACACTTGCCCTCCAAAAAGCAAAAAAATAAAAAAATTTTAAAAAGGGAGGGATGGGAAATAGAAAGTCATAGCTAAAGCAGTTAAGAGTGTCATTTTGGTTATAAATTTGATTTAACATAACTGGCTGGGTAAAAACTTGTAAGATAAAATCTATGTCAAATCACAGACCACCAAAGGAAATTAATTTTTTTCCCTAAATAACTACAATGAAAACTCAACTTTTAAATCATTTTTTCATGAAATTGCTTCTTCCTCCAAACTAATAAGATGGTCAGACTTATTTCCAATCATATCAATTATTTACAGGTAGGATAAGAAAAGGTTCTGGAGAAAAGCAGTTTTTCCTCTACAAATCATGCCCTAACAGTTTGAAGAAAAAACCCTAAGCATTTAAGGACCAAACTCAGGAAATAAAAGATCTTGTGAAACCCTAAGACACAGGGGCAGTTATATGGAAGTGGTTATTTTGAGAGGATCAAAGTTAAGTATTTGCTGAAGAAACAAAGAAACAGAGGATACTACCGCATTCACAGGGCCACCTCAAGTTCCCAGGCAGGGACACCTTGACTCTGGGGAGGAGAATTCGAGTGGGGGCAATCAGGAAGGGCATTTTTGTTTGACCAGCCACTGTGCCAACACTCCCTCCTCCCCCTATCACCAGTCAAGAGAACAGAACCTCCTCTGTGAGAACCAGATCTAATCTTTACCTGCACAACTCATCTCCAACTTCTGGAACACCTCCCTGTCCTCTTCTACGTCAGTTTATTTCTGGCTGGGCATTCTAATTCCTCTTCCAGACCAGTGCCAGAGCCAGCTTCCTAAGAACGCCTGCCAGTGTCCTCCCTGCTCCACATCACCGAAGGCAACCTTCAGCCAGGCTCCAATGTCTCCCCTTCATGGATTCTGCCTTCTCCTTGTGCCCTGTCTCAGTGCTCCTTCTCACACTGTATTCCTTGCTTAGAAGAGACTTCTTTCAAGTCCTCCTAAGCTCACCACCCCTACACCAGCAAAACGAGGTCTCCTTCTAATTTCTTGTGGTATTTTGCCTGGTTTCCCTTTGTCAACCACTTGTGTAAATGTCATTAACTCGCCGCCATCCCCCCACCCCCAAAACAAACTGGAAACTTGAGAATTTTTCTTCTACCTTTGTATTTCTAGTCTCTAGCAGAATCTTGTTTATTCAACAAACATTTAAGTACTCAGCCTACCAGTCCCAAACCTAATCCTAATCTCACTCAAGTCCATACCTCTTTCCCTTCCACAGTTAATGTAACAACAATGCCTTTTTACAACAAATAACTTTAAGTAAGAGAAATATTTTGGCTAAATATCATTCTCACACTAGATTTCAAATTTGCAAACACAACAGAAAGAGTCCTGCTACTTACTACTACTATCCCAAGACTATGAGTAGGCCATTTCATTTTTCTGGTCTCAATTTCCTCATTTGTAAGATGAGAAGACTGACCCAGATAATCTAAGGTTCCCTTTTAGAAAGATCTAAATTTTATTGGCCTGCCTCACCCCCTTCCCCCCCCAAAAGAAAAAAACCCTAAGGCCACTGCATATTTACAGGGACTGACATACTAAGAGCTAGTTAGGAGTTCATACCTACTGAATATCAGACACCTCAGTAGTTACCACAGCAGTCCCTAGCACACAGCACTTACTAGATGCCTATGGGGCAGGGGCACAAGGCCCAAGCTCTATCTCCTCAGCCCTGGCTGGCTGCACCTGCCAGGACTCTCCCTGGGTAAAAGGATGCTGCTCCTTTTCAGACTTCTCAAACCTGAATCGTGCCACCAGGACTTCTATAGCATCTCTCCCTTGGAGGGGATGCCTAACTCCTGTACCAAGAGCCACCCAAGAGAGCAGACTATTAGATCCCCTAAGGTACAAGTCTTAACTTACTTTGAAAACTTACACTTTACTGAAAATTCTACCCAACTTCACCAATTACCATTTTATTGCAAAACCCAACTACCCTTTTCTCTGTTCCCATCTTCCTTTAAGAAGGGCGACCAAATTTCCAACAGTAAAGTTAGTCATCCATTTTTCCCTTGGGCTCCTTTCTGTGACCCAGTGAAAGTGGATTATCGTCCTTGCCCCGTTCTCCCCCATCTCTGTGCCTCTCTATTTCCCTCACATGAGTGGGGCAGACCTCCTCCAGGAAGCCTGCCTTCCCCTACTGAAAGAAAGTGCACAAGGACAGCAGGCTCTGGTTCATAGCTTTATCTCACTAGCCTTTATTTGCGGAAGGAAATCTTTAGATTTGACTGGCTTAGAGCTGAGTTTTACTCAGACTCAATTATCAATATTTCATATTTCCAAGTAAAGAGAATCCTTATTAAAAGTTTATTCTGTTAAACAAACATTTTAGGTATTTCACCTTATCTTCCTTCTCACTGGTTCAAGGACTTTCTATGGTAGTCAGTTCACCTGTTCAAGGAAATGCTTATGTTAAAATGATCTACAGAGTCAGTTCTGTATACTAAACACTCACTGGATAGTAACAAGCTTGGATGGATTTCCAATTTTACAAACCTAACTGCTATCACAACGAACATACTTAGGCAGCCCGATGAGTTGGGAGTAAAAGGGGCTCGATATCTGGTATACCTACTGTTTGCAGTTTATGACTGAAGGACTTAAGACTTACACATTTTGAAAACCACTCTTTCCCCTTTGAGAAAAAAGCAGCCAAAAGTAGGCTAAAGAACAAACATGTCCTCTGAACACACGAACAAGTGCAAAGCTAGCATTTCGCTGAAAACTCAAAAGGTTAGACTAGAGCTGTGTAATACTCAGATTGTGTTTCTGAATCAATTTTGCAAATTTTGGCAAACCAGGCAAAAAGCTCTCTTTTGCTTAATATGTGGAATTAATAAGAAAAATTAATGGAAGAGTCTCAGATGATGTGAGCCTTCTACTACATCCTATCAACTAACATGAAATACTAAATTGCAAAATAGGTTTATTTTACTGAAAACCTGCTTGTTTTTACCTACCTGAAGAATGCTGTACCCCGAGTGAAAAGGTAGTTTAACAAAAACTGAGATAAGACCACTCTGCTACTACAGCAGAAAAACATGGGCCATGAAGATTCACTGTGTATGCCAAGAATACTAATTCTGAAGACAAAGTAGAACCTCTGAAAGGCTGGGGGGGAAAAGGTGTATGCCATAAATGTGAATTCATGAGCTCTGTGTATCTCAGGCCCCAAGACATATCTCTTCCACACTGTACATTCGCTTGGAGTAAGCCTTTTGTGAGGCTCATCATCTCACCTGATTTGTCTGATTTGGTTTGATCCCAGGCCCTCGAACCAGTAATGGGACTTTGATATCAAATTCGTACAGCTGTCGTTTGTCAATAGGCAAGGAGAACTGCCCTGAAACTCAGAAACATATATTACAATGGACACCCCAAACAAACTCTAGCTGCACTTGATTTCATTCACTTAAAATAAGAGAACGAGTCTCCTATTCTATCTCTCCTAGATCAATAGTGATTTATATAAATACATATAATATATATAAAAGGTTATTTATGTAAATATATATAACATAAATATGAAGGGTAAGCCGACTTCTGATCTGTGCTAAAATGAAGAGAGAACTTCTTTCTCTACATTTCCCATAGCAGGGTAAAAACTATCATGGTAAACATCCAGGCACTGTGCTAAATACTTTACAATCAGTATTTCATTTGATCCTCACAACAATCCAGAGTCAGGTGCTAGAATTGTCCCCATTTTACTGATAAGGAAATTGGGTAAAGTGCAAGTTAATAAAACGTAAAGGATTGACATCATAAATCCTAGACTCATTCCTTTATCCATCCCAGTGGCTCTGTTTTATATGCACATGACAATAGCAAAGAAAGCCTCATACGCTAACTGTTTGAGCAGAAATGTCAGAAATGAGTCAGTCTTCTTCCTTCCCTCAGATCTATCTCAAAGTTCAAGTATGGGAAGGGATAGCTATAGGGAAAGGGAAAGATGATTCCTGCTGCTGTTTTAAAAGTATCAAAACTTTCTGATGTCAGTGATTCAGCTAAAGCTGAACAGGAAAATCATTTCTGACAAGGAGACTTTCCCCCATTGATGCTCCTCTTAGAATGCCTTCCCAAGGCCTCTCTAACTCAGAACTATCCTTGGAAAGTCCCCTCCAAGCTCTACAAAGGGTGGTTTGACTGCTCCTACAAAGATCCCTTCTTTCTTGGAGCTGCTGCTGCACTTAGTACAATTAACTTCCTGCTATTTCTCTCCTTCTGTGTACCTTGTCTTTCCACCTCTAGAGGTGAGGCATGCCTCCTTAGTATTTGATACTTGACAAATGATTAGGGAAACCCAATGCTTAGGAGAGATCAAATCAGTCCCTTACCTGTATGATAGCCATTGTCTGATGTATAAAAAATAAAGGTGTCATTTAGTTCCCCATGGAAATCCAGCCTCCTTACCAATTTCTCTACTAGGTCATCAACTGACAGCAGAGTTTGCCACCTGAAGTGAAGATAAGTAATGAGGTAACATTTTTAGTTATCACTGATTTAAGAGTATGAATATTTTTGACTAAATTTAAAAAGCCTGCTGTTCTGCACTATTTTTCTAAATCAGTTAATTCTAATTTTAAATGCTTTACTGAATTTCAGAAGTTTTATTAGACCCTGAACTATTTTAATTTAAAACAGGCTTTTACAATCATACGGCATCATTTTAGACCAAATCTTAGAAATGATGAGGGGAGAGTTACAGGGAAGATATAGATAGTAATTCAATAAAACACAGAAATCATTATAGTATTCTCATTATATTATGTCATACTATATTCTAAAATACTTCTGGGATTAAAAAAGGTGTTCTTTATATTATTTTTTGCTTGAGTTATCACTGAAAAATTTGAAACCCTCAAGGGCAAACATTTTATTCAGATATTAGGTACAGAGACTTTACTTAGGCCACTTAAGTTTCTTAACAGGTGGGCTTTCCTTCAAGACAGTGACTGTGTGGTTATGGGATACTATTCCCAATCCAGAAGTCTTAATACTGACCTTTTGACAAGTTATAGAGTCTAATAATTCTGCAATATACCTGGGTCAGTCCAAGCAAGGGTTAAATGGCTAATCTGCCTGAACAATGACCCTTTTCTGAGACACGAATTCATACTCATGGATGAGTTTTGACTGGATCATGCCAATCTGCTCCAGTACCAGCCACGGGAGCTGCAGTTGCTAATTTACAAGGAGTAAATGTTTTGGGAGCTCCTAAAACATCACTATGGTATATAGATAAAGGAAGAATGCCTACCTTTTCCTAAATGCTTCATCTAAAAACTGTATTGAAGAATTAGTCATAGGGGTCTTGGCTTGCCTAATTAGCCAATGCTTGTTCTAAAAGTAAGAAAAAGAAGTTAACACCAAAGAAATGCCACCAATGGCAAACAACAGCAGAAAGGGGGAACGCCCACAATTTCTGCGATTTAGTCAAAGTAATAAACCTCATGGATACTCCATTCAGGATCACTCTGGTAACTGCCCCAGGATTACTTTTATTTTCATTTTTAAAGAATGGCCATTTATTCTGTTCATAATAATCTTATGAATTTGAGTAGGAAAAAATTTTCGGTGGAAAAAGTATTGAGACAACTGACACTGAGTTTTTACTTGTCGTAGCTTTCTCTTATTTGTGTTCATGATCACATACTTCATAAAAGGTTAAGACTTAATGTTACCACGTAATTAATCTGAAGGTGCTAGTAAGCTCACTAAACCAGGCACCCAAGTCCTCTCTTTTGGCCATCCTACCGCAAGGAGAAGGAAGCGAACAGCGTCGAAGGGATGACTCCTCATCAGACACCCACTCACTGCCCCGCCCCTCTGTCTCTTCTATCTACACTCATACCAGCCCCTTACCCAGTGGCCATAAAACCCCAGGAATAAAGCTAGCTTATTAGTGGCAGACTGAATAATCACGAACACTTAAGCCACCCTGATAACTTGAGTGAAGATCAAGGAACCTTGTCTTACTAGAGCAAAGTGGGTGATTTGGGATTCAGGAAGTTACATTTCCCCAAAACTTTAGCTTGCTTATGGAACAGACTCTAAAAAGATATATAGTAAAGCCATGACCTATGCTTTGGTGTCAAAGGTATACTAACAGTTAGTTATTCTAAGGCTTAAAAGGAAAATAACCAGGTTAATAAGCACACAACAGCTATTGTTCAACCAAAAATAGGGCTTTAAGTAAAGACCTGTAGAAACCTTACCTTCCCATGAATGTTAAAATTACTGTTTCTTGGTGCACTGACATTCTGGAAGCTCTTTTGATATTGGGGGGCAGCTATCCAAGGGGAATGAGGTGCTGGGGTAGAAATCATCATGAAGAAGGGCTCAGAATTTGACTTGTAGTCCAGGAAATCCAAAGAGACATTAGCCTGAAAAACACAAAATGCAACATCTCTCCATCATCTACCCCTTAAATAAGCACAGGATGAATGGTACTATTAAGAGTTCAGAGATTTAAGACAGTCCAAGATTCTGTCTCTCAAGGAACTTACCACTTAATGGCTCAGGCCTAGAGAGAAGTACACTGTGGGATACGATGAATCAGTAAGCACTTATTAGGTACCCAGTATGTGCCAAGAACTCTGCTAAGGGCTGGGCATACAAAGATGAAGGTGAACAGTCCCTCCCTTCAAAGAGAAGGGGAAAGGGGGAGAGGGGGAGAGGGGCAGAGGGTGTGTGCGTGAATGAGTGTGTGTGTGTGTGTGTGTGTGTGTGTGTGTGTGTGTGTGAGAAAGAAAGGCAGGCTGGAGCCAGAGTGAAGGTTTGTAAAATTACTAAGAGATATTTTATACCAGAGGAGATAGTGTATAGTACTGGGACCTACACTTCAGGAATATCACTTTGGTGACCATATGAAGATGAATCAGAGAGGGAAGCAATGATGTGGGCAAGAGGTGCTGAGGGCTTGAAGGAAGAGTAGCCTTATATGAAGATAGAAGTCAACAGATGTAAAAGGTTACAGCAGTACAATTGGCAAGACTTGGCAAGGAACTGGATACAGAAAAAGAGGAAGAATGGAGGAGTAGAGGATAGCTACCTGTGAATAGCACTCTTAACAGTAATAAAGGAAGTCAGTTAGAAACCTAACTTAGATTCTGGGCATGTTGACTTTGAAATGCCTATGGGTCATCCAATTGGAAATATCCAAAAGGAAACTGACGAGAGACTAGAAATTAGCAGAGAACACTGGGCTGGATCTGGAAGTCAGCATAAAGATGGTAACTGAACCCATGAAAACCGATTAGGTGGGAAGGAGAGAAGGAGACTTATGACAAAGCTTTGGGACACACCCATAGTTTGACGGTAAGAATGGTAAGATTTATTCTTAAATACTATCCATACTCCCAATGTGAAAAATATTAAGTTTGAAATAAAGTAGCAATCCCTCCCCTTTTCAAAGTCTCCATTTTTACAAAATGAAATAGATGCTTCCAATTTTCCAAGTTCTACCGACACACAAACATATGTTCTGTCAATCACATGACAAAAAGACAGAAACCAGGTTACTTTCTCCTTTACTGACTGGAGGTTACTGTTCCTGATTACATAGAAAGTTAAAGGGGAAAAGAATCATCTTCTAGCATTAACTTTTATCAATGTACTTTTGAGCATATTTCATCAGCTCAGGAAAAGAAAAAGGTCACCAAAGTCATTATTGCAATTTGTCTATATTAAGCAAAAAGCAAACCAAAAAACTGCGTTCAGTACTAGTAAGTTAAGCTATTCTACTTCACCTACACAATGACACCTTTGTAGAGATTTAATTTGTGTGATCATAGTCATGTATGCTACTGTGAAGACACGGTAACCCGAGTACATAGGAAGTAACTACCTTACTAGCTGGTTGATTTCTTTCCCTGTGTTCCCCTACAATTCAGTACTATCCAAGGTTTCCCTCACCTTTTCCCCCCTCCTCCATCAAAATGGTTCTAGTGATAGGGAAGACTGAAAACATTGCATAGGTTTTTTTGGATAAGCTGGAAGAGTGTCTCAAATGCAGTGGGTCACTGAACCTTTGATGTACCAGGGAATCTGTGGTAATCTATGATTTCACCTTGGTAAGGACTCCCTTCACTAATTAAATTAAGACAAACTCTAGTACAACTAATAGTAGTTTAGTGAGGTGTTATGGTCCCCTGTGCAAAATCATCAACTGACAGTAACCTGGTGAAAAGTCTGGAGTGTGACAAAAGGCATAGGAAAAAAATGTGAAGGCCATGCTATACCACAGCAATAAAGGTTCAATAAAAAACAAGACAACCTATCAGCGGTTCACCTGGAGTCCATTGACCCCTAAGGCGCCCACAAGTTAGTTTAAATATTTTGATAACTATTTCACTATGTTTAGTTTACTCATCCTATATAATTTAAAAGTATTCTTAGAAAGGATCTGTGCCACACACAAGAAGTTTTGTACTTCTATCTGGAAAGCGAAATAAGACTCCTTGTGAAGGAAGTTGACCTTCAAAAAGGTTCATGGGTTGGTCAAAATCATCCCCAGACTGCTGAAGAAACTGGTATATGAATGCAACAGTTAGTGTTTAAAGGGTAATGCATATGAAGAATTTAGGGAAAACATGGCAAGATTTTTTGGGTGACACAAGAGGATTAAATTAAACCTCATGAGGATAATCTAGACAAAGACCATATGCAAGTCACTGCTGCTACACCACCCTTCTTTCCAACAATCAGTATGCTATAGAAAATGGCAAAGTTACCTGTACCATCACCATCATTACAAAGTGGTTTTCCTTAATTGTTTTATAGGGAGGAGTTGCTGCATCAAAACAAGTTTTTTTCAATTTAAAAAAGGGTTCAGAACTAGAATTTTGAACACAGTAATTCTGGCTTGGATAAAAAGACTTTTGTACAATTTAAAGTACTAAAAAAAAATTGTGAGTTATGTGGTTTAAAATTTCATCTAGAAGCCTTAGTTACACATTAGAACAAATTACTACAGCATGAGCATTACTTGGCCTAAGTTAACAACACAGGTCAAAGACTTTCTGGAACCCAAGAGTTCTGACTCATGTACAATAGTCATAAAGAGGAATGAGTAGAGTGCCTCACCAGCACATCTGTCAGGTAGTCCAGACTGTAGTTTTCACCATGCCTCCGTGCCTTCCCATTGATTGAAAGAGTATAATTGTAGTACTTGGAATTCTTCTCCTGTGAAAGGTTAGAAAAAAAAAATTGTTGTGAGCTTTGCAAAGAAATGGAAAGCTTTCTAAAACTAGACTGGGTTCCATGATTATCAGGTAAAAAGAATAGGCAGTTACCCAAAATAATACTGTAAGAATATTTTTGAAATTGTAATTTTAACAGAAAAATCGAGTCATTTTTGAGACTAGAGAAATAAATTCTAAATTATTCAAAATTCAATGAAAAGAGAAATGCTGATTTTTGAAGGGGTTTGGGGAAAGAAAAAGAAGATCAGAAATGTAGACAAGAAAAGGGAAAACATAAAGCCGTAACCAATCACCCAAAAAGTCAATCTACGCCACAGCCAAGTAAAAATAAATCTAGAGAAGCATGAACATAATGCAAAAGGACATTTTGGGGGTATTTTCTTCTTATGGGCTATTATTTAAGCCACTTACCAATGCATACCAGTAACTCCATCCAGGAGGCACATGTTCCACTCCCCCAGCATCTATGGCTCCATACTAAAAAGAAAACAGAAAGATTAGACAGCTTCCACTTATGAGTAGCTAGAAGAAATGAGTAACCTGGCCCTGTCAATAAGCAGTCAAAGAAAATGTCATCCCATTTCAAGCAACGCCACATGACAATCTGCAGAGTCACATATAGGCTAAGTGTGGAGCCTAACAAAGAGCCACAACTTCAGTTGTTCCTAATTAGATGGCTGTTTAGGTCTTTATGCTTAACTTTTAAGTAAAACTGATAGAATGACAAAAACCATAACTGACAAGGTTTAAACTGTACTCCCCTAAGACAGGCTTTCTTAAGACAATTAGAATCTTTGCATCTTAAAATTTAAATTCTGTAAGTTTCTATCTTAGATAACAACGGAGCAATTATAATTGAGTGGGTAAAGGAATGTCTTTCCTTCTCTCTTTCTCCACACTTGTGATTTTGCTCTTTGTCAAGTAAACAGTACCTCCAGAGATACCATTTCTTCCCCATATCCCACAGCCTTCAAGCTAAAAGTCAAAACTTGAGTTTAATACCATAAATTGAGACGGTAAAGTATTATTTTCTTCATCATAACACAAAGTGCTCTTGAAAGCAGAGTCAAATTATGGGAAGATTTGATGCTTTCCAAATGGCTTAACTTGGTACAGAAAGCATGCTTAGTTGTCTTAAGCTTCAAAATTCAAAGTAACTAGGGTGTTACGTGCTTGACTTTGGCACAGATTTTTAGAACAACAGTGTTATCTAGCCAGCTGCAGTTAATTTTACAGTTTAGAGTAAATTAAAAATAGTATAATCCTAATAGTATATGTGCACGGAGTAGAAAAGGGTAATGAAACTGGAGAGAATGAGGAAAGAGACTGATATAGCTAATAGTCATACACTCATCTAATTCTTGGGAGTTGGGGTGGGAGTGGGGAGGGGGTGAGGGAAAGAGGGAGGGCATCAGACATTACTTCAGAGTCAGGCCTTCAACTGAAAAAAAAAAGGCTCAAAGAATATACGGAAAAATAGAAGCGACTGTAAAGAGAAGGAAAGAACTTATTAGGTCCTGAGTTTCTGTGGAAAGAAGTGCTTGTTTAGGGTTAGACACCAGAAACTCTGGAGATTATAGCATATTCTATGACAAGATATTGATATTCCATACCTCATTTAAGTACTTCCCAGCAAAAAATGTCTGATAACCACACATGGACCTGAGGATTGCTGGGAAGGTATATGGTTCTTGAATCTTCTGCCATAACTTACTGCTACAGTTTCCTTCCAAAGTGTTGTTAACAACATGATGATTGTGTGGGTACTTCCCTGTCAGAATGCTGGCTCTGCTGGGGCAGCAAAGGGGACTTGGAACATACTATAAAGAGAACAGAAAAGATAAGTCACAGCAAGAAGATTTCACTCGGAAGCTGCATTTTTTTTTTGACAATAGAAAAAAAAAGACAAAAGATTAATGTAGCATATTTTTAAAATGTCTTTTAGTAATAACATACTACAGAATGACTAAGCTCAAGAACTAAGGCAGAGACAGTTCTTTTTTTCCCCAATTTATTTATTTACTTTTAGTTTTTAACATTCATTTCCACAAGATTTTGAGTTACAAATTTTCTACCTGTCTTTCCCCTACCCCCACCGCAAGATACAGAGCCTACTGAATATGCCTCCCCCAAATCTGTTCTCTTATATCCTCCCCAACTTTCTAGTAGAGACAGTACTTTCACTAAGTTTTCTATTACTGTCCATGAAACTAATAATGTTACAGTAAAATAAAAAAAGATTAAACTATCATATCAATAGGTCTATGTAGGATTTAGTGGAAATTAAGACAAAGAAAGCCTCTTATTCTCATGGAATTTATAACTTATTTGGAATAAAAGAACATGCAAAACTTATAGGCAAACTATAAACTGTGCACATACTTGCAATGACTACATTTTTTCTTGAGAAATTATCATTTGTGGACTCATACATAAAGCAGGCACAGATTTCTTTTATTCAAAATTTCCTTCTAAATACTCACTTAAGGAATATCAGTGTTTCTCCATCCCCCAAGATACTCAAATTAATCAGAACAGAAGAATATAGGCTAGCTGGTATTTCATGTTTCTATTTCTAGACAAAATTTAGTTACAATACTAGGTGTAGCTCCTGGAAAACTGAAGTTTTAGAATGATTAGGAAGATAATTTTGTCAAATGATCAAGGATACCATTTCTAAAAACAATGCTCAGTACTTAAAAGGACAATTTAAACAGAAAGAAACAGGAAAAGCATCACAACTTGTGGAAGACTTCTTTTTTCCAAACCAAAAGGTAAGTCAACTATTTTGACACAGATGTAGCTAGGCCACTTGTTTACTGAGCAGGAGAGAAGCTATGATTATAACACAAATGAATTCAGGAAGCAACGAAAACTACTTGTGAAGTTTGCCGGATTGCCCAACAGTTTTCTAGTGGAAGGATAGAAAATCCCATCATTTAAGACGGCTAAGAAGCTAATTGAGATTCCAGATGCCTAAGAATGTGGTGCAGTTGAGGGTAAATGACATGACAAACACAGGTTATGAAATGCCTAGAATTTTGTTTTGGAAGAAAGGGAGGGAGAGAGTGTTGGAGAAAGGGAGAAGTTAGTTTAAGAGCATGACTAAATTCAGTAACAGAAAAATGCTGTAGTGTAACAACCTCAAATATGGTTTTATTTTGAAGAAAAAGCAGGTCAACATTTAATTTGCACTTTATTTCTGGTTTGTGTGCTATACGAGATTTAGGAAATAGAGTTTTCTCCTTTCAGGAAAACTTTTCAACCTAAAGTCACTGACAAAATTCAACCCTACATTTAAGTTAATGAAGTCTTTTCTCCCAATGATAGCACAGTATGATAGAAAGTTTGCCTTTGAACTTTTTAGTTACAAAGAAAAATGAAATTAGGTTCAAAACTTACAGCACTAGAGAAACTCATTCCCATGTCTGCAATGAGGGCCTTGGTTTTCTTCAGTGGAGTCTGCAAGAGAAGCAGTTATTAATTAAAAGATCCTATAAGCAAAAAAAAAAAAGATCCTATAAGCACCAGCCATTAAACTTAAAAAGAGCTCCATATAGTTGTTCCTTTGAGGCTTGATGTCCTGTTCTTTTTCTACCCATTGTTTTGTTCTAACATCACATTTAAATAACTGAGAATCACAGAATTCTGGAGAAATGTTACTTATACTAGGCTAGTTATGGTTCAGACTGCACCAAGAGTGAAGTGGAGCCGCTAAAAACAAATGAAAAAGTCAAACTTCACTGGCAATGACTGTCCCAATCCTGCCATACCAGGTGCCTGTCTAATTCCCACCATTTTGCAGGCTGGTTCTCAACCCAGGACTAACTCAATTACCTTTTTTCTATACTAACAGAACAATGTGAACTTTGTCATCATTAGTGAACTCCTTGATCTGAACTTGTATCTACCATAACTTTTAACAGAGGTGTTACAAAGAAAGAAAAGGGGGAGGGGGCACTGAATTATGCTTAGGTAGGTCATGACTAGGGAGTTTATACTCTCTAATCCCACTAAGTAGAGAGCAGAGAAGCATGGAAGAAGTGAAATGATGAAAAGTGACATTAAGTAGAATCTGGAAAACAATACAGACTACAACCATGTAAGTGGAAAAAAAAGCAACTGAGTTACTGCTGTGAAATTATAATCTGGTAGAATACACTCCCTCATCTCTACACTTCTTGGGGACTAGTAATAAGTAACTCCCCTTAACTATCCAATGAAGTGACTAAAAATCAGTGGAAAACCCCCTACAAGCAGAGTACCATGCACTGCTAAGGCTAACTTGTCTAAAATAATACTTAAAATGGTGAAAGAACAGGTAGTTAGGAAGGAATAAACATTAAGTCTACCTCTTACTAGTGCAAAGAAAGTCAACAATAGTCAAATTCTAGTTTTAAGAAGCAATCATGGATTATATATAATAAACCTTTCACAACTGTAATAGTTTACAAAGCTCCTTTCACATATTAAAATCTTACTTGCTTGTAATAACTCATTTTACTGAAGAGCAGAGAAATATAAAGATAAATGTTGGAGGAATTTGAAAAATGATGGCCAAAAGTAGTCCTCAAACAGAAATTCTAACAGGTTTCAACTGGGCATGCTGGGGAGAGTGGGAAGGAGAAACGAAAGAAGTTGATTTCTAGTTAAAGGTCAGGTCTGTCTTGAGGGCTGAGGGCAAAAAAACCAAGGGATCACAGGGTAGATGACCACTACAATTACAGTAGTACTAAGTATGGTATAAAAATATTTTTAGCATGAAAAAATAGAGAAGCTACATAGCCTATATTTTCATAGACCCAGAATGTATTAGAAAATAAAAGGAAACCTGAAAGGAGAATCACCAGGATGGTGAGGGGTGTCTAAATCAGTATCAGTTAAAGGAACTGCTATTATCAAGTATTTGAAAGAGATTAGATTTGTTCTGCTTGACCCGGAGGGTAGAACCTGGAGCAGCAGGTGCAACTTGTAGAAGCACAGATTTACAATTAGCAGATCCAAAAGTGGAATGGTCTGCCTTGGGGGAATTCCAGAGGTCTTTAAGCAAAGGCCAACTGACCACTTCTTGGTTAAATTTACTGGAGATTCTTGTTCAAGCCTCAAATAGGTTTGTGTTAGGCGGCCTGCCAGATCTCTTCAAATTCTGGGATGATGATAATCAATACTCTAAGCTCAATAAGAGGACTGGGTTCTAATTTAAAATTTGGGACCACTTTATTTCTTTTAATTGTTAAATAACTTAAGTCAGGATAGATGACCTCTAAAAGTTTAAAATACCATGACTATAATCCAGCCAAAAAAAAAAAAGTACTCTGGGAAAAAAAAGACGCCTCCAATAACATTAATGGGAATGCTTGGCCAGCACCACTAAGCTGTGAGTAAGACTGCATAATTAGTTTTTGCAGGGTGAGAAGACGGTAGCAGCCAGGTAGTGAGGTGAATGGAGAGCTGGAGGTGGGTGCTACGGCTAAGCCCATGTTGCAGATGAGCAGACTGAAGCAGAGAGTAAGAGGCATACCCAGGGGCACCTCGGACACGTCCTAGCTGCACGAATACTAGTTACTATTATTTCTGCTGAATCCGACTAGGCGTCCGAGCGACTAATTCTGACCACAAGCACTTCCTTAATCTCTCTCTCTTCCCCCTCCCTTCTCACTTCCTTAATTTCTAAACAGGGGAGACTGACTTCAAGGCCACGGGGTGGGATGACCCGGACCGAAACTGGGGAGAAAAGAAGGGAAATAAAGGAAACAACAAAACACCCCAAACCAAAGCAACGACGGGGCTGTCGCCCGAGCTGCATCTGCTTCTTCCGGGCTCATCTAAGAGGCTCCTTCCCCAGGAAGCACTTTGCCCCTGGCCATCCTCGGGGATGTGAGCCAAGGCCCGGTGGCCTGGGGCGGGGGGCGGCCCGGGACCCAGGGACGCCCCGGCATAGGCAGGAGGGCGGGGCGGCTTCTCGGGCCGGGGAGAGGTTTGGGGAGCCCCGGGAGGGGTAGTTACCATGCCGCCAAGCAGGTCGTCCTGGTCGTCGGTGAGAATCAGGACCACATTGGGCCTGCGGGAGCCTGCCGCCTCCGAGCCCCGCAGCCAGCCGCACAGACACGAGCCCAGCAGCAGCAGCCGCAGCCCCAGCCCGGCCGGGCTCCGGAGGACGCAACCCCGCCGGGGGCGCCCTGAGGCGGGGGCAGCCCGGAGCGGCATCGCCGGGGCCGATGAGAGCTGAGCGGGGGGTAAGGGGCAAAGCGGCCCAAGAGCAAAGGAAAGAAGGACCGCCGACTGAGAGACGGAGCAGCTCCGATAGACAGCTCAGAGCAGGCGTTTTCTCTTCTAGCGCCGTCACGTGAGGCGTGGGAGGCGGGGCTCGCGAGGCAATCATGTGACCCGCGGAGCGCGTGCTCTCCAGACGAACTGCACCTGCGCCAGCCATAAGGGAGGAGGGAGGGAGGAGGGAGGGAGGAGGGAGGGAGGAGGGAGAAAGGAAGAGAAAGACTGAAAGTGAGGCTGAGAGGGAGGGATGGAGGAGGAAGATTAAAAGAGAGCCTGAGAGAGGGAGGGGGCAGCTTGGCATTGTGAAGGCAATGATGGACCCAGAGTGAGGAAGACCTGGTTTCAGATTCTGCTTCAGACACTTGTAACCCTGGATAAGACTCTGAAATCACCCAGCCTTTAGTTTCCCCTTCTGTTAAATGGGGATAATAGCATCTACGGGGGGGGGGGGGGGGGGGGGTTGTTGGGACGTTCTAGTGAGACGATTCATGCCAAACGCTTTCCGAAGCCCCTGGGGTTCTGTAAGAGCAGTTCTTATGTCCAGTAGGGAGGGCGTGGGAAGGAGGGAAGCCAGGCTTAGTTCTCTGTGCTATGGCATCCCAAAGGGGAAAGGGTAGAAAGACTCTAGGGGTAAGTTAAAAAAAACAAAAAAAGAAAGAAAGAAAAGAAAAGGAACAGAGATAAAAGGAGCAAAGATCTGCAGGGATTGTTGCAAAGTCATCTTATTGTAGTGTGAGAATTAGGTGAGCAGAGCCCTGGGTTCGAATGTTGGCTCTACCTCCCGATAAATAACCCGGGAAGTCGTTATCCTCTTTGGCCTTCAGCAGTGTAAAACTGGGATAACATACCTAGTATTACCTCACACGATTGTTGTGAGTAAAGTGTTTTGTAAATCTTCAAGGACATTACACACGTAATTTGAAATATTGGGAGATATGTCTTTGACAATTTTGCTCTGACAGTTCTAGGAAATCTAGCCCAAATGTGCCTGTATTATAAGCATATTGAACCAAAAATTGAAAAATTGTAATTTTTCATGTCATCCCAGATTAAATAGGCCCACTCACTGAAACTTTGGATACTGTTATTGTGCCTTTAAAAAAACAAGCTGAGAATCTTAGTGGACCTGTCATCTTTTTAAATTACAGTTTTTTTTCAGTTGGCAAAAATCTGTCTTCTTCCCAATCTCTTTCCCCCAATTAAGAAAAAGAAGCAAAACCTTTATCAAAAACATACATGGTCAAACAAAACAAATTCCTGCTTTGGTCCTGTCCAAAAAAAGATGTCTCTCATTCTGTACTGTGAGTCAATCACCTCTCTGTCAGGAGTATGTGTGGATATTCATCAGGAATTATCTGAAATCATGGTTGGCCATTATTATGATTACAATTCCTAAGTCTTTAAAAGTGGTTGTCTTTGCTTGGTTCTGCTCTCTTCATTCTGTATCAGTTTATATGTCTTCCAGGTTTCTCAGAAACCATCCTTTCCAATTATTTCTTACAACACAATATTCTACCATATTTATATGCCTTGGCTGTTTAACTATTCCCCAGCTGATACGTGCCTCTCAGTTTCCAATTCTTTACCACCAAAAAAATAAAAGAGCTGCTTTTGGGGGCATGTCTTTTAGTTATCCTCCCTCTTTCTTCCCTCCCCTTTCCCTGCTTTCCATTCTCCCCTCCTGTTTCCCTGTTTGAAGAAATTTCTCTGTGCCTACATGTGTGTATTCTTCCTGTCTTTGACCAGTTCTGATAAGAATGAAGTTCAAGTATCATCTACTTTCCCCACCCCTTATTCCTAGTTTATATAGACTTCTTTGTGAGCCCTAATTATGAGATAATTCTGCCCATCCTTCTTTCCTTCCTTCACTCCCTCTCTCACATTTTTTTTCTTTCTTTCACTTTCCAGTCTTCTTTTAAGGTTATTAAGATATAGCAATTACTCCTATACTTTCTGTTTAATTAGGCTTTTTCTATTATTCTCTATGATGATAGGTTCTGAGGGGCCACATTATCTCCCCCTATAAAATGTAAACAGTTTATCCTTGTTTATTTCCTTGTAATTGTTTTCTCATATTTACTTTTTCATGTTTTTCAGCTCTTGTGTTTGAACTTCAAAGTTTTTATGCAGCTCTGGTCTTTTCATTAGGAATGTTTAAAAGTCCTCTATTTCATTAAAGATCCATTTTCCCCCCTGTAGGATTATACTGTTTTGCCTGATAGGTTATTCTTGATTGTAAACCTATAGCTGTTGCCCACTGGAATATCTTATTCCAAGTTACGTGCTCCTTTATAGTGGTGGCTGCTAAATTGTTTGTGATTGTGACTATGGCTACTTACTATTTAGATTCTTCCTGACTGCTTGCAATATATTTGTTTTTGGGTTTTTTTGGCTTAGAAACTGGATTTTGGCTATAATGTTTCTGGGAGTTTTCATTTTGGATTTTTTTTTCAGGAAGTGGCTTTATTTCCATTTTGTCTTCTCTTTCCAAGATCTAAGCAATTTTCTTTTATGATTTCTTGAAATATGATGTTTAGATTTTTCTTTTCTTGTTATGGCATTCAGGTAGTCTAATGATTCTAAATTTTTTCCCCCTAGATCTGTTTTCCAGGGCAGTTGTTTTTTTTTTTTTTCTTCTATTTTTTCCAGGCTCTTGACTTTATTTTAGTATTTTTGTTATCTCTTGAAGTAACTGGCTTCTATTTGGTCCATTCTGATTTTCTGTTTGTTGCTTGGATAAGGTTTTGTATCTCTTGTGCCAGGCTGTTAATTCCCTTTCCAGTTCTTTATTCCATAACCCTCATTTCATTTATAAAAATATTTCTGACCTTTAAGAATAACTTGCTTTATCTCTTCCAGAAATTCAAGCAGAACTTGTGCCTAAGTTCTGTTTCTCTATGGGGTTTTGTTTATAGATGTTTTAGAATGATCCTTTTCTTCTGGGTTTGTGTCTTGAGTGTCCCTGTCATCATAAGAGTTTTTTAATGGTGGGATCCTTTTTTGTGGTTTTGTTCATTCTTAATCTACTTCTCCACTTTCACTTATATTCAGACTGGCCTTAGCATACTTTTATAGGGTTATCAGGGCTGGTCCTGCTGATGCTTTTTCAGGGGTAGTGAATATTATATGATAGGATCTCAGAGATAGCTAATCCTAGAGACCTGAAAGGTTTCAGTGCTCCCAACGTTGTTTGATCCAAAGTCTGATTTCTGCTCTTTTGGTATGGGCTCTACAAATTCTTGGGCCTGAGCAATAGGTCTGTAGGCTCATTCTCATTGGAGTTCCAGTAGACTTTTGCTAGACTCAGGTACTATTAGCCAGCTCGTAAGCTCTGCTGGTTCAGCATGGCAGAATCTCAGGCTCCCCTTTAGTCTGGGAATCCTAACCTGATTATTTTGCTGCAGGCTTCAGATTTACTTGGAAGATGGAATGAAAATCTAGCTTTGTTCATGGGGTCTGAGCCATATAGCTGCTGTGTGCTTCTCACACTGGCATCTTTGGTAGAATCTGGTGAAGCTCTGAAAAGTAACTTAAGCAAAACTTCCTTCCTGAAGAGACTTGGACAGTTAATTGTCATGCAGAAAGAGTCTCTAAGAGATTGCCAATTAGCAACCCTGGAGAGGTCCAAATACAAGAAAGCAAATTTGAATTTTATAGTTGTCATTGAGATTTAGTGGGATGAAACCCATTACTGGAATGTGACTGTGGATAGGAATACTGAATTCCAAAGGAACAGGATAGGTAAAAGAAGAGGTAAGGAAGCCCTATGTATTAAAAGAAGGTGTGTATGAGGAAATCCGGGAGCCAGAGTGGAGGAGCATGTTGGAGAACATTTAGAAACAAAAGCAGTTTTGTCTTCAGCGCACTACAGAACACCTGATAAGAAGTGAGGAAATAGAAAAGGATTTTAGGAAATCGATCACAAGCCTGGCACAGAGGCATAATATAGTGGGATTGTGTGACATTGATTATTTGTATGTCTGCTAAGAGCTAAGCATCTAATAACCATTCAACATGCCTTAATGATAATTTCATCCTTCAAAAGGTGGAGAAACCAATAAAGGGAAATTCTGTACTGGGTCTGGTTATCATTAACAAGGAGGAACTGGTTCTTGAGATGGAAATGATGGGAATTTGGGGGGGAAGTAACCACTCCTTTCCAGGGTTTGTGATAAAGCAGGGAAAAGGTACATATGCACCTGGGATTTCTGAAGATAAGATTTCAGAGGAAGATAGGTAGGATGCCATAGATTACAGTTCTACAAGGGATGAGAAATTCTTAAGAATGAAATTCAGGAGTCATAAAGGAATAATCTAGAGAGGAATAAACGTGGGACTTGTCTGAAGAGGTACAGGGAACTCGCTGAAACCAAATTAGCAAGGCACAGTGCTACTGTAGGTCAACTGTTGGGACTTTGAAAGCTCAAAATGAGCTGAGATTATTAAGAGAGACTCTAGGGAGGGAAAGAGAAGGATCAAAGTAGGATGGAATCGATGCTTGGGGTGGATGGGCCAATGATAACCAAAAACAGGGAAAATGAAGAGTTGCTCAATTCTTATCTTGCTTCTGTTTTCTCTGCCAAGAAAGTGGACCTGATATGACAGAACAAAAATGGCTAATAAGAAATTGATACCCTTATAAGTAAAGAGACAGTTGGACAATACCTAGTGATATTAGATGAATTCAAATAACTTTGCCCAGATGAATCACATCCTTGGATACTGAAGGAACTGGAGGATATGACTACTGAGTCATCCTCAGTGATATTTAGAAAAAACTTTGGACAACAGGAGGGTTATACAGGACTGATTATGGAAATGCTGTGAGTATAGTTTACCTAGATTTTTAGCAAAGCATTCAATCAAATGTCTCATACAATTACTGTGGAAAACATCAAGAGTTGGGGACGAGACAAGTCTTTCCTGACAGTAGTGTCAAGCTCAAAAAGAAACAGGGGTCATTAAATCATAATGGGCTGCATATTGTTTTATTGTATTAATATTTCTCAATTACATTTTAATCTGGTTCTGCCTCATTCAGAGTGTAGTGTGGTCTGAGTGTGTTTGACACCTCTGGCTTAGATGATACTACAATTTGATGGATTCAGAACTGGATGAAAGGCTATGATCCAGTTCAAGCTTGGCAGGAAGTCTGCTGTGGAGTGCCCCAGCAATCTGTACTCAGCCACGATAAATGTTTAATATTTTTACGCTGACCTGGATAAAGAGATAGATGGTATTCTCATCAAATTTGCTGATGATTTCGAGCTGAGAGGGATAGATAACTCATTGAATCACAGAAATTAAATACAGAAAGCTCTTGACAGTCTCAAATGTTGGGCTGAATCTAATAAGATGAAATTGTCCAAGGATAAATCTAAAGTTCTATGTGAGTTTAAGAAAATCGTATTTTAAAACTACAGGATTGAGGAGGCTGCAGATTGTCAGAAAAGGATCTCAGGGTTTTAGTGAACCACAAACTCAACGTGATTAATCAGCATCATGAGGCAGCCAAAAAAGTCCTAGTGCACGCTTGGAATGCACTAAGAGACATATTTTCTGGAATTAAGGAGGTGCTAATCCTTCTGTACTTTGCCCTGGTTAAGTACATCTCGAGCACTGTGTTCAGTTCTGGGCATCAGGGTTTAAGAAGGTCATTGATAGGCTTCTAGGTGTCCACCAGAGAGCCAGGATGGTGAAGGGTTTGGAGACCGTGCCATATAAAGCTCAATTGAAGGAACTAGGAATGTTTAGCCTGGAGAAGAGAAGACTCAGGGATCACTCAAAGTCTCTGATCTTCAATTTCTTCATCTGTGAAATGGGGGGGGAGGGGAGGAGGAGTGAAGGTGACCTCTAACATCCCTTCCAGTTAATGAGTCAGTAAATAAAAGGAGTGAAAATAAATTTAGTTGATATAATCTAGAGATTCTACAATGAATGGGATTTATAGAAACTATAAACAATATTGTATTTCAAATTGTAAGATGGATGTAATTTTGAGGCTACCAATTCCCTGAAACATGCTTTGCATGGTGCTCTTAAGAAAAATCAGTCCAATTATTTTTTATGAAAAACAAAACAAAATTCCAAATTAAAATACATGAATTAAAAATACCAACATGATTAACTCTTAGTACGATCTCATTTTAATAATGCTTTTAAATCATGATGAGTTTTGTAGTGATGTTCATTTAGATAAGTAGTTCTCTCATCCACTTATCTTCAGTGGTATAAAGTTTTTGCCCTGGGACCTTCCAAACATCACATCTCACATGTGGGTGAGAAATGGGGCAGGCTTCATCAATATGTACTTTAATACTTAGAAAGATTTGTGATTTAATAGAATCTTGGAGATACAAGGGAACTCAGAGCACTTCTAATGTAACAAAAATAGCAATCCTTTCCCAGTATTCCTTACTTAGTCACTTCTAGGGATGAGGGGACCACTACTTCTAGAACAGCGGTTCTCAACCTGTGGGTCGTGACCCCTTTGGGGGTCAAACGACCCTTTCACAGGGGTCACAGGGGTCGCCTAAGACCATCGGAAAACACATGTTTCTGATGGTCTTAGGAACCAAGACACAGTTCCTCTATCCGTTACCAGGAGAGTCTGCCCACATGCAGATACGCCCACGTACGAGTATTAAAGGTTCACAGCATTAGGAACGTTGAGAACCACTGCTCTAGAAGAAGCCAATTTCACAATTGTTAGGAAGGCTTTCCATGTAATGTTATCTGCTGCTGCTTTTCAATGTTTCCCCATTACTCCTATAATTACATTGCCTGAGGAATTTAAAATAGCACCTAATATGACCTCTAGCTATATTGCACAATTGTTTTATATATACACATATGTATGCACACATACATACACACACACACAAACATATATATACTTTATAAATGTTTATTGAACAGATGTTTGAAGTCTGGTCACTCTACTATCAGACATCTTGAGGACAGCTCCTCTATGTCTCATTTTCTCCAGGCTAAGCACCTCTTTAATTTTTCCTTGTATATTACCAGTTCTGGTCTCCTTACTATCTTCTGAGTATATGTTTGCCCTTTAAAAAAAGTTTATTTTTTCAACTAACAAAGATCTACTTTCTTTTTTTCTTACCTCATCCTCTTCACCCCAAATGGAAAAAGAAAAAAAGAAAAAACCTTACACAGTTAAGCAAAACATATTCTCACATGGGCTATGTCCAGATATGTTCTATCCTGTACCCTGAGTCCATTGCCTCTCTGGCAGGAGAGGCACATTATCACTGGTCTTCTGGAATATTGACTCATCATTTTTAAATTTTTTGAAGTTGCTATGGTATGAATTGTTTTCCTATTTCTGATTACTTAACTGTAACAACTTGTTTTTTCAGGTTTCCATTGAGGCAGCTAGGTAGTGCAGGGGAGAGTGTGGAAATTGGAATCAGGAAGTCCTGAGTTTAAATTCTGCCTCCTCTGCTTACTAGCTGTGTGATCTCGTGCACAAGTCATTAAAACCTCTCTGTGCCATAGTTTCTATATGTATAACATGGGGAAATAATAACACCTACCTTCTAGGATTATTGTGGGGATGAAATGAAATAACATATGTAAAGTGCTTTACAGAATTTAAGATGCTATATAAATGCTGAAGTTATCCTTGTCATCAATTTTTAAGGCACAATAGTATTCCATTATATTCATATTCCATAAATTATTCAGCCATTCTCCAGTTTATAGGCATTCCCTTAGTTTCCAGTTCTTTGCCACTATAAAAATTGCTACTATAAATATTTTTTTATAGGTCCTTTTCCTTTTCCTTTGATCTCTTTGTGGTATAGGCCTAGTAATGGTATCACTGGGTCAAAAGGTATGTACATTTTAATGACTTTTGGGGCAGAGTTCAAATTGCTTTCCAAAATGACTGGACCAGTTCACAGTTCCATCAATAGTGGAATGGTTTGTTCTTCCAAAAATCCTTCTATAAATTAAACATAATACCCCAGATGGGATCTGACCAGGTTAGAATGTAAATCTATCGCTCTCATTTGGCTACCCTATTATGTAGTTAACCCCTATTAAGTTTGTGGTCCACTAAAGCATTCAGATTGCTTCTTTACAAAAACTGCTGTCCAGCTACTCTCCCCATCATTTACAAATGCAATTGATTTTCTTTTGGTCGGGAGAACCCAAATGTAGAACTTTGTATTTAAGACTTGTATAGTAGTCTTATTATGTTCAGGCCATTATTATTACTTTTTGAGATCTTTTTGGATCTACTGTCATCTAATGTGTTAGATGACCCTTCGAAATTTACTTCATGAGTATGCCAAGAACATAGAGCCTTGAGATACTGTGCTGGAGACCTTCCTAGTAGGCATCTTCCCATGACCTAGATTCTTTGGGTCAGGTCATTCAATTAACTGTAATATCATCTATCCCCACTTTCCCATCTTTTTCAGAAGGATAACAGGAAAAATTTTCTCAAATACTTTACTGAAACCCAGGCATACTCTGTGGTATTTCCTTGAGCTACCAGCCTGCTAATTTTGTCTAAGAAGGTGATTAATCTGGCATGACCATTTTAAAAAAATTATTTTTAGTTTACAAGATTCAGTTCCACAAGCTTTTGAGTTCCGAATTTTCTCTCCCTCCTTCCCCTTCTCCTTGGCCCAAGATGGCATATAATTGGATATAGGCTCTACATATACATTCATGTTAAACCTATTTTCACATTAATCGTGTTGCAAAGAATTAGAACCAATGGAATGAACTACAAGAAAGAAGAAACAAAACAAAAAAGAGAGAGCAAATAGTATACTTCGATCTGCATTCAGACTCCGTATTTCTTTCTCTGGATGTGGATAGCATTTTTATCTTGAATCTTTTGGAGTTGTCTTGGAACCTTGTGTTGCTGAGAAGAGCCAAGTCTATCAAAGTTAAGTCATCACACAATGTGGGTGTAACTGTGTACAATGTTCTCCTGGTTCTGCTCCTCTCACTCAGCATCAGTTCATATAAGTCTTTCCAGGTTTTTCTGAAATCTGCCTGCTCATCATTTCTTATAGTCCAATAGTATTCCATTACATTCATATATCACATTAATATTAATAAATATAAATAAATATTTATCCATAATATATGTCTATAAATATTTTTGTATACATGGGTCCTTTTCCCATTTGTACGCTGTCTTTGGAATACATCCCCAGAAGTGGTATTGTTGGGTCAAAGGGTATGCACATTTTAATAGAATCTTTTGGCACAATTCCAAATTGCTCACCAAAATGGTTGCATCAGTTCACAACTCCACAAATAGTGCATCAGTGTTCCAATTTTCCCACATTTCCAGCATTTATAATTTTCCTGTTTTGTCATATTAGCCTATCTGACAGGTGTGATGTGGTACCTAAGAGTTGTTTTGATTTGTATTTCTCTAATGAATAGTGATTTAGAGCATTTTTTCATATGACTATATTATATATATATTTAATTTCTTCCTCTGAAAACTGTCTGTTCATATCTTTTAACCATTTATCAATTGAGGAAAGACTTGTATTCTTATAAATTTGAATCAATTCTCTATGTATTTTAGAAATGAGGCCTTTATCAGAGACACTGGCTGTAAAAATTCTTTCCCAGTTTTCTGCTTCCCTCCTAATCTTGGTTGCATTGGCTTTGCTTGTACAAAAACTTTTCAGTTTAATGTAATCAAAATTATCCATTTTTAATTTCATAATATTCTCTATCTCTTGTATGGTTATCAATTCTTCCATTCTCCATAAATCTGACAGGTAAACTATTCCTTGCTCTCCCAGATTGCTTATAGTATCAACCTTTGTGTCTAAATCATGAATCCATTTTGACTTTATTTTGGCATACAGTGTAAGATATTGGTCTATATCCAGTTTCTGCCATACTATTTTCCAGTTTTCCCAGAAGTTTTTGTCAAATTGTGAGTTCTTATCCCAGAAGCTGGAGTCTTTGGGTTTATCAAACAGTAGATTACTATAATCATTGACTACTGTCTTGTGTACCTAATCTATTCCACTGATCCACTACTCTGTTTCCTATCCAGGGCCAAGTAGTTTTGATGATTGCTACTTTACAATACAATTTACGATCTGGTATGGCTCATACACTTTCCCTAGCATTTCTTTTCATTAATTTCCTTGATATTCTGGACCTTTTGTTCTTCCTGATAAATTTTGTTATTATTTTTTTCTAGCTCTATGAAATAACTTTTGGTAGTTTGATTGGTATGGTACTAAATAAATTAATTAATTTAGGTAAAATTGTCATATTTATTATAATATCTTGGCCTACCCACAAGCAACTGACATTTTTCCAATTATTTAGATCTGACTTTATTTGTGTGAAAATGGCATGACCATTCTTGATGAAGCTACCGTGAACTTTGCTGATCATGGCTTCCCTGTATGGGTCTTCCTTCAACACCTTTATGAGTTGCTGTGTTTAAAAGAAATCCCCACCAGGTAGCCAAACTTCTGATCATGAGTATCTCCAAACTTTGCTAAGATGATTCTTAGATAATACTTTTCATCCCTGTATCAGCAAGTACCCTACCCTACCTAGGGCAGCTGCTAGCACAGGTCCTTAGATCTGCTTTTCTAAAGGAAAGCAACTCAAAATGGGTTAACAATCTCACTTTAATCAAACACATCATTTACCTAGTTCAGGGGGAAGAGTCATCACCCTGAACTTCAGAGAATGCAAACACAAGTTACAAGCAAACAAAGAAACAGATCAGCAGACAGGCTTCCAGCGTCTGGCCATTAAATCCATACTTATTCAGTTACCAGAGAGGGAAGCACCAGCATCTGAGTTTTTCAAAGCTGGGGGGCTCAATGGCTTCCCAGAGTCTCATTTGGCCAAATCACACAACTCTTCTTAAAGTGAGCCCCAAAGCAAAACCTCACATCAGGGCATATATATATAGCCTTCTCCTGGATCAGAGAATGTCACAGCCCTCTTGACTCACTGTCCAATCACAAAGTAATAAGGCACGGGCATTCCTGAAGAACAAGCTCCCTATCAGCAGCCTTTTCCAATCCAGAGGTACTCCATACCCAATTTACCTCCTGCCTGAATAAAAACTTTTTGTCCTTTCGGCATCCATGTGGTTGAGGCTCCCTTGCTGGTGAACCAATAAGCTATCATTGTTCCTAAATTTATGGTTTTCAGGTTTGGGTTTGGGTTCTGGTTGTTGCAGCACTGACAATTTTACCCACAGGATCATATGCTAAGAACCTCTGTTTTAGACAATTTATATAAGAGATTTCTTATTCTTTCTGACCTTTTTCTTTGTCTCTTCCTTTTCTACTTTAAATTTCTTCATTTGTAGATTCTGATGGTGATACTCTGGTAGTGAAACAACTCCCAAGTGAGAGGATCTAGAGTTCAAAGGGGTCTTACTTCAGCTAGTTGCAAAGACAGTTTGAGATAGGACCTTGAGGAGGCGCAGTCAAGAGACGGGGAGAGAGAGACGCACAGGGAAAGACAGAGGAAGAAGGAGGGGAGGGAAAGAGAGAGAGAGAGAGAGAGAGAGAGAGAGAGAGAGAGAGAGAGAGAGAGAGAGAGAGAGAATCTAAGAGATAGGGTATAGCTTGAATGATGAAGCTCTGGGAGCCTGTATGAGAAATTGTCTTATGGGGAATCACATCCCTTTCCTTCTTGCAACTCTAGAAATCACTGAGAATGAGCCAGATAAGTTTTCTCTTCTAAGCCCTGCAGAAGAGCTAATTTATTCTTTTGTATTCCTTGGTATCCTAAACTGTAAAACGTTCCTGATTTCTGTTTGCAGTTTGGCTTGGATAAATGGGTTTGCTTACTTTTCTTCTTGATCTTTTGGGTAACTGATTGGTTGGAAAAGCCTGAGCTGGGAGTGTTAACCAAGAGATACTCTTTCCCTTAAGAATGAGTTGAAAAATGACTTTCTTTTTGAACCCAAACTCATGCCCCTTGCCTAGAGATAAGTTAGGGGTGGCAAATAGAATTCTATCAGTGCCTCTTAGAGACTGAAGGAGAGATAAAATCTCAGCTGATATCTATCCATGAGACCTGCTAGCCCTGTCTTTATATTTAAACAACCCACACACATACATATCCTACAGAAAATTGGGGTGAAATATAGGAGAGGAAATATATTTAGAAATGAAGATGACAAAGTAAAAGATATCAATAAAATAGTTTTTAAAAAAAATTGTATTGGAAGTACCAAAGAATCAACTGAGAATAGAGAAAAGCGAAAGATAACAAAAAAGATAATTTTAAAAAGCCATATGGAGGAACAAGAGGATGAAAGAAGGACTAGGACCTCTTTCTTGGGGTGGATGGCATAATGATAAGAATAGAGAGTAATACTGCTCAATTCTTTTGTTTCTGGGTTGTTATTTTTCCCCCCTTACAAGAAGGATGATCTTTAGGAGGTGACTACAGTATGATCATTTCCATTCTCTATATAAGGAAACTAAATCACAGTGAGGGCTGGTTTCACTTTAAATTCTGAGCCTCCCAAGGCCAAAATTTAAAGAAAAAGGGTCACTCTCAGTTGCAAATTAAGAATTTAAGTCTTTGGTATTTATCCTGCTAATTTTGAGGTTAAAAGTTACCAATTTCAGTATCTGTTAAAAGTAATGTTAAACATTAGCATTATGTATGTTATAGGTCTTAGTGTGAGAAGAAAAGGATCATTTGTTTGGAAAAGGGGAAACATCATAGTGATACAATGTGGCCCTGCGATCCCTAGTTAATTATATCTTTAAAGTCTGAGGAAGATTATTATCAAATTGAGAAACTTTATAGATATTTCAGGTCCTGCACCTTTTTCTTCCTTGTGGAAAGGAAAGAAGTATCTGGGAATGTGTTCGGAAGGAGAGGTCCGGGTCAGCTCTATTTACTGACTTAGTTTTAAACCTTTAAATTCCTCCTGGTATTATATTTTGCCGGTGATCCGTCTCTCGTCTAAATCAGTTGCCTGGTCGAGGCGGAGGAGGCTTACACCTGATCTCCAATCCCATCCCCGTGTTAAGTTTTTTTTTTCCATCCTGTTCCTGCCACGTTCAGTTTCTTGCCTTCCTGCCAGTTGGAAAGCCTTTGCTCGCCAGTCTTGCCTTACCAGAGCAGGTGCAACGCCAGGTAACGGGGTGGCGTAGAGAGCTCCTACTCCTTCTCTGCGCTCAGACCAAGGAAGGCGACTACCTGCGCGGGCCGAGAGGCGGTCACTTCAGGGATCCCGAGTTAGTGGACGCTTAGAGCTCCCCCCAGTCAGGGGATGTGGCATTGGCTCGACCCGGAACTGTCCGGCCGGCGGGAGCCCAGAACGCTGCATGGGCCAGAGGAGGTGCAGTGGCCGGGACAAGCTCGCCAGTGAGGGAAAAGGGGGAGAACGCGGGCGCCGCGGGGACATGACGGCTTCTTCCCGAGACCCCAAGGACCAGGAGCTCTCGGGAACTGAGATCGGCGGGGCAGGGGTGCGGGAGCAGGGGAGGACACGGGATGAGGAAAAGGAGGAGGAGGAGGAGGAGAAAGCTCCTTCCACACTCTCCCGGGACCCGCTGTCCCGGCAGGCTGGGAGAACGAGCGGGGACAAGGACAGCACAGTGGGGGAGGAGGATCCCGAGCTGTGTCCGCCCCCGCAGGGGAGGTCGAGCCGCACGGCGTCCCTGGTGAGCGGGCTGCTCACTGAGTTGTACAGCTGCCCGGAGGAGGACGATGGGTTGGGAGGCAGCTGGGGCCGGGGGCGCGGGGGCCGACAGGACAGCGTGGACAGTTCCACCGAGGCCTCGGGAGGCTCCGACGCCTTCCTGGGCGGCCGGGTCCTGCAGGAGCTGCTGGAGAGGCAGAGCCAGAGGCACCAAATCCAGTACCTGAGGCAGAAAGGTGAGGCAGGGGCTGCCCTCGGGGCACAGCGCCAGGGCTTGCACCATCTTGGGAGAGGGACTTCATCTCCCACCTCAGCTGCTACCTGCCCCTGTTTGCCAAGTCTTACCCCATAAAACCCTTTGCCTTTTTCTTTCCTTTCCTACTCATCCTAGAGTTCTCTCTAAGCTTCTGAGTAAAATTTCAGTAACTGTTCTACAAATAAACAAACGAGCTAAACAAACTTTTTCACTTTATCCAGTTGGGGCTGGTCTGTTCAGTATTTGAGTTAAGTAGCAAATATCTTGCTTTTAAGTTCCTTGTCTAGGTGCTTCTTCTTAGTGGGCTTAGGGAGAAGCATTGCTAGATAATTTCTCTGATGTGACACAGGTGGATTCATTACTATACAGCAGCTTCTGACACTTTTCCAAAACTGCCTGTAGAAGTCTGCGCTTAATTGACTCCTCTTTCCTTTGGTGGAATTTGTGAATTCTACTTGAGCAACTCTACAGGGATTTCTTGAGCCTTTTTCTCTGCATTACGGATCCCCTTAGCAGTCTGGTGAAACTTATGGACACCGTCTTAGAAATGTTTTTAAATGCATAAAAGTAAAATACATAGGATTTCAAAGGAAACCAGTTATATTGAAGTACAGTTAAAAAAAAAAAACCCAATGCAAGTTCATAGATGCCACGTTAAGAACACCTGACTTCGAGGAATGGGGGTAGGATCTGTGATTTCATTAATATAAGGAAATCCCAGATGAGAGAACACCCTTTCAGTGTGTCGAAAGCCAGCACCTTCTCTGCTATAGAGAGTTCCCTGGAACGCTGAAAAATTAAACAACTTGACCAGGATCCCACAGTGGGTATTTGAACCTAGGTCGTCTTGGCTCCAAAGCCCACAATTCCATGTTGTGTCTCTCGTGTTACATTCTTTTTTAATTTTTATTTTCAGTTCCAGATTCTCTCCCCCTTCTTCCTCTCCCCACTCCACTTACTGGGAAGGCAGGAAATACAATGCCCATTATACATATCTCCTGTTATCTTAGAGATTTTCTGAAGTTAATGACGGAAGGCACCAGCAGAACAGAGGCTTTATAGGTCTATGTGATTACGGAAGCTCTAACTTAAACAAACACCCAACCTCCTTTCTTGGCTTTTAATAGTGTTTACCGAGGCAGAGTTAACTGGTCATAGCAATTGAGGATCAGAGTATGTGAATTTCATTTCTACCAGAGCTCAGAGCCCCTCTAATGGGATCCCTGGATAATAATTTTCCTAATAGTGACTGACAGTTGTCTAGTCATTGAAATATTACAGGATTTAACTAATACCTTTTGTGGTATTAGAGAAGACTTGGATCCGGAAAATGTGCTTGGCTTTTCCCCCCAGGGAGAGAGGTCAATCTAGTGTTTCTTTTGTTATCATCGAACCAACCTATAATGCCAGTGCTGATGTCCTAGTTTTCTCACCAGTTCAAAAGGGAATGGCTTTTCTGTACTAATAATTATTAAATATATTTTTTTCTCCCTAGGAACAACAAGCCCCCATGTAATAAAATGAATCTCAGTGTGGATAACAGATTGCTAGGCAACAACCACATTTCTTGCAACTGCTGTCCTTGTGCTAAATTGACTACACCAAGAGAGAAAAGAGGAGAACACAATGGCTTCTTGTCTCCTCATTGTAAAAATCAGCCTGACTGGTGCCAGAAAAATTTAAAAGGAAATGAACAAATCTGTTAGCTTTCTGAAATCTATGTAAACAGCTCTGGGTTTCCTCTGCTTCCTAGTGAGGACTTTTTTTTCTAACTCATTGTTGTAAATGGCTCCCTAGACCTCTGCCTGCCATCAGTGTCAACTGGAAATACACAATTTCATTTTATCTGAGGATCTGGCCCAGTCTGTGATTTTTGTTTTTGCCCAGTGTTCAATGAAGAAATGATTTCATTAGATTCCATCAAAATCCAGCATTAAAAGTTATGATCCAGAACTCCCTCAAGGGTTCACTTTCCCTATTGTGGACATTTTTGGAATTAATTTCCCTGTGGGAAATGAGGTTTGGTAAATTGATTTTAAAGAAGAGATGAAGGGCAACTTTGTTAATAGTTTTCCTTCTAAAAGTCTACTAGTCTGCAAGTCTATCACAAAAATCTCTGTTTAAAAATTACTTGCAGTTTATCTGAAAGTTTTGTTTCCTTGTCATGTACTCTAGTCATGGTGCATTGTAATATAATTTCAGAGATTTAGAGCTGGGAGGGACTTTAGAAGGGACCTTCTAGTCTATCCCTCTCATTTTGTGGATGAGGGAGCTGAAACCTATGTGGGCTGTCTTGCCAAAGGTTCTATAGGTGGTAGTGAATGGTAGAGCCAGAGCCTCTGATCCCATATTCCATGATCTTTTATGACATTTTTATTTATTTAAGAAACTACACCAACCAACTTATCAACAATCTAGTCTAGCTCATGTTGAGTTGGGAGAAGGAGGAACCCTGGTGGATATTGGTCTTGAGCAGACATGCTACAGTGGTATCACTGGATTAAAGGACATGCAGTTTAATGACTTTGGGGGCACAGTCAAAATTGCTTTCTAGGAAGTTGAACCAATTCACCTCTCTATAAACAATGGCTCTCTTCTCATAGTTCTTCTAATAATTGACATTTTTTCCTGTCAATTGGAGCAATCTGATGAGTATGAGGTTTAAACTCAGAGTTGTTTTTAATTTAAATTTCTCTTCTTATTAGTGATTTGAAACTTTTATTCCTTATAATTTATTGATAGTATGCATTTCATCTTTTGAAAACTGCTTCTCTGGACTTCCTTCCTTCCTTCCTCGGTGACCTTTCTCCAGAAATTTTAATTTGTGTTGCTCTCCTTATTCTCTTCTCTTATAGTGTAAACTTTATTACCCAATGCATGGGCTATATCCTTTGTGGTAAGAGCAATATTATCCATCTGGGTTCCTGCTATGTAGGCCAGGCTAGTTTTTTTTTTCCCCCTCCCTAAAAGACAAAGCTCTGCCTAAGAGGTGATTGGTCCAGGAAGCAAAGTCTCAAGTCACAGATTTGACTTGTATATGAGGAGTCAGTGCCCCTGGGTTTGGCTAATGTCCCACTGTGATATAAGTCACCATACCTCATAGGTCAGGTAAATTTCTGAATGAAAATGAGTGAGGCTGTATCTCCTTGAATAAGTGCTTTATCCTTACTAAGTATTTCCATACCATGGCTAATTAATATGTAGGTACAGCTAGGTGGTGCAGTGCCTTGGAGTCAGGAAAACTCATCTTTATGAGTTCAAATCTGACCTCAGACATGTACTATGTGACCCTGGACAAATCACTTAACCCTGTTTGCCTCAGTTTCCTCATCTGTAAAATGAGCTGGAGAAGGAGATGGCAAACCACTCCAGTAGCTTTGCCAAGAAAACCCCAAATGGGGTCATGGAGTGTCAGAGGAGACTGAATAACATGGCTAATTAATCCTATTTTTGTTAACTGTTAGATGATCATTGAGTATTTTGTTTTATTCTAATCTCAGATTTTAACTGCCAGAATGGCCTGAGTCAGAAGTGGCCTATAACACCATCTTTATTCTCTCCGTGTTCCAGAGGATAAATGTGTTGAGGTTTATATTTGAGGTCTCTTTAATTTTTATATTGCCTTTTTAGATCTTATCTTAGTCTCCCTACCTTTTACTGTGCCTTGCTTTTAGAAACATCAGTTCTTAAAAGGAAGAAGTAGAAGATGGAAGCAGTGACGTGATAGGAGTCACTCTGTGACCTAAGTCATGAAGTCCTGCTCTACCCCTTAATTTTACCATGATTTTGACTCCCGAGGCCATGTTATCCTATTTTGGGTCCCCTTGTCCCATACTTCTCTAGATGCTGGCTGCCCTTGGGGACTTATGCTTACCCTCTCTTCAAGTGGGATATAGTTCTGGTAGGTACAACTGTTTTTCAGAGGAAATATTCTTCTAATGTGTGAATTTTCCCTACTTAAGACCCATTATCAAGTCCCCATCTTTTGCCACAGATAAACATCTTTTCTAACCTGGGAATGCTCTTCAGTGATGTCCTTTCCTTATATCTCCTTGAGTTGGACACACCTGTTAGGAGGTGGGCAACATATTTCCTCTTCAGTCCTCTGGAGTCATGGTTGGTTTTTCTAAGGCAGTGGTTCTCAACTTTCCTAATGCCACCACCCTTTAATACTTGTATGTGGGCATATCTGCATATGGGCGGACCTGCCTGGAGACGGATAGAGGAGTGGTGTCTCTGTTCCTAAGACCATTGGAAATATGTTTTCCGATGGTCTTAGGTGACCCCTGTGACCCCTGTGAAAGGGTTGTTCAACCCCCAAAGGGATCTCGACCCACAGGTTGAGAACTGCTGTTCTAAAGTCTTTCAAAGTTGTTTTTCATTACAATGTTGTTTATACTATAAAACTTTTTTCTTGGTTCTATTCATTTCACTCTATCCGTTCATATGAGTCTTCTAGATTTCTTGTTGTTTCTTATGCTGTAATGATATTCCTTTACATTCACATACTATGATTTGTGGACAAATAATTAATTTATGGGCAACTAGGTAACTCAGTGACTAGAGTACTAGGCTGGGAGTCAGGAAGACTCATCTTCTTGAGTTCAAATCTGGCCTCAGATTTGTAACCCTGGGCAAGTCACTTAGCCCTGTTCCTCATCTGTAAAATGAATTGTAAGAGGAAATATCAAACCATTGCAGTTCTTGGAGTCAGGAAGACCTGGGTTTGAATCCACACTTACCGTATGATTCTGGACAAGTTGCAGGAGCTTAGGCTTATGGACTAAGAACTGGGAGAGACTTCAGAGGCCAACTAGCCCACTCTCCCCTTTAACAGATGAGGAAACAGTGATCTAGGGAAGCTTTTTCCCAAGATCCCACAAGTGGCTTATGCCACTTCATCTCTGGAATTCATAGTTTCTTTATTTCACAGATTGGGAAAGTCTGGAGAACCTACCTCATGGGTTTGTTACTAGGCTGTGATGAGATACTCTCATCTATAGTAAAGTGGCTTGCAAACCTTGAGGCATAATATGTGACAGTTACTGTATACTATAATTATTTCATTTTCTTTTTTCATCCTATCATACTATTTTCTATTTCATAGGGAGGCCTGGGAAGGAAATTTCTTTACCAAGGCAGTTTATGTAGTCTTAGACTATTGTCTGGAAGCACATCAGTGACTTTTCCAGCCCATATATGGCAGAGGCAAGATTTGAGTTTAGATCTTCCCGATATCAGGGCCTACTTATTCTTTATCTACTAGGTCAAACTGCCAACACCATTATAAGTAATGACACTTGTCAGGCAATTGAATTAACATGTACTTGATTCCAGATAATAATGCTACTTCTACTCACCCACACGCCCCTGCCCCATTCCTTTTTTTTTCCAAGCAAAAGAGTGTGATAATCATTCAAAGGAATTAATTCTTTGTTTTCTAAAAATAATTTTATTTTTCCTAAGTTACATGTAAAGACAATTTTTAAGATTCATTAAGAAAAACTTTTGAATTCCAAATTTCCTCCCTCCCTCTCCTCTCCTCTCCCTGAGACGATAAGCAGTTTGATATAGGTTATATAAGTTCAATCATATAAAACGTGTTATTATATTAATCATGTTGTGAAAGCAGACACACACCCAAAGGAGGAAAACATGAAAAAAAAATACAGAATGTGAAAAATAGTGTTCTTTGATCTGTATTCAGACTCCATCAATTTTTTTTTCTGTAGGTGGATAGCATTTTTCATCATGAGTCCTTTGGAATTATCTTGAATCATTGTATTGCTGAGAAGAGCTAAGTCATTAATAGTTGATCATTCTACACTATTGCTGTTACTATATATAATATTCTCCTGTTTCTTGGTTCCTTATTAAAAAAAAAACTCCACTAATGAAGAACTGGCCTCCCTTTATAGTTTGTTCTAGTAACTGTTATAGCAGAAACTCTTAAAGTAAAAGTTAAAAAAAATTTCCTTAAATCTTTCTGAATCTTTGTTTAACATCATTTAAGCCCATTTTTCATAGTCATTCAACAACCATTTCTTAAACACCTACTGTGTACAAAACCATCATGCCTTTGCAGACACTGCCTCCCCTCTCTCACTGTACCTGTAATTAATTCAATCCAACTTTTACTAAATGCCTACTATGTGCAAGATACTCCCTTTTCACCTCTGCTCTTAAAATCTTTACCATTTTCCCCCTAGGTTTAACTCAAGGGCCACTTCTGTTCCTCATCTGCCTGGTTGTTTGTGCTTTCTCAGTCATCTAAATAAACAGATGTTTCTTGAATTGAAGTGGTGGCTACTAGAGGAGGTGCAAAGACAACATTTATCTCTATGTTCATAGATCTTACAATTTAGCAGTCGGTCAGTTAATAAACATTTATTAAGGACCTACTGTGTGCTAGGTGCTAATGGATACAAAGAAAGGTAAAAGACAATCCTTGCTCTCAAGTTGCTAATAGCCTGTCGGGCGAGACAGCATGAAAACCAGCTATGTATAAACAAGCTATGAACAAGATAAATTGGAGATAATCGATGGTGGGAAGGCTTTAACACATAAATATATTATGTAAAATAACTATAATGCTAATATAGTGAGATGCTGCCTAATATAGTGGTTAGAGGACTGGTCTTGGAGTCAGAAAGACCCGGGTCCAAGTCCTGCTTCTGACACCTGAATAGTCGCAGAGAAGTCACTTAGCCTCTCTGTAACTATAGATTACAGACAAGTTATCAGTTTTCATTGTGGAGGCTATTTCCACACTGGGAATTCCTTATGCTAATGAATTCTTTCCCATTGCCCTACATGCAGATTATGATAAAAACATCAGAGAGGTTCAAAGTACAAAAAAGGTCTTGGGATGGATTAAAGATCCCTTTGACTTGGTATGATTCTCCGTTTAGTGGGGAGTAGCGTGAGTCTGGAAAGGCAGGAAGGTACCTGGCTATAGGTATCTTGAATAGCAGGCTAAGGAGTTTGGATTTCATTCAGTAGCCAAAGGGTTATCACAGCAATGAGATTTGAAGCCATTCCTCAGTGTTCCCTTTTTCATGCGAACATTTAACCCTTTTATTCAAATTATTTTTCTTCCCTCTGAACATTTCTGTCCTTGAGATCCTATCCAGTTTCTCTCAATAATAGGTTTAAACAAATTCAGAGACATAGCCTGGACTTTTTGTTGTTGTTGTTCATTGGTTGAGTTGTGTCTGAGTCTTTGGGACCCCATGGACCAAAGCACACCAGGCCCTTCTATCCTCCACCTGTCTGTCCAAGTTCATGCTCACTGTTTCCACAACACCATCTATCCATCCTGTTCCCTGTTGTCCTCTTTTCTTTTTGCCTTCAATCTTGAGTATCTTTTCTAGTGAGTCCCATCTTCTCATTATGTGACCAAAGTATTTAAGCTTCAGCTTCAATTTTTGACCTTACAGTGAATAGCCTGACTTAATTTCTTTAAATATTGACTTACTTGATCTCCCTGCTGTCCAAAGGACTCTCAAAAGTCTTCTCCAGCACCACAATTCGAAAGCAGCTATTCTGCAGCACTATATCTCTACTAGAAAAATCACAGCCTTTTGTCAGCAAGGTGATACCTCCACTTTTTAGTATGCTGTGCAGATGGACACAAACCTTCAAAATGAGCCTAACTAATGCCAAGGACAGCAGAAGACTTAGCATCTTGGAATATCTTAGTCATACTCCTGACAGCTAATGAAAATATTAAGCTTCTTTTTAAAATAACAGCAGAGAATTGCTTATTAGCATTCCTATTGTGTGCTACCGTCTCTCTGGAGCCTTTTCTGTCCTTTTGAAAGTTGCTTTTGATAAATTAGAAATTCTAGAAATGTTGGCGCATCCATTATCTTTTTTTTGTTGTTGGAAAGATGAAATATGTTACCTACAATACTTGAAGGTCAAAAAATTGCTCAATTGCTTCAAGTTTTTGTTTCTAAAGTAGCCAAAATCAGTATTGCCACATTCATGTACATGTTAATAAAAAGAATGTCTTTCACGTGGCAAAAAAAGTGTGTGAGTAGATGAATAGGGGACCCTTTTATATGTGTTTATAGGTAAAAAGCGGTAGATTTGGAGGCTTATAACCAAAATAATATTTCTCAAATGAGAAAATGTGAAGCAATTTGTAAAATGCTATTGGAATGTTAGTTATTATTGTTTTCATCAAATCAGAAATGATCCTGGTTTGTAAAGTCACCAGTGAAGCACTTTCATGATAAAAATTGTATATGTAATTTTCAAGTAAGGTTAAATATAGGTGATAGTACAGCAATAGAATTTTTTGGAGTTGTATGTACCTAGATATTTAGTATCTGATTTATTAGTTCCAAAGGAAATTTGTAGAAAAAAAAGAAGAGGATGAGTTTCTGACTATTTACACCATTAGGATATGATGATTTGGTTCAATTCAATTCAAGAGATATTTGTTGAGAGTCTGTTATATGTAAGGTGGAATATAGTGTGGTGTAGTAGACAATGTACATTAATGGCCTTAGAGTCAAGAACTGGGTTCAAATTCTGTCTCTGGCACACAAATACTGCCTGTGTGACCATGGGGATCTCAGTGTCCCAGGCAACATTCTCACACTGTAATTTATAAATCACTGATTTATAGCAAGGGAAGGAATTTCCACATCAGGAATGCTCCGCCCCCGCCCCCACAGATGAAATAATAGGATTGGACCCAAAAGATTGTGGAAATCACTGTGGGTATAAAAAAACCCAACCTGGGATGGTCCCTGCTTGTTATATGAGAGTATCACAGATCTACAGCTGAAGGGAAGCTGAGGTTAAGTGACTTGCCCAAGGTTCTACATATAAGTAGAAAACTATCAGAGGTGAGATTGGAACCCAGAGCCTCTGACTTCAGAACCTGTGCTCTTTTTACAGTACCATTCTCATTGGGCTTGCATTCCAGCATCCAGCACAGTACTTGGCACAAAGTGGGTACTTGTTGATTGACTAAGACCCAAGTTCAAATCTGACTTCAAACACTTGTTAGCTGTGGTACACTGGGCAAGTCACTTAACCTCTGCTTGTAGTTTCCTCATCTCTAAATGGGGATGATAATAATAGTACCTGCCTCCCAGGGTTGTTGTAGGGATCAAATGAAGTAATAGTTGTAAAATGCTTTGCAAATTGTAAAGCACTATGTAGATACTAACAAATATTGTTATTAGTAACCCAGGAGATAGAACTAGCATGCGTGGTATGATGTGAAAGTTCAGTAAAGTGCAGAATGCTGTAGTAGTGTATGGGGGAGGATGTGTATGATTGAATAGATACATATAATCTTGGGTGACTAGAATCAATTCATTTGAATGGTTAGTCTACAGAATAGGAGTTCTTAACCTTTTTTTGGGGGGGGGTTTGGACCCCTTTGTCATCTGGTGAAGCCTGGGGGCCTCTTCTCAAAATAATGTTTTAAAATGCATAAAAGACAGATTTATAAAGGAAGCTAATTATATTGAAATGCAGTTATCAAAATATATTTAAATTTTATATTACAAAATTACAAGTGTACAAAACATGTAAATATATAACCAGAAATGTATTCTAAAATTACAACACGATCGTTTGATTATATATTACAAGCACGTATAGATTATAAAATTTATTTAAAATTAGTAAAAATATACTTTAAAAAACTGAGTTCATAGAGCCCAGGTTAAGAACCTGTGGTCTGGAAACCATTCTGCAGGTGGAGATCACAGTTATGTGTCCATTTGTCTTGATAACAGATATTGGTGAACTGAAGGCAACCCTTCGGGAGTTGAAGTACAGCATCACTCTTCAGTCGGCAAAGTTGCTTCGTCACCTGAAGCAAAAAGATCGGCTTCTGCACAAAGTGCAGCAGAATTGTGACATCATGACGGCGTGCTTACAGGCTGTGTCCCAGAAGAGAAGTAAGTACCACTGAGCCCATGCAGCATCTTCTGCCGACCATGCTCGGGGAATTTGATAATGTGCCTGGGGCCAGGGCTTTCCATGGAAGCTTGTCATTTGAGAAATCACTTTTGAACACCAATATTGTCATGTTCATACAGTGAACCAGGATCTCTTTGTGATCCATGTTAATCATGTTTCCATTCATAGCATTTAAAATATTTACTCTGATTCATTGTATTAATTAAAATGACTAATAGAGAAGCAACATGGTGTGGTAGGCAGAGGGTTAAGCTTGGAGTCTGGGAGACCTGGATTTGAATCCCACCCCAGACTCTTATTAGTTGAGTGACCATTGGGCAAGTTTCTTGTCCTCTCTCAACCTCAGCATCCTCATCAATGAAATGGGGGAGAGTAAACTTGTAGCACTTCCTTCACAGGGTTGTTGTGAGAATCCAGTGGATAATGCTATGTAAAATGCATTGCAAGCCTTAAATTACTTACACATAAAGATGTCTAGATGACTTTCCCAAGGTTAGTTACTTAGATAATAAATGTAACCCTACAATCATCATCATCTCTGTTATCATCACTCCAGCTGTACTCCATTCTCCCAGGAAGGAGGAAGGTTTATTTACAGTATCTAAGTCTTGTTTCTCTTATTCTGGGTATTGACACAATAGTCTTTGACATTACACATTTCCTCACAATGCCAAACTTTTACTACAATTTTCATTTTCCACTCAATGTTTTTGCATCAGGTAGAAACAACCTTAATGTCTAGTAGCAGTGATGAACTTTCTTCCTTATTTCTTGGTTGCTGTGCTAAATAGTTAAGCACTTGGCCTTTTTAAAAGAGAGAGTTTGTTCTGAAATTCTGATCAAATAAAATAATATTTGCAAAGTGCTTAGGACAAGGCCTCACACATAGGAGGCATTACATCAAGGCTTATTCCCTCCCTTCCCACTAAAACTAAAAGGGGAGAGAATTATTTTCTCTGTAAATTGAAGTTGCCTCTTAGATGTTCTTGTGTGTAGGTTTTTATTGCTGTTGTTGAAGGAGAGGCTAGAGCTATGTTTCATTGCTATGAGGAGCTCAAGATAAGACCATCTCTTTTACTCTTGCAGCTGGGCATTTACTCTGTCCCTTAGAGCCATTTAGGGGCACTGACAGGCCTAGTGATTTGGTCACAGTCACACAGCTAGTTTGGGTCAGAGTTAGGACTCGAACCCAGGTCCTCCCGACTCTGGGGTCAGCTTTCCACTATGTCATGCTGCCTCTCTGTGTGGGTAGGTAAACAAATTATACATGAATAACTGGATTATGCTAATGCTTTAGTTATTGGTACTGTGGTTAAAGTTATAAATAAAAGCTTACTGTGCATGAATTTTATAATTCTCCTGGGAATAACTTCATGTATTTCTCTGACTAACATTTCCTTGTTTTTGTTTTGTATTTTGTATTAACATGCAGCATGGCCGAACATTATGTTCAGGTATGATTATACTGATTACATGTATGATCAGTATATTTTAATTAAGATGCTTGACGCAGCTTTCAAGAGTTTATGAAAGTGAGCATTTTATTTCTTTCAAAGATTGATCCATTTGATGTTATCTGCTCTTACTTTCCCACTTAACGGGTTTTTTTCAAGGAAAGTTAATTTTGGGGTGTTGGCAAGTTTTAGACAGTGAATGCCGATGGCTCAGATTCCATTTTTAGCCTCTGTATTCCTCCAAGCTTATTTTTTTTCTTATTCTGCCCCAGATTTTGATAACTCAGCACCATAGGACCTGCTGCTGAATGAGAGACTCATAGACTTAGAGTGGGAAGTAGTTGTTTTATCCAACTTCCTCATATTACCGATGAGGGAAACTGAGGCCCAGAGAGGCCAAGTGAATTGTCTTATGACATGCAAGGAATGAGTGGTAGAGCTGGGATTTGAACCCCAGGTCCCCTGAATCCCACCCCAGTACTCTTTCTGCTGTATGCCCTTGGATCCTTCCATTGAAGAACAGTTCCTGAGAGTTACAGAAAGATCAGAATCTTGACTAAATAGGAACTTCAGTAATTTTAGAGTTAACATTTTACTCTTTTCTCCTTAGTTTTTTCCTCTCTTATTTCTTATTTATCTTACTATTCTTATTTATCACAGTCTTCAGTTTAGTTGACCCCTATCAAAAGTTTACAGTGAAAAGTAGAAGATATACAGTGCAAGAGAAAGAGTATATGGAAATGGAGCCGAGAGAGAGAGGGAGACATGCGAGGAAACTTGATGGAATTACCAACTGGAGAATAGTTTTAGTGATTACCAAGCATACTTAGGAGTTCACAGGGCATCCAAATTTATTGACTATGCAATTTCTAGTCATTTGGCTGAAAAACACAGAAGTTCATACTCTATGTGGTCAAGTATTGAAGTTAATTTTGCAATTAATCTTCTTAGCATATTTTATGTTTTCAATTTCTAGACATAATTTTGTAGCAAAACTTCAGTTAAACAGAATGTTCTGGGAATAGGCTGTTCTAAATGATGTTCCCTTTCCTGCCTTCATAATGAAACTATACTATATATAATTAAACATTTCTTTGATAACTTACAACTTTACATTGCCTTGGGATTATAATTCTTTTTTTTTGGGGGGGAGGTTATAATTCTTAACATGAATTCACATTGTATAATGTCCTAGATGTAGAAAATGCTGAAAATTTGATGAAATGTGAAACATTTGGAGGAGGCCACTGAGAGGCCATTGCTAGAGAGGAAGAGCTTGTAGGGTGGATCTTGGCTAAAGAGGAGCTCAACCGTAGCTAAACTATGGGTGTGGGGGGAGGAAGCATACTGTTTGGTGCCTTCCAATTTTAAATAATTATTCTTATTAACTAATAATTCATTTAGTTTGCCATGCTGAAGGAGTGTAAATATTTTCAGAAACCGCTAAATTTTGTCCTGGGACAAGACTCCAGTTGCTCTGGCCTAGTTATATTCTGTTCAGGCCTTATGGAAGATTTATTTTTTCAAAACTAGAACAAAAATAATACAACCTTTGGTTAATTTTTTATTTTATTAAAAGGTAGATAATATATTTTATAAAATATATAATTTGCTTTTAATATTAAGAACACAAGTATACTTTATGTGCTAAAAATCAATATAATATTTCTACTGCATTTGATATAACTGTTTACCTCTTAAAGTTGGATCAAGCCTCTCAGCTCATTATAGTAGGATCCTACTATACAATTATACATTATAGTAGGACCCTACTATATGGTGGCAAGGGTGATGTGTGTGTAGGGAGTGGTAGGGTGGGGTGAGGGAGTGGAAATTGGAGAAGAGAATGGGGGGAGGAGTAAGAGTAATTCCTATCTCCCAGGCTAATTTTTTTTAACTTGATGAATTTGTTTGACCAAAGCAGACAAATAGAAATAGACAAACCACAAAGTAGACTCCTGGGAAATTTATGCAAAACAGCACCCAAGAATGATTCTATGGATGGTTCATGGAACTGTATACTTTTGTACGGTTTGTCATTTACTGATTGTTCAGAGAAAAGGCTGTGTGCCTTAAATTTATCATGATGGTAAGGACACAAACCATTGTATTTAAGTTGAGTTTTTTGTTGTTTACTGTCGTCTTCACGTACATAGTTGTATTCAGCATGCATCTTCTCTTGCTTGTTTTCTTCACTCTAAAAACACTTCACACAGTTCTTTATATTTCTTTGAATTTATACATTTGTTGTTCCTTGTGATAATCATATTGTTCAGTTGTTTTCAGTTGGGTCTGACTCTTCATGACTCCATTTGGGATTTTCTTGGCAAAGATACTGGAGGAGTTTGCCATTGCCTTCTACAGCTCATTTTATAGATGAGGAAACTGAGACAAACAGGGTTAAGTGACTTTCCTAGGGTCACACAGCTAGTTAGTGTCTGAGTCAAGATTTGAACTCAGAAAGATGAGTCTTCCTGACTCTGGGCTTGGGATTCTATCTGCTGTGCCACTTAGTTGCCCCTATAATAATCATAGGCAACATGTAGAAAGCATTTACTGTGTGTCGAGCACTGCGCTAAGCACTTTATAATTATTATCTCATTTCTGCCTCATGACAACTGTGGGAGGCAAGTGATCTTAGGATTCTCATCTTGCAGATGAGGAAACTGAGGCAAGCAGAGGTTATGTGACTCATCCAGTAAGTGTTTGAGTCCATTTACTTGTAGCAGTTAACTGTATTGTAACAGATTTTTTTCTTTCTTTTAAAAATACATTTTACTGATGACTTACAGTAATTCACCCTTCTTAATCCCTCCATAAGAAAGAGAAATAATTTAGCAAAAACATTTACTACAATGGGCGCTTCTGACAACGCACATGTGGTCTTCTCTCCCAGTGGTCCCTCCCGTCTGCTATGAGTGGGGAATGTAGAGGTGATAATCTGCTCTTTTGGACCCTCAGTGGGTTTTTCATTTATTCAACTGGTTTAGTTTCCTTTTGATGATCTTTTCGTAGATATTGTTGTGAACAGTTTATATATTGCTTTCTTGCTTCTACTTCTTTTAATCTTCACAGAAATCTTCCCATGTTTCTCTGAATTCCTCCTTTTTTGTAACTTCTTACTGTGTAATAATATCCCATGAAATTCTGTTACCATTTTTTCAGCCACTCCCCTATAAGGACCTTTCTTCACCCTGGTTTTTAGGTTTCTACGGATATGCTTTCATCCAGAATATAACCAAATTTGTGTTCTTATTTAAACAGAATTCTCTTGTTTCTCAGCGCTTACTTAGATGGCTCCCAATAATATTGGTGGCATGTGACTGTAGCAATCACTAACTACAAAGGTTCTCAAGCAATAAGCCTGAAGCTCAGGTCCGGCCACATCACTCTTCTGCTCAGCTAGAAAAACTGGCTTCCCATTATCTCAGGGATCAAATGCAAATTCCTCTCTGTTTTTCAATGGAACCTTTCATAGCCTGCATCTAACCTTCCTTTCCAGACTTCCCTTCATTCATTCTCCATTCTAGCAAAATTGGCCCGATAACCATCCCTCCCATATTGCATCTGATGTCACTAGATTTTTACACAGGTTGTCCTAGTGTTTAGAATGCTCTCATTCCTCATCAAGGCCTTTTAGAATCCCTGACCTCCTTCAGAACTCAGTTTAAGTACCTTTCCTACATGAGGCCTTTCCTAATCCCCCCAAATCAGTACCTCTCCAAAAAAAATTGCCTTGTTTTTACGTTGTATGTAATTTGTACTTGCTTATATGATGAGTACATCAAATCCCATTGGAATGAAAGCTTGATTGGGGAGAAGGAATTGTTTTGTTTTGTTTTGTTTTTTCTGTATTTCACTAGCACCTCTCAAGATGTCTGATTCATAATGAGTACTTGATAAATGCTTTTACAATTTTTGTTGATTACAGAGTTCATGATAACAGCAACAACAAAAATAATATCACTTTCCTTAAAGAGTAGTTCTTATGTCAAATAGTGTCTCATTTCTTCTTTGCATCTCTAATATTTAGCACTGTATATTGCATATAGCAGATGATTAATAAAGGTTCATTAAATTTAATTTTGTTAAATTTGAAACACACAAACACTCTTACTTGGGAGATTATGGAATAGTCTATGAATAGATTATGGAAAAATTTGTTCATTGGTTTGCAGTGAAAGTCACTAGAATTCTTAAAGGCCAGAGGTAAATGCTGAAAAGAATTAAGAAAAATGTTTTCTGGAAGGTTGGTATTGACTTTTAGAGATAAGTGGTTTCTTTTACTTTGGTGTGACTATTCCTGAAAAATATGGTAGGGTTTAGGATAGGGATAATGTATGAAATGCCAACAACATAATCCTCACAGTTGGATTATTACATTCTAATATGAAATATTTTAAAATGGCGTTGGTTGTTTATATGCAACAGCTGAATGAATCACCAAAATAAATTTGTATGTTAAACCCCAGCTGTCTTTTAGAGAGCCCTGTGCTCCAAGAAAACAGGGACAAAATTCCTGCTAAATGCATAGCAATATTTATAATATTATAATTGTCTTAACTTTGCTTTGTAGAGGAATAAAGAAAATTTTAGCAGCCCTTTCTTCCATATAGAGGCAGACTTCTAATAAGGGGAATGGAGTCATATATGCACAAAATATGTACATGTATGTGTGTATGTTTATGTTGTATCAATATCTATCTACCTATCTATCATGCCTCATATAAATCGGTCACATAAGTGGGTGACTATTTTCCAGACTGCCTTATATGTAGGAGTCCTGTGGACGGGTCCTGTAGGAGGAAAGGGAATTTCTGTGAACATGTGTTTGTTGAGTGTTGGTTTTATCATTTTAGCAGGCATAACTAACATAGTCTCAGTGTTTGGGAATCTGCCATTTCCACAAGCAAACATTTTGACACTTCATAAAGTGGCTCAGAATATTATATCGAGAGACTACCAAATCTGGTTTCCAGCCATAACAGAATGATGTGAACTTCTGTTAATTTTCATGAGTACCTTCTTCCTCTCCCCCACAAAAGTAAGTTGTAAAGTAGACACTGAATGTTACTGATTGAATTAGGGTCCTCAAGTAAAAAGTTGCCATCTACTGATAATAATTTGCTGGGTAGGGTTCCCTCTCTTAACTTTTTCTGGATTCAGAGAGAACTAAGAATTCCTTATCTCTTCTCAATAGCATTTACTGTATTTAAATGGAAAATTACATAAATCTTTTTAAAATTAAAAACTCTTAATTACTTAAAAACTCTGAAAAACTCTTTTAGTTCGGGGTAGAACCAGAAGTTTCATTTAAAGGTCAGCTAAGACATTTACAAAGTAGATGTGCCTTTCATTTACTGCCTGATTGTGCTATTGGTCATTTCAAGCTTAAATTTGTCTTTTGCAGGAATATTCTGTCCATCTAATATGTAATTAATAGCTTGATCTGACATTAATATAATTTGTATAATTAGGGTATGACTAAATAAGAAAATTTTATTGTAACACGAATTGTACAAAGTATTCTACAGTAAGAATTTTTTTCTTTCAAACCATCTTATGCCGTAAATGTGACTTCTCATTTCCTTTTTGTTACATCTTAAGCATCTTTAAAATGATCTTGAGGAGGAAATGACAAAGCACTCTAGGATCTTTGCCAAAAAAAAATCCCCCCCTAACAAAAAAACAATAATGACAAAAAACTCCAAAAACAAATCCAAACAGGATCATGAAGAGTCAGACAACTGAAATGACTGTACAACAACAAGCAATATTTCTAATACATTGTTGATATTTTATGATATGTAAAAGCAACAACTTTTTCCTGTCCTAGTGTCCAAAATTTTTTCTTTCAACTTCCCAAATAATTGTGATCTCATTTCCAGGGTGACAGGCTTTCCTCCCTCCTTGCCTTCCCCATTTTGGTATTACTTTAAAAGAAAAGAAAATTGTATTTAAGGGCCAGCAGAGGGAGCCCTAATTTTTGCTTTGATTTTTCAAGTGATTTATTTTATCTTGGCTCCTTCCAAAGCATTTGCAGGCATTCGAACAATTTAGAATAGCCTAATTAGAGATTAAAAAAGAACAAGAGACATATGGAGCACTTTCAAAATTACCTAACATACTATAGTTGGATTTATATTTGGGGCATATGTTACAAAGAGATATTTTTGGAACCACCTTATTTCTAATAAATGGACGATGTTTGTCATTTTCAGTGTAGCTTAAGACATATGAATCAGATTATTTTAAAAAGAAAAAGATGTACCAAGACTGTGATTCTTAAAGTATTAGTATTAGGATAGTAGATGGAGAGCTAATTCTTAGTGTTTTTATTTTTTTGTTCCACAAATCCTTTTCAACAGAAACAAATATAGTATGAACCCTCACAACAATTTAAAATATTTTTTGTAACATTCTCTTAGATTTTTCAGTAAGTGCTTATAATAACTACAATGTTAACTTTGTCCCCAAGGCTTAAAATTAAAATTTATTATAGAATTATAAAATATAAAATTTTATTCTGCTTATGATTAGAAAACCAAACATAAAACATAAACTCTAATTATAAAAGTATAAAAAAATCATAAAATAATATGAATATTTTATGTGAGACATTCTACAAGAAGCTGACTCTAATCTGCAGTTTAATATAAAATTAAATTTATTTTACAAATTTTCTTAAATTTAATAACATTTTAATGAAATAAATTACAACTTGGAGATGTTTAACATAATATAATAATGATATATAAGCCTAATTTTGCTGTTGGACTTTTAAATTTGAACTAGGGTTTACAATAGTCAAACAAAATATTTGAACAAAAGTTCACAGTAGTTAATGCCAGACAGACACAATCTTTAATTTGGTTCTGCGTCATTTATTTATGCATTTTGATTTAGAACAAGAATAAGATGAAAATGCTCATTCAGACTAATCTGTTGTGGAAAATAGTAGAAGAATTTTACAAGCCCAGAGAGTGAAACAGTCTTTGTTTACAGATGGTTATCACCAAAATGCCAGCCATCATATGAAGATTCATTTTGGCTAAGGAAACAGTTGTGATACTATGACAATGGAAGGAAAGAGATACTCACTTGGATGAAATCAAAGATCTTTGGAAATATCAGGAGAAAACTGACTAATATTTCACTTGGCAACTCTTCCTGCTAGTTTAATAAATAGCAATGTACCTTTAAAATTTAATTTAATAATAATAAAATAATATATAAATATTATAAATATAATAAAATAATAATAATAAATAACCTGTACCTAATTTGTAAAGAGATTTTTCCTCTAATTGCTCCTTTATGAGTTTCTTAAAAAACAAAACTCTACTAGACTTGTAGGTTGGCACCTTAATCTTAGCTTTCAAGGATCTGTGTTTTCATCACCATGGACATACCCATTACCAATGGTGATTATAACTCCATCATGCATTAATAGATTGTTTTCATGAGTTGCTGTGGATTAAAAAAAAAAAGCCATTCTGAATTTAGCTAGGCTGGTCTTCGGATGAGAAACATATGACAATCCATCTTTGGACCTCAATCCAAAGCCTTCCTAGGGTGGTAGCATGTGATAGTGCTTGAGTTCAGGATGAGCTCTATACCACAATGAGATATTGGGCTGGTGAGTGGAGGAAACTGATCTTATATATATTGACATATTCTTACATATATCTTATCTTATATATCTTATATATTGACATATTCTCTCAATAGGATCACGGATATAGAGCTGGAAGGAAGGCCTAAGAGGACTATTCAGATGGCACAGGACAGATATCCTTCCTTCCTTTCTCAGTTCTACTTCTGTCTCTCTGGACTTCACCATTAAGCCCCCATACCTTCTTCCTCATCCCTAACTTTCAGCCCTTTTTTATATTTTGTCTTTCCCCAATATGATGAAAGACTCTCCATAAGAATCTTTTTTTTGGCCTTTTTTTGTATCACCAGTGCTTAGCACAGTGCCCATCATATAGCAAACACTTAATAAATGCTCGTTGACTTGGTTTCTAGTCCAGCCCCCTCATTTAGTATATGTGAGGAAGCTAAGGTCCTGGGTGAAGGGGCTTTAAAAGGCCACAGAAGTAGTAAATGTCAAAGGTGGGATTTGAACTCAGGTCTTTTGACTTCAGAACCATTGTCCTTTCCATGGCATTATACTGCTATTTAACAACTTTGTGTAACTTCTTTTGTTATTCAGTCATTTCAGTCACGTCTGACTCTTCATGACTGAATTTTGGGCTTTCTTGACAAAGATACTAGAGTGGTTTGCCATTTCCTTCTCCAGCTCAATTTACAGATGAGGAAATGGAGGTAAATAGGGTTAAATTACTTGCCCAAGGTCACACAGCTAACAAGTATAACTTATATTTCAATGAAAAAGAACATATATTTTATTAACCAGAATGGAGGGCATAAAATTATTCTTTGCTCACTGATGAGGATGTGAAAATGAAATACAAGCCAGTTTTGATAAACTTTTTTTTTTTTCCTGGGGTCATATAAAAAGCAGTCATGGAGTACACATTGACTTAACACCCAGCAAATAGGGATTGTAGAGAGCAGACGTTATGACATGGACAACTGAGGAGGGTGTGGATATTTTTTCACTGGAGGATAAATAAGTAAAAGGTTTCTGAGAACAGAAATGAGAAGGATTCCTTAGTATGATTCCTGTTGGAATCAATGGCTATACTCCTAGAGTTCTTCATCTTTGTGTCTTGGACCCCTTGGGTATTCTAGTGAAGTCTATGAACCCTTTCTCAGAAGAATGTTTTTAAATGCATAAAATAAATACATGGGGTTCCAAAGGAAGTCAGTTATATTGAGATACAGTTTTCAAAATATTAAATAAAAAGTTCATAGAATAGATCTCAGCTTTAAGAACCTTTGCTCTACCCTTTGAAGTCAATGGTACTAGCTGTGTACATTCCCAGAGGAAAAAATAGAAAAGAGGCTTTCCACACCACTCTCATATTTTTGGTTTATACTGGCATATATGCCTGGGTAGATGAGAGAATCATGACAGTTAAGAGATAAACCCAGCTGTGCCCATCCTACATAACAGTATGGGCAGCTAGGTGGTACAGTAGATAGAGTACCTAATCAGGAGTCAGGAAGACTCATTTTTGTGAGTTCAAATCTAGTGTCAGACATTTACTAGCGATGTGACCCTGGGAAAGTCACTTAACTCTGTTTGTTTCAGTTCCTTCTCCATAAAATGAGCTGGAGTAGGAAATGGCAAACCACTTGAGTATCTTTGCCAAGAAAAACCCAGATGGGGTCACAGAAAGAAGGGTTGGACACGAATTAAAACAACGGAATAATAACAATGAATATAACATATGTCTGTGTACAGATGTCACAGCTGTATGTCATGTTCGACAAGTCCCTAATTTCTTTGGCCCTCAACTTTATAATTTGGGGATAATAATATATGCTTTATTTATTTTGTGGGGGTGTGTGAGGATGGAGTGAGATAACAAATATAAAAGTCCTTAAAAAATTTAGCATTAGTCAATGTAGGACATTAATATCCCAAAATCCAGTTTGTAATATGTTTCTCTGAGTTCTGTGGTTCCACAGTAGAATGTAAATTCCTTGAGGGAGACAACTGTTGCATATATGATCTTGTATCCTTTATATGCTGTACAATACCTTACACTTAGTAGGCATTTAATAAATATTTGCCCTTCTCCTATGCTCATTAAGATGACTGTAGTGGGACAGCTAGGTGGCACAGTGCATAGAGGGCTAGGCTTCGAGTCAGGAAAACCTGAGTTCAAATCTAGCCATGGAAATTTACTAGCCGTGTGACTCTGGGTAAGTCAGCTCCATTTGCCTCAGTTTCATAATTTGTAAAATGAACTGGAGAAGGAAGTGACAAACTACTCTAGCATTTCTGCCAAGAAAATCCCAGATGTGGTCAGGAAGAGTTAGACATGACTGAAAGACAACTGAACAACAGGGCAGCTGGTGGTGTAATGAATCTTTCTTCATTACTGTGCACTAGGCTTAGAAGCAGGACAACCTGAGTTCAAATCATGCCCTAGGTATTTACTAGCTGTGTAGCCATGACAAAAGATTTAAGCTTCTTTGTGCTTCAGTTTTGCTTATCTGGAAAATGGGGAGTTTAGACTCAGTGACCTCTTTTTAAAAATAGAATTTTATTTTTTCCAATTACACATAAAGATAGTTTTCAACATTCATTTTAATAAGATTTCATATTTGTAGTATATTTTAATATTTTAAATATGCTTTATAATGTATAATATTAATATATCATCTAAATATGTATTATATTTGTAAGATTTTAATTTACACATTTTTCTCCCTCCTTCCTTCCCCTCCCCTCACTACCCCCCCAAGACAGCAAAGAATCTGTTACACATTAGACACGTGCAATCATGTTAAACATATTTCCACATTAGTCATGTTGTAAAAGAAGAAACAGAGCAAAAGGGAAAAAACCATGAAAAAATGAAAATTGTACGCTTCATTTTGTATTCAGGCTCCACAATTCTTTCTCTAGCATTTTCCATCCTCAGTTTTTTGGAATTGTCTTGGATCATTGTATTGCTGAGAAGAGCTAAGTCTGTCATAGTTGATCACTGCATGGCATTGCTGTTATTGTAAACAATGTTCTCCTGGTTCTGCTCACTTCACTCAGCATCAGTTCGTTCAAGTCTTTCCAGGTTTTTCTGAAATCTGCCTGCTCCTCATTTCTTATAGCTCAATGGTATTCAATCACAATCATATACCACAGCTTGTTCAACCATTCCCCAATTGGAGGGTATCCCCACAATTTCCAATTCTTTGCCACCACAAAAAGAGCTGCTATAACTATTTTTGCACACGTGGGTCCTTTCCCCTTTCTTATGATGTCTTTGGGATACAAACCTAGTAGTAGTATTGCTGGGTCAAAGGGTATGCACAGTTTGATTGCCCTTTGGGCATAGCTCCAAATTGCTCTCCAGAATGGTGGATTCAATGACCTCTTAGAGTCCCTTTCAATTTTATGTTCCTGTGACTAAGTATCCTATGAAATAATATATCTTTTTGCCCTTGGGTGATAAAACCACTCTTGCCAACTCCTTTATTTGTCTCTCCAAGAGAATCCATGAGATACTTTTTCATTTAGTTGTGACTTATTTGTGACACTTCCTCCTTCTCCTCCTCCTCCTCCTCCTTCTGTTCCTCCTCCCGCTCCTTCTCCTCCTCTTCCTCCTGCTCTATAGGAATGTGGTTCAGACTCACCAGGAGTATGTTACCAGGAGTGGCGTCATATATGCTTGTGTTGACGCCCCTAGGTATTCTTGGGACATTTTATTCCTTGTGAGCAGCACAGCCTCTGTTCTTCATCAAGATTTTGGATTAGATTATGAGCTCTTTGAGGACAGGGATTGTCTTTTGCCTCTTTTTGTATCTGGCACTTAGCCTGGTGTCTGGCATGTTGTTTTTCAGTTGTGTTTGATCCTTTATGACCCCATGGACCATCACACACCAGGCCTTTTCACCTTGAGAGGCTCATCTTCCACTGTCATGTCTTTTAGCGTTGTAATACTCTCCACGCAGTCTTCTTGGCAAAGACAGTGGAATGGTTTGCCATTTTCTTTTCCAGTTTTATGCAGGCAGGGTAATGACTTCTCTAGGGTCACACAGCTAGTAAGTGTCTGGGGTTAGATTTGAGTTCTGGTCTTTGTGACTCCAGGCCCAGTGCTTTATCCACTGAGCCACCTAGCTGCTCCTCTCACCAGCACACAGTAGGCACTTAATAAATGTTTATTTACAGAATTATTGATTGAAAGTCTAATAGGTGCTTGTAGAATTTAATATCTTGCAACTATCACCACTTGGTTCATCCCGAGCTCTGTGAGGGGTCTGTAGGTGTCATCCAACTCAGCAAATGGCATCTTTATGAAACAGTCATTTTGTTAAAGAAACTTCGACAGTTTCTGCAGTAACTTCACTCTCCCCCCTCTTCATGCTTCATGAACACATGAAGATGTTAGAGCCTTTGGTAGAGGGATACAGAAAGCCTGGAATTCTGCTTCTTTGGAAGAAATGATGATGACTGACAGTGGCATTACAAAATGGGGATTTACAGTTAAGAACAAAAGCAGGCAGTGTAGTATAGTGGAGCCAAAAAAGAACTGAGTTTGAATCCCACATTGAGTTGCTTTAATCTTGTGGAGCCTGAATTTTCCTCATCTGTAAAATGGGGTTAATAACACGTGTACTACCACCCATCATTTGTATAATGCTTTAACGTTTGCAAGGAAAAGTGCTTTGCAAACATTTAGGCATGATTCAAATGTGACTTATTGTTACTTTTTCTATTTAACTCTACCACTTTTTTTGGATTTTATTTAATTCAATTTAACAAACATTTATTAAGTCCCTGCTATTTTCAGGACACTGTGCTAGGCACTGGGGATACCAAGACAAACAAAAAAAGCAATAATCACTGCCCTCAAAAAGTTTATCTTCTCCTGAGATAAGCTCTTATTTTCCATGCTTCCATTTGCATTTCTGAAAAATAGGAAATGTTGCTTTACTGTAACTGTACTTTATTGTCCAGGGTGATTCATTTAGGAAAAAATGTCACTTTTATTGGGGTCCCCTCTCCTTGCTGTGGTATTGATATCGTCTCATTTTTTGGATCATTACGGTGGAGGAAATTAAAAGAGCAAAAAACAGGTTCCGTGGGAAAATGGCCATTCTGTCCCTTGCTTTGTAACTCTATCCCTTTTCATCAGAAAAAGTTGAACAATAGACAGAGAGTGCCTCTGGTCCTCACTGCCAATCACTAACACACACCTGTAGGAAAAGTAATGAAATGAATAAGTCACTACACCTGCACATTCAGCTCAAATTCAGGATCTAATCTCTTCCCCAGTGGCAGGCCAGTTAACAAACTTCCTTGAGCTTTTTTGGAAAGCAAATGTTCTGATATGTGAATTCTTGTCTTTTTTTTTTCTTGAAACTATGATTTTCTAGGGTGCATGTCAGTCCTCAGGGCACTTGAGTCAGAAAGTGGTTGAATTGCTGGAGATTTCATTGAGTCAGTCTAATCATACTTAATCTAACCATCTCCTAAAATGTGCTGTCTTTGGAGGAAGATCATACAAATTTCAATTTTTGTTGGTTTTGCTTAGAACAGGTTCTTTGGCATGTTGGCATCAACTAAGGTTTATATTTGAGATTCTCAAGTTGGATGTAACCAACATTCTTCTTATTTAACTTCCAATCAATAAACATTTCTTAAGTGCCTACTATGTGCCAGACACTGTTCTAAGTACTGGAAATACAAAAAGAGGCAAAAACCAGTCCCTGTACTCAAGGAGCTTATAAACTATCAAGGGATACTCATTTGGGCAGGAGAGTTCAGCTATTACACACCAGTTTCTACCCCCTAGTAAATCTCAAGCTGTTGAGGAAATGAGAAGGAGCTTCTTTTGGAAGAAATGGAGGATCCTTGTCCTAGAAACAACTATGTGTTTCGTTTCCCCTTTGTATATAATAACAAAAGTTGTTTGTAATATCAAAGACCTCAATGACAGAAGAGAAAAGAATAAATGTTGGAGGTAGTGTAGGAAAACAGGTACATTAGATGGCACACTGAGCTCCAACAATCTGGGATATATTGATTGAAATGTTTCAAGAATCCATTCTAGAAGTCATCAGTGCTCACTGTCTGAAAATGGTATAGGAGATGGAAAAACAAGTGAATGTGGTGGTCTTAGGCCCAATCTTGGATCCCTGAAGTAAAGTACCTGATCTGAACCAATCGTATGGGTGGGTAGAAACAAGGATGTGTTCTATAAGAGCTCTAATGGTAGCTACCATGGTGGTTGCAGTCTTGGCTATCTATCATTGTACTACCCTATTATGAATATGTATCAATTTCAGGAAGGCCAAACCTCTTGCAGAGAGGTAGGAGAAAATGTTTAATATAATTAATTTGTCAGTCAAGAGAACCGTGTAGGATCACACCATACTGAATTTTAAAAGGTAGATGCTTTGCTTGGTGTCAGGAATATTAGTGAACAGAAATAACCATTTCATCTTTAGTTAAGAGGATTAGTGGGTCTGTGCTCACTGTAACATATCATTATGACACCCCGCATCCCAGATTAATGAAGTAGCTGGTGTCCAATTGTTGCTCTTCTTATAAGACTATCAGTTCAGCAGAGGGTTTATGAAGTATCTGGTTGGCACTAACATGCCCTACAAACAGCTATATATGGTAGGACACACTGGCATAATTCCTCCTTAACCCAAAAGGGAAGAAACTTCCATTTTATATATTCAGTAGGACTTCAGTCCTATTCTTTCTAAACCCCAGACTACTCACCAGACTCTTGACCACCACCCAGGAATCAACAAAGAAATGAAGAACTTACTTGCTCTATTCCTCAAGGCATTTTCACATGCCAGCCATGTGACTTGCAGTTGTGTCTACTGGGAAGACTTGGCAGGTTATTCCCCATTAATTAATAGCCACTAAGGTCCAGTTGCCCACGTCTCTCTCATAGTGAGCAGAGTTGTCAGTGAATCAGGCAAGACAACATTTCTCAAGAGCCAAATCTTTGTTTTCTTTTTTGAGCTGGCAGAGGTCTTAGCCTCATCAAAGTTACAACCTATTTATGAAGCATACCTCAGGAGCCTAGGGGAGAACAATACTGAATATATAATTTTCATTTAATTATAAAAGTCTCTTATGCCTTACTCATCGTGCTATATCTGTTTTATATCACCCAGTTCAAAATGGATAAATTTGGATGAAGGGAAATGATATAACTGTATGACATTCATGTAGTAGAAATTAGAGCCCAGGAAAAGACCAGCAACTGCTTTTTAAAAGTGCCATGATGAGTGACCACTTCAGAGAGTTTATGAGTCTAGAAGCCTAATGGTTATTTAATCTTTGGTTCTTAGGACCTGATGCTTCTGAAAACACAGGCAGCATAGGGCCAAAAGGACCCAGGACGAAAGATCGAGTGGGTTGGTTTCTGAGTTTCCTTAGAGTTGATCTCCTGTCCCTAGTTTCTTAGGTGAGCCAGATTGGAATGCAATGTAAGGCCTCTGCCACTGGGATCTCATCTTGGCCCAGTCAACGTTAAACTTTACATCAGTGATGTAATGGTGGACATCTAGACTCTCGGGAAGTGGGCCCTCTTTGAGGTCTCTTCCCACCAAACTATATTAATAAGAAGGAAGATTCAAGTGAGTCTGAGGAAGGCTGGTGAAGGTATACTTAATTTTCCCAGTAAAAGCAAATCGATTATGATTATTCCCAGCCATATAAATCTAGAAGAAGGAATTGTTGAGATCAGTGACCTCAGATAACTCACTTGTTGCCTAGGCTACCCGTTCCACCATGTTGACGAGGTCAGGAATGAAACAGTGATTGCTACAACAAATTTGCCTCCTCCGTCTCTAATTCTTAAGGAGATAATCTTTTACCATGTTTTCCTCCAGGGACCTGATATTTTTAATATTAAAAACATGGGATAGCTAGTTTATGCCACTCCAAGAATTTCATTTGGTCCCCAAACAATAACCAATGTAATAGCTGACATAAGTACCCATACAGCTACTGATTTTCAAGAACTCATAATATCCATTTCCATAACACAGTCACCCCTATTAGCCACCATAACTGTCACCCAGAGAGGGGATCTTTAATTTACTACTAACTGAGCAGGGATACCCCTTCCCTCAGTGATATTCTACCTGATACCCTCAATGAAAACTAGCCTTATGGACCCATTGAGGGGTCTCTAGTACAATACTATCCAGTTGCTGCCTATGTATTTGATAGAAAATCTATTCCCAAGCCACCAGGACTTGGGCATATGACCTCCTTGCCTGAGCCTTGGAGGAACTTTTGCCCTTGTCCTAGATAGACGTATCTCAAGAGTCCCTCAAGTCTATATATAAAACTTGATGCCTCTGAATGACCAAGCAGAGAAGAGACTTCCCTAAAGGATCTGTAGGGATGTCCTAAGTTTGGGTGAGACAGAAGGACCCATTACTGTCCTGTCCTAGATATTATTATTTAACAGTGATGATCAGTTATCTTTTCATGTGTTGAGTACCGTCTCCTTAATGGAGAGAGTATCATCACCCTCTTCCCACCCAACATGGTGCTAGGCAGAGTGCTTTTTACTATCATCCTTGTATGTGACACTATACCCTGGCATGGGCACTTTCTGTATCCCATGATCCCTGTTTTTCAGTTCCCTTTTGTATATTGTCTTCTTCCATTTGAATGTAAGCTCCTTGAGGTCAAGGGCTGTCTTTTTTTTTGCTTGTATCTGTACTTCTAGTGCTTAGTACAGTGCCTAATAGCGGTTCTCAACCTGTGGGTTATGTTCAATTTAAATACATCCTGCATATCAGATATTTACATTATGATTCATAACAGTAGCAAAATTACAGTTATGAAGTAGCAATGAAAATAATTTTGTGGTTGGGGATCACCACAACATGAGGAGCTGTATTAAAGGGTTGCGGCATTAGGAAGGTTGAGAACCACTGGAGCACATAGCGCTGCATATTGCCTTGTCTTGTCTTGCCTATGTAGGCAATTGTCTTTTATCCAAACTCTTCTGGATATTGGAGAGGATCACGGGTCTTCTTCTCTATCCAATTTAGGAAGCTTTGTGGTTGGTCTTCACATTTGGTAAAGTCCAGGTTAGTATTAGGTTTTGTCAAAGACCATTTGGGCATTTTTTTCCTGGGCTTCAGGATAGGGAAGAGAAACAACATCTGATCACTTCCAAGCTTAGTCACTTCTTGTGACCTGTCTTTTAGTGAGATCACACATGCTCATTTCCAAGCAGTCCCCTTCCTTAGAGCTCCACTCATAGACCTCATCAGCTGGCCTGAGATAATCTGACCTTGGCTCTCTGGTAATGAGTTGTAATACATCTCGTTTGTGTAAGTAGAGAAGGAACCATGACCGCAGGTTTAGGGTGAAGACAGACGACAGAATTGCACTCACGATACAGGGGAAAGCATGTCAGATTTGGGGCTGCAGGATCAGAGTTTGAATATTGGCTGTGCCCCTTAATGTTTGTACGGCCTTGGGCAAGTCACTTCTCTGGTCCTCATTTTCTCCATCTTTAAAATGAAAGAGTCGAACCAGAACGACGTCTAAGGTTCTTTCTAGCCCTATATCTCTAATCATAACCAGCATTAATGAACTCTTTTTCTGGAACCCCAACCTCAAAAATCTGTTTGGCCTTGTTCAACAATTAGGGTAGAAGGTATTTAGATAGTTTATTAAAATTTCTTCTGCTTCTGCTTTTTCCTTGTTTTCCTCTAAAAGAAAATCTAGCTGTTTCTAAATTGGCACCTGAAGGAAAGTCCCTATTGTATTCCCAAGATGATATTTCCCCATCCAAGACATCATACATACCAGGAGTTTTTATCCTTTTTTCTGTCCTAGACTCTTTTTGTGGTTTGGTAAAGCCTATGGACCCCTTTTCAGAAGAATGTTTTTAAATAATTGAAGAAATGCTGAGTTTCCGTTAGTAAAAAATAAAAATGAAGACGTCGTTTTTTTCCTACCCAAGGTCATGGACCCACTGAAATCTATCTGTGGGCCCCTTTTGGGTCAGTGAACCTCAATGGAGCTCAAGTTAAGAATGCCTGAGTTATATATCTTCTGTATCTTTTTCTCTGCCCCATTGCTGTCTCTGTTTTCCTCACAGAGGTGAAGCTATATGAAAAGTATGTTAAAATACTATAGCTTTTAAATCTGTGTAGGACTATGCAAGAAAGTTCTTTAAAAAAACACCAAAATCTTTGAATTTAATTTTGGAAAATCACATGTTTTCTAGGGATACTGGTAACTGTAGAAAGCATGACATAAAAATTGCTCACTTAAGCTTTTCTTTGGAAGAATGATTTTCTGCCAGCCCTGGGATCTTACTAAGGAAACAGCTGTTGGATAATTAATGCTGGGAATATATTAATTTTTGGAGATCAGTGCCTGCATTGCAGCTCATTCTGCAAGTTTACAGTAGATGTGAGGAAAATTGACACGGTGACAAAGGTGAGCAACTTGTTAACTCCAATCATCGGCTCCTTTCCCAACACTATTCTAAATAAAACCTTTAGCTCACAGAGGAGGACTTGGGGGATGCAGATAATTAATATTTGACACATGAAATTAGTTGACAAGTTCTCTAAGTGCCAGCATTTCTTGTTATCTTTAACAGTGTCACTGCTTAAGCTCCAAAATGTCTCTCTTTAAAAGGTACAACTGTTTTTTTTTTTTTTTAAATGCTGAGAGCTTAGAACCTTCCAGCTGAGTCTATTTTCCCTTGTGGGACGGAGCATAAGCTATGCCTAAATCTGGAGCTGCCTGAGCGGCAGAAGTCTTGACAGTTTCCCAGGGAGTCTGAGAATAGCATTGTTATTGTACATTTGAATAAATGCCCATCAAAAGACAAATGCACAGATTACACTTGAAAAGACTGCACGCAGTTGAGTAAAGAAGGCTTTTTTGGGAGCAGATCTAGAGAAATATAAAGTAAATTTGCCTTTTTTTTCTTTTTTCTTCCCCTTCTCGTGGTGTGTAGTGCTATTTCTGATTTTTGAGGTACCCGCTCATTTGCTTTTTCAGAATATCCCAGGAGAGGGCTGGAGTGAGAGACAATTAGTGAGACCCAGGTTCAGATCCTTTGCTGCTGTTCAGTCACTAAATCATGTTTGATTTTTCTTAATCTCATGGACCATAGCACACTAGGCCCTTTTATCTTCCACTGTCTCTCAAAGTCAGTCCAAGCTTATGCTCATCTGCTTCCCTGACGCAACTGATTTTATCCTCTGCCGTCCTCTTTTCCTTTCGCCCTTAATCTTTCCCAACATCAGGGTCTTTTTCAATGAATCCCATTTTCTTATTAGGGGGCCAAAGTATTTAAGCTTTGAGTAGCTGGGTGACACAGTGAATAGAGTGTAGAACTTGGAGTCAGGAAGACCCAAGTTCAAATCTGATCTCAGACACTTGCTAGCTATGTGACCCTGGGCAAGTCACTTAACCTGGTTTGCCTCAGTTCCTCATCTGTAAAATGAGTTGGAAAAGGAAATGACAAACCACTCTAGGATCTTTGCCAAGAAAAACCCCAGAAAGGGGTCATAAAAAGTCAGATATGACTGAATTGTATTTAGTTTTTCAGTTTCAATATTTGGCCTTGCAGTGAATAGCCTGAATTAATTTCTTTAAGTTTTGACTGATTTGATCTCTTTGCTGTCTTCCCTAGCACCACAATTAGAAAGCACTGATTCTGTGAGACTCAGCTTTCCTAATAGTCCAACTCTCATAGCCATACGTTGCTACTGGAAAAACCATAGCTTTGACTCTACAGACATTTGTTGGCAAGATGGTGTCTCTACTTTTTAGTACACTGTCCAGGTTTGCCATAACTTTCATTCCAAGGAGCAAGTGTCTTTTAATTCATGGCTACAGTTGCCCAAGAATATAAAATCTGACACTACTTCTATTTCTTCTCCTTCTATTCACTAGTACTGACGGGACTAGTTGCCAAGATCTTTTAAAAAATTTTTTTTGATGTTAAGCTTCAAGCCTGCTTTTACACTCTCCTCTTTCAACACCATCAAGAGGGTTCTTAATTCCTCTTTACTTTTTGCCATCAGAATGGTATCATCTGCATATCTGAGACTGTTGATATTTCTCCTGTCAACCTTAATTCTGGCTTTTGATTCATCTAGCCAGGCATTTCACATGATGTACTCCGCGTATAAGTTAAATAAAGTAACAATATACAGCCTTGTCTTACTCCTTTCCCAATTCTAAACCAATCAGTTCTTCCATATTCAGTTCTAACTGTTGCTTCTTGATCTGCATACAGATTCCTCAGGAGATAAGTATCTGTTACTCTCATCTCTTTGAGGACTTGTCACATTTTGTTGTGATCCACACAATCAAAAGCTTCAGTGTAGTTAATGAAATAGAAGTAGATGTTATTATGGAACTCCCTTGCTTTCTCCATAATCTAGCAAATGTTGGCAATTTGGTCTCTAGTTCCTCTGTCTCTTTGTTTTTTTTTTTTTGAAGGCTTAGATCCTTAATTATTATTATTATTATTTTTTCAATGACTTGTTTATTTACTTTTAGTTTACAAGATTCAGTTCCACAATCACTTGAGTTTCAGATTTTCTCCCCTCCCTTCCCTCCACCCCCCAGTGGCGTGCAATCACGTATAGGATCTGCAAATACTTTTACATTGTACAACAGTCTGGTTATATAGAAGGGTTGTAACCAATGAGTGAACAATGGGAA
>CM053585.1:351247184-351281468 GCA_028646515.1 Pseudochirops corinnae | reverse complement strand
AGAACATTTTTCCATATGCTTAAAAATATCTTTAATTTCTGTCTCTGTAAATTGCCTGTTCATATCCTTTGACCATTTATCAATTGGGGAATGACTTGTATTCTTATAAATTTTACTTAATTCTCTGTATGTTTTAGAAATGAGGCCTTTATCAGAGACACTGGTTGCAAATATTCTTTTCCAATTTCCCACTTCCCTCTTAATCTTGGTTACATTGGCTTTGTTTGTACAGAAACTTTTCAATTTGAAGTAATCTAGGTTATCCATTTTGCATTTTATAATGCTCTCCAATTTTTCTTTGGTCATAAAGTCTTTCCTACTCCATAAGTCTGACAAGTAAACTCTTCCTTGCTTCCCCAGATTATTTACACTATCAGTCTTTATACCTAGATTATGCACCCATTTAGACTTGACTTTGGTGTACGGCGTTAGATGATGGTCTATGCCCAGTTTCTGCCATACTATATTCCAATTTTCCCAGCAGTTTTTGTCAAATAGTGAGTTCTTATCCCAGAAACTGGGGTCTTCGGGCTTATCAAACAATATATTACTATAATCATTGATTATTGAGTCTTTTGTACTCAATCTTCCTCTGTCTCTTTGAAAACCAACCTGCTCTTCTGGTAGTTCTCAGTTCACATATTGCTGAAGCTTAGCTTGTGGAATCCTAAGCATAACCTTGCTGGCATGTGAAATGAACACAATTGTTTGGTAATTTGAACATTCCTTGGCATTACCCTTCTTTAGGATTGGGATATAAACTAGTCTTTTTCAATCCAATGGCCACTGTTGAGTTTTCCACATTTGCTGGCATATTGGATACAATACTTTAACATATCTTTTATACTTTATCATCTTTTTAGGATTTAAAAATAGCTTAGCTGGAATTCTATCATTTCCACTACCCTTATTTTTAGCAATATTTCTGAATGCCCACTTGACTTTATTCTCCAGGATGTCTGGCTCTAGATTAGTAGCCACACCATCATGGTTATCTCTGATGTTAAGATCTTTCTGGTATAGTTCTTTTGTGTATTCTTGCCTTTGCTTCTTAATCTCTTCTGCTTCTTTAAATCCTTACCATTTTTGTCTTTCATCATGCCTATTTTTATATGATATCCCTTGATATCTCTAATTTTCTTGAAGAGATTCCTTGTCTTTCCCATTCTGTTGTTTTCTGTTTGTTTCCACTGCTTATTTAAGAAAGTCTTCTTATCTCTCCTTGCGGTTCTCTGAAATTCTGCATTCAGTTAAGTATATTTTTTCCTTTCTCTTTCCTTCTTTCCTCAGCTATTTATAAAGCTTCATCAAACAGCCATTTTGCTTTTTCTTCTTTTTCTTTGTGATTTTTTTTTTTGTTGCTTCTTGTACAATATTGTGAACCTCTATCTGTAGTTCTTCAGGAAGTTTATCCACCAGACTTAATCCCTTAAATCTATTCATCATTTCCACTTCATATTCCTAAGAGATGTTATTTAGCTCATAGCTATATGATCTGATGATTTTCTCTACTTTCTTCAATTTAAGTCTGAATTTTGCTATAAGAAGCTTATGGTCTGAGTCAGTCAACTCCAGGTCTTGTTTTAATGATAATATAGAGCTTCTTTACCATTGGCTGCAAAGTATATAATCAATGTGATTTCTATATTGACCATCTTGTGATATCCATGTGTAGAGTTGCCTTTTGGGTTGTTGAAAAAGAGTGTTTGATGTAATCAGTGAGTTATCTTGACAGAACTCTTTTAGTTTCTGCCCTGCTTCATTTTGTACTCCAAGGTCAGAATTTGCCTGTTATTCCAATTAGCTTTGTTAATCTATCCTACTTTAGTATTCCAATCCTCTGTAGTGAATGTGGCATCTCTTTTTTGTGTGTTATTCCTAGAATATGCTATAGGTCTTTGTAGAACTGATCAACTTTAGCCTCTTTGGCATCAGCGGTTGGATCACAGACTTGTATTACTGTGATGTTGAATTAAAACAGATATCATTCTGTCATTTTTGAGACTGTACTTCCTCCAGTATTAACTGTGTTGATAATAGTAACTCATTTAAACCCTCTGGGCTAGTTTTCTTATTTATAAAATGTAGTTTTTGTTATTCGGTCATTCCCGTTGTGTCCAACTCTTTGTGACCCCATTTGGGGTTTTCTTGGCAGAGTTACTGGAGTGGTTTGCCATTTCCTTCTCCATCTCCCATTACAGATGAAGAAACTGAGGGCAAACGGGGTTAAGTGACTTGTCCAGGCTCACACAGTTAGTGTCTGAGGCCAGATTTGAACTCAAGAAGATGAGTCTTTCAGACTCTAGGCTCAGCATTCTACTCACTGAGCCGTCTCACTGTCCAATTACAGCATAACATATGCCTTTCATTTAGGGGACTTTTAGGTGAAGGAACTCCCACTACTAATGCAGGTTGGCAACTTCTCTGTAATTTATAGACTTGGAGAAAGAAGGAGAAAGGAAGGGAACAAGCATTATCTATCTATCTATCTGTCTATCATCTATCTATCTATCTATCTATCTATCTATCTATCTATCTATCTATCTATTTTTTGCTTTTTGGAGGGCAATTGGAGTTAAGTGACTTGCCCAAAGTCACACAGCTAGTAAGTGTGTCAAGTGTCTGAGGCTGGATTTGAACTCAGGTCCTCCTGACTCCAGGGCCGGTGTTCTATTCACTGTGCCACCTAGCTGCCCCGGAACAAGCATTTATTAAGCACTGACTGTGTTCCAGGGCACTACCCTAAGCACTTTACAGATATCTCATGTGATCTTCACAACAACCCTGGGAAGTAGGTGTCATTATGATTCCTCTTTAACCATTGAAGAAACTGAAGCAGAGAGAGGTTAACTGACTTGCCCAGGGTCACAAAGCTACTAAGTATCTGAGACTGGACTCGAATTCAGGTTTTCCTGACTACAGAGCAGGTACTCTCAGCCTGTTGTACTGAAGCTGCCTAGAATACCAAGAGATTGTGACTTGCCCAGGATCACCCAGACAGTATGTGTCAGGCAGGACTCGAACCCGGGTCTTCTTGGCTTCAAGGCTTCCTCTATAACCACTACAGTAAACTGCTTCTCTGCAAAAACTAAAGTGTGTAAAGTACTTTGTGAACTTTTCAGCACTGTGTAAATGTCAGTTAGGGTTGTCACTGTTGTTCTTGACAACTCAATTTCATTTGGTTTGATGAAAAATGGTCCTGGTTCAGGTTTTTCTGCTCTTGTTCATACCGTTGTAGAGTTGGATAAAGATCACTGCTTTTTGTAATTGAATAAAAGTTTTAGAATAGAAGCTCATCTTCTGTTGGCTCAAGGAAAGCATCTTCAGAACAGCCTCAATAGCATCAGGATGACAGAAATGACATGTGTCTCATCCTATTCCCTTGATTTTGATTTCTCCCATCAGGGTCTACACCAGTGGTTCTCAACCTTCCTGATGCTGCGACCCTTTAATACTCTTATGTGGCCGTATCTGCATGTGGGCGGACCCGCCTGGGGACCGATAGAGGAGCAGTGTCTCAGTTCCTAAGACTATTGGAAATATGTGTTTTCTGATGGTCTTAGACAATCCCCAAAGGGGTAGCGACCCACAGGTTGAGACCCGCTGGTCTATATCATCACCATCATCACCATCACCATTACCATCACTATTATCTTGTTCTTATCATCTCTTCTGAGGGAGTTCAGATAAAAATGTTCCAAGGACATTTACTATCCTGCTATTTATTATTAATTATTTTTATATCTAATGTTTTGTAGACTCTTGCATGAGTGGATAAAACAACTGCGTTTTGAAATTTCACAGTAGTATTGGCATGTTGGGGCAGTTAGATGGCACAGTGGATAGAGCACCGGGCCTAGGGAAGACCTCAGTTCAAATCCAGTCTCAGACACTTACTAGCTGTGTGACCCTGGGCCAGTTGCTTAATGCTGTTTGCCTCAGTTTCTTCATCTGTCAAATGAGCTGGAGAAGGAAATGGCAAACTACTCCAGTATCTCTGCCAAGGAAACTCCAAATGAGGCCACAAAGAGTCAGATACAACTGAAACAATTGAACAACAAAATTGGCACATGAGATCATCTTCTGGAGATGTATATCAAACACCTTCCAGACAACTCTATTAGGGGATGGAGGCATGGTTTGGATTTCTTCCATGAAGTCTCTACATTTTGATAGATTTTTAAATCTGTGAAGTTTGTATATTTTGAATATTGATTTAATTACATCTATTGAAAATATCGTTCCTCGGTTTTTACATGTTACTGCTTTATCTGGGCTGTTGTGGGCGGTAGTTCAGTGTGTAATGATGCTCTAGTTCCCATATAGTTGCTTGCTTAAACTCCGAAGGCTATCTTTGGGCTTTAATTGTAGTTTGGGTTTTTGTCATCTCTTAGTTTATGAAAGTTGACAAAATTCTTGCATATCATTCTGGTCACCTCAATCATACCTTTCTAGACATTTGGTAGTTGCTGAATATTTACAAATTGCTGTGATATGTTGCATACTTTCTGCCATCTCATTACCTAGTCTTCATTGATCAATCATTATAAATCCCATTATTATTTTAGGAAAATCATTCTCATCTTGTTCAGTGGAGGTGATAGAAACATTTCTGGGACAAATTGCTATCTTATCCTACTATTATTCATTTATTTTTAATGTTCTATGCTCTGTTGCACAGGTGGATAGAATCACTTTTTTTCTTTTTGGTTTAAGACCGTGGTTCTCAACCTGTGGGTCGTGACCCCTTTGGGGGTCAAACGACCCTTTCACAGGAGTCGCCTAAGACCATCTGAAAACACACATTTCCCATGGTCTTAGGAACCAAGACACTGTTGTTCCTCTATCTGTCCCCAGGTGGGTCCACCCACATGCAGATATGCCCACATATGAGTATTAAAGGATCACAGCATTAGGAAGGTTGAGAACCACTGGTTTAAGATATAAGCTCATCTTCCATAAGATCTCTGAAAGCATCCTCGGAATACCTTCAGTAGTAGATAGGATAATGGGAATATGTGGAGAAAACCCTTCTTATATTATTTCATTATTAGTACTTAAATAATGAACTAAATATTTTTTATTATATAATTCCATATAATTATATTTCATTATTAAAAGCTTATATCATCCCTAACTCCTTCTACACTCACCTCACATATCTGATCTGTTGTCAAGTCTTGTCCCTTCTACCTTCATAACATCTCTTCTGTACATTCCTTTCTCTCCACTCACACAGCCAAACACACCGATGCAGGCTCTCATCACCTCATTCTGAGCTGTTGTACTAGCCTTCTTGTTGGTCTCTCTACCTCAAATCTCCTCCCTCTCCAATATATCTTCCACTCAGCTACCAGAGTGATTTTCTTAAAGCCAGGTCTGACTACATCCTGCCTCTTAGTAACTCAGTGACTCCATAGCACTTAAAGCCCTTTACAACATGGACCCTTCCAACCTTTCCAATCTGCTTACACTTTAACTTTCTCCCTATGTTCTACCATTGGTCTTCATTCCTGGAATGCTCTCCCTCCTTACCTCCTTACCTCTACCTAGTGCCTCCTTTAGGTTCCTTCAAGACTCAGCTCAGATCCCACTTTCTTCAGGGAGCCTTTTTTCATCTGCTAGGGTATTCCCTCTAAGATTACCTTCCATTTGCACTGTATATATCTTGTATGTAGAGTTATTTTCAGGTTGTCTCCACCATCAGAATGTGAACTCCTTGAGGGCAGGGACAGTATTTTTGACTTTCTTTGTATTCTCAGCATTAGCATAGTACCTGGCACCTGGAGGTGCTTAATAAATGCTTGTTGGCTGACTGATTATTGCCTCATTTTTCTCATCTTTTTTGATGAGATCTCTACTAGAAATGATCCAAAGATTATCTTTTAGAATTTAGTTTTGTGGGGACTGTTGCACAGGAGGTTAAAATGCCTGCCTTTTATAATTGAAGAAGTGTCAAGATGTGACTTTATCTTCTATAGATTCACTGAAAGCATCTTTAGAATAACTCCAGTAGTATACAGGGTGAAAGGAATAATACGTGCTTCATTCTTTTGCTAGGACACTCATTTTGAAAGGTTTTCATTGTACATAATTTGGAGATTGAGTTTTTAGTATGGCTCTGTCTATTAAAAGCATTGTTCTTAAATTTTTATGGATCAGTGTTATGCTCAAATGTGGCAACATTCTGTCTGCCGTGCTGCTTTGGTTGGAGTGCAGTTTATTTGTAGAATTCTCAAGAATATTTTGAGTTTTTGCATGGGAAGTTGTTATCTTTTTGGTTTATAAAAGACAGCGAGTTTCTGGTATAGAATTCTAGCCACCTGATCATATCTGTCTAGCTAACCAGTAGATGCCAAATTTTTGTAAACTGTCAGAATATGTTTTCAGGTTTTCACAATTTCATTGTATAATCCCCATTGGCCAGTAAGTCTGGGCTCTGATTCTGAATCACTATTAGAAACTCTCTACATCTATAAACTAAATCTATATGACAGCCATTTGTTTACTGTTTCTTTCTTGATGTATTCTTGATTGAGTTCACATGGATGTTACCCATAGGTTGCCTTTTGATTCCATTCCTGGCTTCCAGTTATTTTGTAGGCTGCTATCAGAGATAAACCACTTTCAATTGGATTTGACAAATCTAGTGGTATATGCCTTTTGTCAGCCTTTTTTGTTGCTATGTAAAGTGAGGTCTTTTTGTTCCAAAAGTGCTTATGTACATTTTTAACTTGTTTCTTGCCTGTTTCGAGACCATCTATCAATCTTTTTGTGATGGTGAAAAGTTAATTATTCTTCTATATCTGCTTTAGGGTAATGTGCCTTATGTTTCATTAGTGTTGTACAGATTTTTGTTCAGACATCTTTTGGGTCAGGGATTCTTAACCTGGGGTCCATGGATAGATTGCAGGGGGTTCATGAACTTAAATGGGAAAACTTCATTTTCAATTTTACTTCATTTTTACTTTAACTAAACTTTAACATTTCCTTAATGAATTTAAAAAATTACATTATTCTGAGAAGGGGTCCATAGGTGTCACCAGGCTGCCACAAGAGTCCATGACACAAAAAGGGTTAAGAATCCTTTGTAGCACATTTTATGATGGTTAAAGTATGTGTTAAGAATGGTATTGGTTGAGAGTTAGTTGCTCTTTGTTCTCCCATTACTTTTTGACTTTAAGGTGCAAGTCAGTATCTTCAGACCATTATAAGATAAAAATCACTGCTTTTGGTAATTGAATAAAAATATTAGGCTATAAGCTCATTTTCTATCATATCAGCTCATGGAAAGCATCTTCAGAACAGCTTCAGTAGCATCAGGATGACAGAGATGATATGTGTCTCATCCTATTCCTACCTCATTTCGATTTCTCCCATTATGTGCATATAAAATCGTCATCATCACCATCATCATCATTATCATCATCACTGTTATCTTATTATTACTTTCTTGATATCTCATTGCTAGCTTGATAGTTTTATGTTCATTGTGCCTTGCTTTAGTGCCAATGCAATATTTACAGCACCCATGATCACAATAAAGACTGTGACTATAAGTATTGCGTGATGTTCGATCACAAAATATACCAAACTCTCCAGATAGAGGACCGAACTGAGGCATTTATTCAGACACCAGAAAACCCAATTCCAATGCCAGTAAGCCGATTCCATCATAGTACCAAAGATATTCAGAAGCCATAATAACTCTGAGAGCCACAGAATCCTTTAGCCTTCCCACGAACCAATATAAGATCAGTATTTACTCACAAACCTCCCTGTCTCCTTGCCTGAGTGTCCTCTCTCCCCCATCATCTAGCTAGCTCTGACCAGCTTCCTGTGGGCTCTGCTCCACCCTTCAGCAAACTCCTCCCACCACATGCTCCATGGGACTGCATTCAGCCTATCAGGGGACAGAGTTTATCTTCACAGCAGGGAGGCTTCCTGTGGGCTCTGCTCCATCCTTGAACAAATTCCCTCCACCACAGGCTCCATGTGATTACATTTATCCTATTGGGGGCAGAATTTATTTTCAAATCAGGGGAAGTCTTCAAATTCCCTCCTAGGTCTACTAAGGGTCAGGGAAGATCTTCAAATTCCCATTTTCATTACACTTGCCTGAAAAAAAAACCCGACAACAACCAAAGTTCTTGTATGTTTTGTTTTCTTTATCCATTGGTCCAATTTGGACTTTAAAATCAAGCTTAAAGCTTTCAGTCTCCATTTTTTGGGATGTATATTAAGAATTTCACAATTATTTAGTCAAAATGATGTTTTGGTATCATTGGAGGGAACTTTCATGAGATGAAATAACTATTTAATGTGTTTTTTAGTGGAGCAATATAACTTATCATCAAATGATCAATACAAAGTTTTTTGATATGACTCATTTGACTCAAAAAGCTGTACTCAGTTCTATTCTGGAGTGATCATGATAGGTTTAAGGTTAGGTAGAACCATAATGGACTTATGCTATCTTCCTTGGAGATACCACATTCTATATAAATTGTTCTTGACATTATTTTGTTGCTGGTATGTTTTAAATAGAGGAGAATGTTCCATGCGGATGTCAAAGACTCTAGCATTCTAACCTTTTGGTTTTGCTTGGTCCTGTTTATGTATTTTCAGTATATGACTAAGACATGTATGTAAAATTGAGTTGATGACTTTGCAATAATCAAAAAAGGTGAAGTAAATGTTATAGCATTTTGGAGTAGTATATTCAATAACAATCAAATCAATAATGACTCAACAGGACTTTCTTCTCTCTCTCTCTCTCTCTCTCTCTCTCTCTCTCTCTCTCTTTCTCCCTCTCTTTCTCTCTCTCCCTCTCTTTTTCTCTCTTTTTCCCTTGCTCTCTCTCTTTTTCTACATGCACCTACAATTTCATTTTATTTTTTTTCAAATTAATCATCAACAAACATAATCATGTCAATGTACAAAGAAAAACATGAAAGAGGACTGTATAAGAAACTGAATTTATTACAAAGAAACACATTCATTGGCCATGCTTCAGAAATGCATGTATCATTTTGTATCCTATAGTCCAAGAAATTTTGACTTGTGGTCTTTGAACTTTTTAAAAAATATTTTGACAACTGTATTTCAGTATATTTGGTTTCCTTTGTAGTGCCATGAATTTTATTTAATGAATTTAAAAACATTGTTCTGTGAGAAGGGATTCACAGACTTTACCAATCTGCCAAAGAAATTCATGGTGCAAAAATGGTTAAGAAGTCTTGCTCTAATCCATCATCTCTGAGGTGAAGAGGTGAAAGGTATGTTTTATCAGCAGTCTTTTGAAGTCATGATTAGTTGCTTCTTTAGTCAGAACCCTTGGCACTTTTTTGCACATTCATTTTGCTCTTCAACCACCATATTGGATTTTTGTCGTTGTTGTTCAAGTGTTCATAGATGTTTTGAGCAATCCAAGCTGTGAATATTTTGTAAAAATAATATAAACATATAATTTGTCTATATTTGGAGGGGTCACTGGTATTCTTATCTTTCAGTGATAAATATGTGATGCCTTCTGTTAAAAAATATGGGACTAGAGAGCAAGATGGTAAAGTGTAATTTATGCATGACTATGAAACTTTTAAGCCAATAATTATGAATCTTATCCAGATCTGTCACTGTCTAGGTTTTCAGAGAAGCTTGAGTTTTGGTCAACTTCTTTGACATACCATTCTGTCATTCATTATGTTAACAGTGATGGGTAAATTTTCTGTTTCAGGTTTGATACAAGGTGTGTGTGTGTGTGTCTGTGTCTGTGTCTGTGTCCGTATGTCTATGTGTTCTCACCTTCTTGTGATTATGTGGATGACCACAAATTTTCCATCTCCTTCTTTCAGAGTTCTCTCTTTCCTCCGATTTCTTTGCTTCTTGTTATTTTTAATTGATGTTGAATCACTCATTTTACTCTTTGTACTCTTTTGGCTCCTTGTATCACCTTAATCTTTCAGCTATTGAGTAGTGTTATCAAATACCTTTGATATATTTTCATTTTCTGGACTCTGATTCACATGTTTCTTTCTTGTTGCCTTTACTTAAGTGATATAGTGTTCAAATTTTCTGTTTTATGTGCCAGCCAAATATTGATGTATTTTATTCTTCTAATATTTTTCTATAGGTTGTCAGTCATTTTTTTTCATGTTGCTTTGCCATAGTCATACTTGATGCCTGTCTTTAGGAGTATTCCTAGTTACCTCTACCGTTCCTTCTGTAATCCTCACTATGGCAGCAATTTCAGCATATATTGTTGGGCATAGTTCCTGAAATGTTTTTGTGCTCACTATCCTATATTGTTAGAGAACATGTTTGTTCATGATGATTAAGGCATATATCAGATTTTAAAAATTACTCTGTTTTGGTATATAATTGTTTTCCTGGATGTATATGTGCTTATCAAAATTCCATTCTAAATATGCCACTTCCTCTTTACAGTCATTGTAGATATTGCCATTATTTTATTTTTATTTTGTTATTACATGAACTTGACAAATGCCCACTGATATATTTCCTTATGTAAAAGACACAAAAAGAGCATCGTATGTGACCACGTGAATCTCTGACACATAGCTTGTTTTCTTAAAGTGTATATTATATTTAACAAGATCTTTTGAACACTGCCCTATTGTTTGGGTCTCTTCTGAATTTTCCTTCTGCTAATCTCTCTCTCTCTCTCTCTCTCTCTGTCTCTCTCTTTCTTTCTCTTTCTGTTTTCCTCTCCTCTCTTCTCCTCTCCTCTCCTTTCCTTCCTTTTTCTTTCTTTCTTTTTTCACTGTCACTACATTTTCTTTTTTCCTTTCTATAATTCTCTCCCTCCAAAAATAAAGTTCTCATCTTCAACAAGTAAGTATAATCAAGCTAACTGGTTCTGCACATTCCTGGTCTCCATAAAACTAGTCTGTTACCTCTCAGACAGAAGCTGAAAACATAATTCATCAGCAGACCTCTGGGGTCATTTTTGGTTATTACACTGATCATAGTTTTCATGCCATTTGTAGTTGTTTTCCTTGACAATATTGAAGCCAATATGTGAGAGTATTCTCCTGTCTCAGTTCATCTCACTTCACATCAGTTAACTGAGACCTCCGAGGTTTCTCTGAACTCGTCATTTGTATTATTTCTTAAAGAGCAATGATATTTTATTACATTATCATACTGCAATTTACTCAATCATTCCAAATGGATGGGAACCCATTTTGCTTCCAGTTCTTTGCTATCACAAAAAGTGTTGATAAAAGTATTTTGTGTGTGTGTGTGTGTGTGTGTGTGTGTGTGTGTGTGTCCTTTCCTTCTGGCTTTGAGTTCTTTGAGATTTTATACCTAGTAGCAGTATGTCTGGGTCAACAGATAGATATATATGTGTGTGTGTGTGTGTGCACATGTATATATTTACATATCTGTATATATGCACAAACATATACATACATGCACATATGTGTCTCTGTGTGTATATATTTATATACATATATATGTATATATGTTTTAGTGATGTCCAGAATGACTGGAGCAATTTGTAGTTCTACCAGAAGTGTATTAGTGAATTTGTCCTTCTACACAGCACCAATATCTTCCCCCTCCCCCAAATTGTAATTTTCCTTTTTTTGTTATGTCTGCCAATCTAATGGGTGTACTGTGGAACAACAGAGTTGTTTTGATTTGTATTTCTCTTATTAATGATTTACAGAATTTTTAAAAATACGGTTGTAGATAGCTTGCTTTTCTTGTTTTGAGATCTGCTTGTTCATATACCTTGATCATAAGAGCCATTAGGGAATGTTTTTATTCTTAAATATTCATTTCAATTCCCTGTGTATTTTGGATATTAGACCTTTATCAGAGTTTCCCCCTCCTCTATCCCATTAGCTCTGTCTAATTGCATTGATTTTCTTTGTGCTGAAGCTTTTCAATTTTATATACTACAAATTGTCCATTTTATCTCCTGTGATCTTCTCTGTGCCTTGTTTGATCAATAACACTTCTCTTATCCATAGCTGTGAAAGTCCTTCCTGGCTTCTCTAATTTGTTTATGATTTGTTTATACCTAGGCCATATAACCAACTTATTCTTGTATATATGTGACATGTTGGCCAAATTTCTGCCAGACATTTTCCCAGTAATTTTTTTGAATAAGTCTTTCTTCTAGTAGATGGAATCCTTGGCTTATTGAATACTTTGCTATTATATTTGGTTGCTTGTGGGGCTTGTATACCCAATTTGTTCCACTGATCGACTTTTCTATTTTTAACTGAGACCAGATAACTTGACTGATTATTCTTTTGTAGTATAGTTTGAGATCTAGTGCTCTGTGCCTTTTCCTTCCTCCCCCTTTAAAAAATGATTTCCTTTGTGATTCTTGACCTTTTATTTTTCTAGATGAAATTTGTGATTATTTTATCTAGTTCTATTGAATAACTCTTTGTCAGTTTTATTGTTATGGTACTGAATTTGTAATTTTTATTAAGACTGTCATTATTTCTGTAATGAGAATTTTGTCATTGTATTCATGTGTGTGCTTTGGTAGGGTGCCTTACAGATATTTTGTTTATTTATTATACTTATTTTGTGTTTTTTTTGGAGGGGGGAAGGTACGGCAATTGGGGTTAAGGGACTTGCCTAAGGTCACATGGCTAATTTTTGTGTTAAATGTCTGAGGCTGGATTTGAACTCAGGTCCTCCTGACTCCAGGGCCAGTGCTCTATTCACTGCACTACCTAGCCACCCCTATTATGCTTATTTTGACAATAGTTTCTATTCTCTTTTTCTATTGAATATTGTTGGCAATATATGTATAAAATTTGATTATTTTTGTGGGGCTATTTTGTATCCTGATGCTTTATTGAAGTTATTGTTTAAAATGAATTTTAATTTAATCTCTCAGATTCTGATATTCATATCATCTGCAAAATTGATTTTAATTCTCTTTTGCCTGTGCTTATTCTCTTAATTTTCATTTTCATTGCTATAGCTAGAATTTCTAGAACTTTTTTCATAAACATTTATTAAGTGCCTATTATGTTCCAGGCACTTTGCTAAGCACTGAGAATACAAAAAGAGGCAAAAGAATAATGGGGACAGTGAATCTGCTTGTTTTATCCCAGATTTATTGGACAGTCCTTTAGTGTTTTTCCATGGTAGATACTAACTCTTAGCTTTAAATAGATACTTCTTGTCATATTAAAAAATGACCCATTTATTCCTATGCTTTAAAATGTTTTGGTATGGTTATATCCATTAAAATATTGAAATAGTGAAGCTTATAAGTATTAATAGCTAGACATGCAATTAGACTGATCATATGGATTTCTCTTTGTTGATTATCTAGGACAACTTTCCCCTTTTGCTCAGATTGCTAGTAGTCTCCAATCTACACAGCTGGTGTATGCTCAAGAAATGTAGTCATTTTCATATTAGTGTAATCCTTGTGTCAAGGTTTTTTGTTTGTTTGTTTGTTTTACCTGGCATCAAGTACCTGAGTGTACTTTGGGTGATGCTAATTTCTTTGCTTCATTGCCCCCACTCAGAAAATCTGGAAATGGAACTATTTTGTCTGACACCATCTAGAGCAGTGGTTCTCAACCTTCCTAATGCCGTGACCCTTTAATACAGTTCCTCATGTTGTGGTGACCCCCAACCATAAAATTATTTTTGTTGCTACTTCATAACTGTAATTTTGCTACTGTTATGAATCTATCTGATATGCAGGATGTATTTTTCATTGCTACAAACTGAACATAACCCACAGGTTGAGAATCATTGGTCTAGAGTGTTGACAAAATTTCTCTTGTAAGCAAATTGTTCATAAGGCTCAAAGAATGAATACTTTTGTTTTCAGATTAAAGAAAATAAATATGGTTCATACAGAACTCATGAGAAATAGCAACTACAGGTGAGCAACCCTTCTCTGATGTCTGTATATTCTCAGTCACTAACTTATATTTATGCCTTAGGTAGACCTCAGAGAGCGTATAATGTCTATTGGCCAGCTTCTGCCTAAGGACGTTTATAGGTGGTGTTTGAAGCTTGAACTTCTTCTAGATTACATATATTCTAGCTAATATAGAAATAGGTTTTGCATGACTTTACTTGTATGATGGGTATCATATTGCTTGCCTTCTCAATGGAAGCTGGAGGGAGGAAGAGAATTTGGAATTCAAAATAAAAAAATGAATGTTAAAAAATTATACATTTTCAAAAAGTACTTAACTATTTCCATCTTCCTTAGTGTTCCTATATAACTTCAATGATTACCATTTTGTAGTATAGTTTGAGATATTTATATATATATAGTATATATCAAATAAAATAAAATAAAAATCAAATATTTGAGATAATTATAGATAAATATATATCAAATATCAAATATATAATTTGAGATAATAACTATATTTCCCTTAAAGTGATTTTAGGCCTTAAAGCCTAGGGGAATGGATTAATCCCCAAATCACTTGTAATTCTCTTGGTTCATGACTTGGATCCCAATATTCCCTCTTCTTAGCATATCCCCAGTGAACAGACAGTGTATTGGCTGAATGCATTCACTGTAACTTAAAAAAAAAAAAAGCAAATCATAAAGGGGAACAAGCAGTCTAAAGAGCAACTGGGTACAACCATTCCTAGTCAAGTTGAATTTTTAATTTCTCATGACCTATCTTTTGCATATCATCCCTCATGTTAATCATAGGAGCAGATGTCCCCAAAGGTTATTTGGTGAGGAGTGCTATCTGGCATTCTTAGTTTTGGAGGTCACAGTAGGGAGGGAAGCCACCTCACCATGCTTCAGCTTACCCTATCATCTTACACTGGTAGCAATTATTGATTCCAGTTCTTTGATGATAGCCCATGCAAAACCTGCTGTCTGATATCTAAGCTAGCCGGTCCCAACAAGTCCTCTAAGATGCTCATGTGGTTAGCTACTTTAAAAAAACAACAGGGTTTTTTTTTTTTAAAAGCCTTCTTCTTATTTTTTTTTTTTTAGCATCATAGACATTTCAATACCTGCATCCAGATCGAATTCTACCCCCTGATAAAAATAATTAAGCAAAAACATGGGATGCAGTGACCACATCTTGACGATTGCTTTCCAATTTTAACGTAGTAGTCTCCCTCCCTGTTGCTGTGTGTTTTATGTGTTATTATTTGTCCTGTGGAACTTTTAGGTTTTTATTTTTTAAATTATAGTTAGATTTTCTTTAAGTGACCTTTTCAATTTACATTGTCAGTCACATGGCGTATATTGTTGTCTTTATTGTGCTTATTTTGTTCTTCGTCGGTTGACAAAAACTCTCTTAGTTTTCTCTGCCTCATCTTCGTCATTTGTTATTACACAATAAAATTCCTTCTATTGATATGCCATTTCAGCCATTCTACAATGGATGGGAACCCTCTTCGTTTCTTGTTCTTTGCTATGACCAGGTGTTCCCCTGTATGACTGTGAACTCCTTATGAGGAGGTCAATTTTTGCCTTTCTTTTTATCTTCCATGCGTGGTGCAATGCTTGGCATGTAGTAGGTACCTAATATATTCTAGTGGCCTAACTGCTGCTTATGACTATTTTGGTATATATCGGATATCTGTTTTCTGTCTTTGACTTCCTTGAGTTATATACACAGTAGTGAGATTTTTTTGGTCAGAGAGTAAGGATGGGTCTAGCCATTTTTTCTTGCATAATGCCAAACTGATAAGTAGGAACAGTTAGCTTCTTTCTTTGCATCTCCTCCCACTCCTGAAAGTTGGAGACAGTCAGCCATGAGGTACTGCATCTTGCCCTTTTAAAGTCCTACTAAAGAGCTTCTTAGAGTGGCCCCCAGGCAGCTAGGCAGTTGTCCCTATACTTCTCTTTCTCTTGGCTGCCCAAGAATCCTGAAAATGCAGGGCAAAAACAGGTATAGTAAGAAGCAGAAATCCACATCACAGAGGGGGTCATACGTCTCCTGTTCAGGTAATGTTTGCAGTCCCAGTTGGATGCTTGTGGTTGGTTCTTTTTTGGATAGTCGTCACAATTTCTTTGGCCGTCTGTGCCTTGCAAGTCTCCTCTCTGATTGTAATCCATGTGTGGTGCTTAGCACGGGTCCCACCTGGTCCTTATTTCTCTGAGATCCTGTCTAGAATTGTTGTCCCTGAGGCTCTCCAGCAGATGGCATCAGGATTTTGCCAAAGGGTCAGTGTGGCTCATTTGCATCATTCCTCTTCAAGTTGTTAATTCTTAGGAGATAACCCCAGTGGTTGCTCCCTGTTGTTAATTTTGCTGACCTCCACTGTCCTGTGGAGTGCATGGGTCTTCCTGCAATTCTATGTAGCTGATTGTAGGGGATGTCAGTTATCCCCTTTCCTGAAAAATCAGTTTTCCATCATGGTCTGCAGGAGTTCCTTGAGAGACTGCATTATAGGTAATAATGCAGTGCTGGATCAGAATGCCCCCAATATGAGGTCATTCAGAGGGTCATTCTTCATGGTCTTGGGGAAGGAAACTAAAGGCATCCCAGTCAACAGTTGCTATGATTGCACTGCTGTTATCCTTCATTCTTTCTTTTTCCTTATGTCCCACATATTCTACTATAGTCTTACTTGAAAACCTCTGCCTATTCCCATCCCTCCCATCTTCACCCTAAGGGCTGGTCTCTGATTAGTTTCTTAACTTCCCAAACAGGGAAGAATTAAAATTCCAAAGGGTATTCCAGCCTATCTCCATCCACCCATTTCCTGCTTTCTATATGCACTCTCCACCCATTGGATTGTAAACTCTTTGAGGGCAGGGACTGTCATTCTTTTGTTAATTGTATTCCAGTGCTTAGCACATACCTGGCACATAGTAGGTATTGAATAAATGTTTATTAGATTGGTTGGTTGGCTTTTGTGGCTAACCAACCCCTTGCCAGGAGTGGTTGCATTTTTTTTTTCTGACACCACTCCCTTGATTCATCTAGTTTCCACCAGGCACTGGACATTCTCCTTCTGGCTGGATATTGATTCCCTCAATCCCACTACAGTTGGAGGTAATCCAGAGCCATGCCCTATTCTAAGCTTCATGACCACTATCCCCTTCTCAATAATCATTAGTTTGGGATATGGCTACTCCCATTACTTGGATTAGAAGTAAACCACCAATTGCAATGCTTATGATAAAATATCCTTACCATCTCTACTACCAGTGCTTCTTAAGGTCCTGAGCTTTACTGTCTGTTATGCCACAATGCTCTATGGACATAGTGGCATTGTTATGTGACCTTTTTTTGCTCTTCAAAGACATTTGTCAACTGCCCTTCAGCTGGACCATTCTATATTTGTTTTCTCCCTTAATTAAAATGTGAGCCCCTTGAGAATAGGAAATGACTTTCTGTTTATATTATGACCACTTAGCATAGTGCTTGGCATGTAGTAAATGGTTAATAAATGCTTTTTCACTCCACTCCTGGAATCTGGATAGGGTATCTCCCCATTTCTTTAGGCCTTTTCCAGGGGTTTAGAGGCTTAGCAGAGCTTCTTCATTTCCATTCCTCTCCATTATCCTTTCAGGTCTTGGAAGAAAACAGCACACATAAACACATACATAATAAATATAATACAGTTAAATACAGGGTGATTTGGGAAGGAGGCTTCATGTAGAAGGTGCTGCTTAAGCTGTCGTTGGGTCATTCTTTAATGCAGAGTCCATAAGATTCTTCCAGAGAGTAATTCCTCCCATCTTGGTCCATTTGGTTGGAGGTCAATAAATCAGGAAACAAGGTTAGAAGATTAAAAAGTTTAATTGGCACCAGCTGATTGGCAGTTGCCATGAGATTAGCAATGCCATGAACCAAGAGGGACACACACACACATAAATAGGGTTTTACATAGCCTGTGGGTGATGTTGCATGGCATTAGAAAAAAACCAACCAATTGGGAGAAAGTACTTGGATGCTTTCCTTGTTTGGGAGGTTGAGTAATAAGGACAGGATGGGAGAATATGTTAACTTTGTCTTAGGAGTTGTCAAGAATTAAGTCTGTTCCAGTGGGGATATTTTGTCCGTAGTTAATCTCATCAGAATATCTTGGTGGGGCAGAAGATCTCTAAGGCAGTGGGCTCGCCTTGTTGAATAAAATACAAAATGAGGTTCTGTCTCTATTTATATTACCCTAGAACTCCATTTCTTTTTTTTTTTTTTGGAGAGGGAAGGCAGGGCAATTGGGGTTAAGTGACTTGTCCAAGGTCACACGGCTAGTAAATGTCAAGTGTCTGAGGCTGGATTTGAGCTTAGGTCCTCCTGATTCCAGGGCCAGTACTCTATTCACTGTACCACCTAGCCACCCCCAACTCCATTTCTTTAACCTCTAAAGTTACTTTTTCTGAGGAAAAGATGCTTCCCCCAAACTCACAGTCTACCTTCTCCACAGCTGCATCTTGAAGGAAAAAAAGATTCCTTGAGGCAGATCTATGGAAGGAGTGCATTCCAGGCAGAGGCATGTCATTGGGAGCTGGAGTTTAATATATAAAGAAGATGAAAAAAGCCAGTTTGGTGGGATTGCAGAGTGCAGGAGGGGAAGTAGCATCCAATGAAGTTGAAAGGATAGATTGAGGTCAGGTTGGGTAGGGCTTTAGAAGCTTAACAGAAGAGTTTTTATTTTATGGTAGAGGTGATAGGGAACCATAGGAGTTGACTTAGGGGAGTGACATGGTTAGACATGTGCTTAGGGTAGATCACTTTGGCAGTGATAGAATGGATTGTAGAGAGACTTGAGGAAGCTGTTGCAATAATTTAGGCAAGAAATTATGAAAGCCTAAACTTAGGTAGTGGCTGAGTGAGTAGAGAAAATAGATTGAATAGGAGAGATGTTTTGGAGGTAGAAATAAAATTATTTGGTAAATGATGGAGGCAACAGAAACTGAGGGGTCAGTCAGTGAGCCAGCATTTATTAAGTTCTTACTATGTCTGGGACCCTGTGCTAAACACTGAGGATACAATGAAAGGCAAAAATCCCATCCCTGCCCTCAAGGAGCTCACATTCTAATGGGGGAGATCACATGGAAAAACTATATACAAAAGATCTATACAGTGTAAGTGGAAGATGATTTCAGAGGCAAAATACTAGCATTGGTTGATTGATAGGCTATAAGGATTAAGGGTCAAAGAAGAGTCTAGGCTGACTCTGAGGTTGTAAGCCTGGCTAACTGGAAATATGGTAGATCTCAAAAATAGTAAGTTTTGAGGAGGGTTGGATTTGCATGGGGGTGAGGTGAGCCTTCAGGCTGGGAGAGAAATGTAATGAGTTTCATTTAGGTAATTTTGAGTTTGAGATGTCTAAGAACAAACTGGTAATTTGGAATTGGAGTTAGATACATAGATTTGGGATTCATCTTCATAAAGATGATAACTGAACCTTTGGGAGCTGATGAGATCATTGAGAATAAGTATATATCTATATATCTCTATCTCTATCTGCCTGTCTATCTGTATCTATGTATCTATAGAGAGAGGGGAAGGAAGAGAGATCATATCACCACCCCAAATAGAACTTAGGGAGATACTCATACTTAGTGGATGGGAAAAGGAGGATCAGTCAGCAGGAGGCTTAATAAGGTCTGAGCAAACAAGTCAGAGGAAAATCAAAAGAGAACAGATTTATCCAGGAGTAAGAAGTTAAGAGTGACCAATAGTATCAAAAACTGCAGACTTATAGGAGAGAAAGTACTGAGAAAAAGTCATTAGACTTAGCTACATTTTGGGTAACTTTGGAAAGCACAAGAGGGAGGCAAAGATGGAGGGAAGAAGAGAGGCAAGGAGGAGGAAAAAGAGAGGAAAAACAAGGAATTGTTAATGGGGGAAGCCCCCTCACTTCATTTGGAGTGAAGATAGAATCATTTAGAGCAGGTTGGCAAATTTTCAGAGTTTACAGGCCAAGTTTTTGTGTATTGATTCCAAATAGATTTTTAGAGTAGATAGGGGCCTCAGAGGCTATCTAGTCTAACCCCTACCTGAAACATGAATTCCCATTATAGTATCTCATACAATTAATCATGCAGTTGTTTCTTGAACATCTTATGTCATGGTCAACTCACTACCTCGTTAATTTGTTTGTTTGTATGTATATATTTTGAATAGTGAAGGGGGAAAGAGGTAGAGACTCATAAGCTTGAACATACTCCAGATGTGCTGGTATGAGGTACTCTGGTCAGTAGAAGTCAGAAGCAAAGGAAGGCTTGTCTTTTTAAAAAATGTTAATTTACCTGGGATTCAGAAACTAATGGTGGTAGTATTATGCTGGAAATTTCTTAGTTAAGTTAACATCTTAGTAGAAATTCATTGACAGTCAGCTGAGTATAAGAATGGAAAGGGGAAAAGATTCCAGGATAGAAGAAAAGGAAAGAATAATGGTGGCAAAACCATAATTAATTCTTTTCACGATCTCACTCATGACTATGTAACTTTCCACCTTTGGCACCTGCACCATAGATTTCTCTCCTTTAGAATATTCCTTAAAAAGCCTGTCATTTCCATCTTCTGCAGCACTCAAGTTTTTAGTATCAGAATAGTCTAAGATTGAGAGAACTGGTGATACATTCTATTAGCTACAGTGTATTCCTTCCCAGTAGGAGCTGACACATCTGATTGAGGCTGGCATTAGGCCAAACCTGATCCCTGCTAAGTGACATCTCTGGTACAACCTGGGACTGGAGACAGGAGTAATTAATGGGGCCTGTGTTCCTCTGTCAGGCACACTGGAGATATTAGTCCATGCTAATAACATGTTTTTTTGGGGCAGCTAGGTGGTGCAGTGCATAGAGCACTGGTCCTGGAGTCAGGAAGACTCATCCTCCTGAGTTTAAATCTGACCTTGGGTAAGTCACTTAACCCTCTTTGTCCCAGTTTTCTGATCTGTAAAGTGAACTGGAAAAGGAAATGACAAAATACTCCAGTATCTTTGCCAAGAAAACCCCAAATGGGGTCACAAAGACTGAAATGATGAACAAATTTATAGCTATATCTATCTGCCAGTAAGTGGTAATCCAGTCCCTTCTCGAAGACCTCTGAGGAGGGAGAACTCACCACCTTCTATGACAGCCCATTATACCTGTGAACAGCTTTAGCTGTTAGGAAGTTTTCCTAATATCAAGCCCAAATCTTCTTCTTAGTAACTTTCATTCATTGCTTCTGGTTCTGATGGGGCTAATTGGGCAATAGCACCCCTAAAAAGGAAAAGCCCTTGAATTTTCTCACAAATTTTAGGAACCCAGTCCCTGGTGTTTCCCTGAGTTATCTGGCCCATCCCAGTATAATCCTTTCAACTGTCTTTTCATCGCGGCCCTACAACTCATCCCAATTTTTCATTCCCATCAAGATCTTATCACTGCCACTTTCCCCCCTTTTCTGTATAAAAGTGTCATTCTCATCCCCCCAAAGAGCAGACTCACTAGGAATCTCACCTACCCAATAGATGTCACAATAAAGTTGCTACTTGGACTGAAAGAAGACTTGAGTGATTGAATTCTTTCAAGGAAGACCCTCCCTGTACCTTTGCATTTTGGGGTGCCTAGCATTCCTAGACCACATCAGTTCTACCCTCTGAGGGGCAAACGCAAAAAGTTTGTTCCCTCCTGCACATGATAGCCCTTCACATTCTTGAACACAGATATCAGGTGCCCATTGAATCTTCTCTTGTCCAGGCTAAATGTTCCCATTTCCTTCATTTGATCCTCATGTGATTTGGACTCAAGGCTTTGCACCAGTCCAGTTGTCCTCCTTTGGATACTCTATAGCTTATTAATGTCCTCCTTAAGTGATGATGCCTAGAACTAAATACAATTTTCCACTGAGGTCTGAAAAATACGTAGTACAGTGAGATTGTCACTTCCCTATTCTTGGAAGCTCCATCTCTGTTAATGCAGACAATAACATTAACTTTTTTGACTGCCCAATCATACTTCTGATTCACTGAATCCACATTTCAGGCCACTGACCCTCTTCCCCTGACCCTAGATCTTTTTGAGACCAAATGCTTTCTAATCATGCTATCTCTATTTTTTATACTTGTGAAGCTGATCTTTTTGGTACCCAAATATAAAACTTTATCCCTATTGATTTTCACTTTATTTTATTCAGTCTAATACTCTAGCCTGTGAAGATCCTTTTATTGACTTATTATTTAATGACTTGTTTTGCATGTAGGTCATTTCTCTTAGCTTTGTGTTGTCAACAAATGTGATAAGCCTTCCATCTATGTTTTTATCAAAGTCATTAATAAAAATGTTCTAACAGCTCTGATAGGGTTAACCCCTGATCTCTGGGTTAATCTACTGGAGACTTCATACCACACTGACACTGAAAAATTAAGCAGTCCTTTTTGAGTCTGGCCGGTTCTGAATCTATCTGATTTCCTCAACAATCTAAATAGATCTCTTTGTTATACTTGACCATACTTTTCTCCATTGTAGTATCCAGAAGCTGTTCATAATCTTCCTAGATCCCTTTTAAAGAGGCTGCTGTCCAGTAAACACCATTTGCTTGCTGAGGGTGTGTCACGAGTTAATCTTTCATAACATTCAACATAAATAAATAGGAATGTGGAGGAGTAGGATAACAATGAACATCTTCTGGTCAGAAAAGTTACATTTTAGTCTCTTATAGGATCATTGCCCTGGAAAGGATCTCAATAGGACCACAGATTAACTAGAAAGGACCTTAGGAAATCATTGAATCAAAATACCTTCTCCTCTGGAAGCTGAGATCCTAGTGCCTTGTCCAAACTCACACAGTAACGGCTGCCATTCAAACCTAGGTTTTCTGATTCCAACTCCTGTTCTCTGAGTTTGTCTCCAAGAGGCTTTGGTTAAACTATTTTCAGCACATAGTTGTTCATTTATGTGTATATGTGTGTGAGTGTGCAAATGCATGCATATGTACTCCTTTTCTTCATTACTTTTCTTCATTTCCCAAGACTATCTTTGTCTGCTAGCTTTCACATGAGCCTTTCCATTTGCTGCTTTTTGGGGGAATGCCCTAGTTTGTTTCATCAGTTGTGTGTCTGGAATCAGCAGTCTTTGAAAAGTGGTGTGCCGAGGTTATGTCCCCTGTCCTTCAGATATACTGGGATTGAGAGTGGTGAACATGTGCTGTATATATTGGCTTATCATTGGAGATGGAGTGGGGACGGGGATGGCAGCAATGACCAGCCTACATGCCAGTAGAGATGTATCTGCTAGTGCCTAATTTATGTGAATATGACTTTACTAATCTGGCTGTAAGCCTGATTAGTAATAAATCAAGTCTGAATTTATTTGCATTGGAAACTGACTAACTTGGGTTCTTCTGCAAAATAAGGGATAACATTTTTGTTACCTAAAAACCTATTTAGAATTCCACTTCTTTTTATTGTGGAAAAAAAGATTTTCCAGACACAAAAAAAGAAAAGGGGCAATGAGTCACATAATAAATGTGATACTATAATCGTGCCATGTTGCTTTTTAGAGTATTGTATTTTAGTGTTTAATTATCTATTTGCTATAAAAGCTGGCAGCCTTGGCTTTCTTCTATAATGTAAACAAAACAATAATGTTTAATTTCTTTGCTGCTCATTGCATCCTTAGGAGAAACTAAAAATGTTCTGTTGGCTTGCTCAGTTTTCACTTCTACAGATTTTGGAAAATAATATCTTGGAGTTAGAATCCCCCCTGTCCCCCATATGAGTAAGCTTTCCTTTCATTATAAAGCTCGGGGAATAAATGGATGTTCATTTTTTAAATTACCAGTTCCTTGAGAGCAGGGGCTGCTTAATTTTTTTTTTAATCTGCAGTGACTGGCATGTAAAATGCTTATTGAAGTGAATCGAAGCATTATCCCTGAATTCTTGCTTGCTCTCTCTGTATGGGGGAGATCCTGTTGCACACAAATAGACTTTAATTCAAATGAAAGCTCTTTTTCAATTTTGCAAGTATTTCCTGAGTGCTTGCCTGTGTTCAGAATTGTACTAATTATGACGACAACAACAACATGAATCAGATCATAGACTTAGAGCTGGAAGAAACAGAGGTCCTCTAGTCCAGTGGCAGCATTTTACAGGTGAGGAAACAGATGCCTAGAAAAGTGAAGTGATTTGTCCAAGGTCATGCTGGTAGGAAGGAGCAAACTGGGATTTGAATCCAAGCCCTCTAACTCCAAATACATCCTCTTCTGGATGAGGACTGAGAAGAGACCTTTAGATCTGACAACTAATAGACCCTTGTGATTGGTGACCTTGAAGGGATCAGGGTTGTTTTTTTTTTTTTTGCTTTTTGGAGGGGGGAAGCCAGGGCAATTGGGATTAAGTAACTTGCCCAAGGTCACATGGCTAGTAAGTGTTAAGTGTCTGAGGCTGGATTTGAACTCAGGTCCTCTTGACTCCAGGACTGGTGCTCTATCTACTGCACCACTTAGCTGCTCCAGAAGAGATCAGTCTTGATTAGCATGGCAGGGGAAGAAAGTAAGAATTGGAGGAGGAAGGGAACTAGAGAACTACAGAGCATTAAAGATGTGGAAGCAGCAAATATAGATGATTTTTTCAAAAAGTTAGGCAGTTAAAAAGAGGAGAGAGGCCAATAGGGGCAAGCAAAGTTGTTTGTTTTAGTTATGAGGAGACATCAATATATTTGTAGACAGGGATGAAGGAACGAAAGATGAGAAGTAGAAGAAATTATGGATGAAACAAAGGAGATGCAGGAATAAAAAAGACAAGAGGAAAAGGGATCAAAGCAACAATTAGAAGGATTAATTCAAACAAGGATGAAGTCCATCTCATTATTTGAAACTGAAAGGAAGAAAAACATGGGTAAAGTCAGAGAGGTTTTGGGACATAGAGAAATCTGTTACTCAAGGTTATCTGCTGAGAGAGAAGTGATCTGAAAGTGAGGTCATGTGATGAAGGAAAGAGAAGATTTGGAACAGCTGCTTCAGTGAGTGTGATAGAAGTCAATAAAAAATGACCACAAAGACATGAGAGACAAGTCGAGAAGAGAAGGAAGGAATTTTGTAGCAGCACCAGTTAGCAAAATTTTGTGCCTTCTTCCAATAAATGTTCAGTTGGAGAAGAGAAATGGTAATTTGTCCAGAGCTTTTTTTTTATCCTTTATTTCAGCTTTTTTTCTCTTGTATTTATTTATTTATTTTCAGTTTTCAACATTCATTTCCACAAGATTTTGAGTTCCAAATTTTCTCCCCATCTCTCCTTTACTCCCCACCCCAAGGTGGCAAGCATACTGATTATCCCTTCCCTCAATCTGCCCTCTCTTCTGTACCCCCCATCGCCCCTCACCCCATTCCCTGTAACTTTCTTGTAGGACAAGATGAATTTCTATATCCTGTTGCTCGTATATCTTATTTCCCTGTTGCATGTAAAAACAATTGTCCAGAACTTTAGGATTAGCAAAATGATGGTTCCATATAGATGGAACCTTCCTTTTCTAGGATAAACAAAGTAATAACTTTAATGTTATTCTGTGGATAATGACAAGGCCATGTTCCATTTAACTTACAAGAGTTTTAAAAGTTTTTGGTAAAAGACTGTTTCTTTAAAATTGAGATTTGGGAAGATTATTCCAGTTTTTCAGTCTCAACTACTGCTACTAAAATGATTGGATCTTTAAAAACATATTAATAGCTCATATTTATAAATAACACTTTCAGGCTTACAAAGCACTTTAACACAACAACCTGTGAAGTAGGTAGTGCAAATATTATTAGCCCTATCTTCCAGCTGAAAAAACTGGTGAACAGAGGGGTTAATTAACTTGCTTACAATAATTAACTGACCTGGCCCCCAAACCTGGATATTCTGACTTGAGTCTAGTGCTCCATTCATTCACTAAACTCATTACTTATCATTGGATATGTTACATTTGTTTTGCATTTTAGCTAACATTCTCAAAACATGGTCACTTATGCTACTCTTAGTGGTCCTCACAGCAACCCTTTGAACTAGTTGAGATGAGATAGTATTCTCCCTATTTCATATATGAAGAACCTGAGGATTACGGTATATGCCCAAGATCATATAGCTAGCTAATGTTGAGTAGACACTAGTTTAGCATACCTTACTCTTCTCTTCCTACCTCTCCATTCCCATTGGGGTTAAGCAGCATTCCTCTCCTGTGGCAGTGGTTTTTGAATCTTTGAATTTAAATTTTCTTCTCCTTTGGGAGCCCACTTGATTGGTTTCTGGAAAAACCCTGTATTCACAAACAGGAATAAGGCATGTGTCCCAGTCATAGGAAAGGCTAAACCCTCCCTAAAGGTTTTGTAGCACTCAAAAGCTCTCTGGCTAAGGAAACAATGGAAAGTGTTTGAGTGTGAAATTGTGCTTTGATATAGGAATATGAACTTCTTTCCCCTCAAGCTGATCCTTTAAAAATAAGTCATTGTTTTTTTTTTTCTTACTCTATTTCTAAATCTCAGTTTCCTGCAAACAAAGAGGGTGGAGACAAGGAGTTTGGACTACAGAGTGTACTTCACAGTCTGCTGACCATTGTGTGTTACATGGACCAGATTTGGTCTACTGGTCAGCTGAAGAGTGCAGAAATTCGAGCCTCGGCCTGATTTAGGCTTTGAGGTTGCTTACATAAAGGAGTTGTCACTGGGGAGTGCTCTGTTTACAAATGTCAGCCCTTTACTGAATCTGCGCGGTGCCTGGACAAATACAACAAAGCTATTTGCTTCCTTTAATACCTCTTTCCCAGGCCCTCCCCAGAGACCCTCCTTTCCCCAGAGCCCCTCCCCATATTTGGGAAGAAGCGCTGAGCTTAGAATTCTCTTTCTACTTTGGGCTCAGGTCTGTCTGCGCTCTTCCTAGCTCGCCCACTCTCCGAGGTTCTGGAAGTAGCGACTGAGCCAGTCTGGGCATGTGTTAATCAAGGCATATATGAGCTCATTGAATGAACTGCCTTTCCTCGGCTCGATGGTGCTGGGATTGTGGGCGGGAGCAGCAGCCCTCTCCTCTCGCTCTATCCCTCCCTCCCCATCCCCCAGCTCTCTTCCATCCTTCGGCTGTGCTGTCTCTGCACTGCAGATGTCTTCCGGCCTCTGCTTGCCAAGCTCCGGCAGCACCTCCCAGCTCTTCGTCATGGCCTCTAGACCTGTTCTTCTGCCTTGAATTGCCTCTTTATCCCGAAGGGCACCTCCCTGCAGCGCTGAGCCACAGCCGCTCTCTTCTCCCCCAGCAAAGGACCGGCTACTTGACTTGCTTGTTGCCAGGGCCTGGGCAGTTGCGGGGCGAAACAGCGTGGGGAGAGGAGTGGATGGTAGCCTCCCAGGAGCCCAAGGCGGTTTCTGATGAGGCAGGACAAGCTGACCGGCTCCCTGAGACGAGGTGGGAGATGCCTCAAACGGCAGAGCGGCGGAGGCGTAGGCAACATCCTCAGCAATGTGCTCAAGAAACGGAGCTGTATTTCCCGGACCGCACCTCGGCTGCTCTGCACCCTGGAGCCGGGTGAGGATCCTGGACTTCTCGTGCCCCTCACGTGCCCTGGCTCCCTTTTCCCTTCTCAGCCAGAGCCTCAGACACTCCAGCCCCCTCACCTCCCCGTATCCCCTAACACACCTAGAAGCCCCAAGCCATCTCTTATTGCTGCTCGGAAGAAAAGCACTCCCCGTGCCTGTTTAGTGCCCCCCTCCCCCATGCATCTTGGGTTTGAAAGTGGCGCTGCACGGCTGAGGGTAGTGATACCCTCTTTAGATCTTTGACCTTTCCTTCAGCTTCACCAGTAGCCTGGAAGGAAAGGAGGAAAACTGGGTGGAAGCGTTTAGGATGGTGCAGCCATGGAGCCACTGAATCCCGGGGGGAGGGGGGTAGAGGAGTCAAGGGGGTGGGAGGGAAGGTGCAGGGCTTGGCCACAGTGGAGGTGGGAGGGTGGGTGGAGTAGGGGCACAGTACACAAAGGCCTGGGCAGGAGTGACTGACTAGCCCATCCACCAGACTCATGGGTGAGAAAGATGGGTGCCTATCATAGATAGGTACCTGACTGGGCCACTGTTTTTGGTTATGCTCCTCCCTGAATGTTGGGCATAGGAAGGGACTGGGGTTTCTGCCTCCTCTACCTCCTCTCTCCCCTACCTGATTACCTTGGGTTAGTCTTAGTGTAGGTAATAAGGAAGACTTGGTTTGTTGCTAAGCTTAAAAACTTGATACCCTACTTGACTCCTTCGGCTTCATAGACACCAGGAGTCCTGAGGGGGCAGGGGTTCAGCGGTCCAGGCATAGTGGGGGAAGAAAGGGAGAGGGTGAGATTTAGGCTCCTGTTTGGTACTACAGGACAGGTAGGAAGAGAATCTTTGGGAAAACGACAGGATTATTTTCTTAAGACTTCCAGGTGTGTGAATGCCTGATCACACTGGTCTGTCCTCTCCTCCTATTCAGGGAGCTGGTCTACATGGACAGGAGGTCCTTTGCAAGGGATCTTGGGGAGCTCAACAGGGGTTGCAGAGCTATTCTGACTACATCCCTGCTAACCCTTCTCCCAAGCTGGGTGTGTATGTAAACAATGTGCATATAATACATGCTTCCTGGAGATACACTATTCAGGGTGGCAGGGCTCCTCCTTCTTTAAAACACCCAACCCACCCTGGGCTAAGCTCCTGGTAGGCTGTGGGTGGCAGGTGGAAACCAGAAGGTGAGTTTCAAGGCTCACCTGCCCCTGGAGCCCAGACTCATTAAGCTGTTGTTCCTTGAAATGTACCAGTATGTTTCTCTTGAATCTCAGATAATCCTTGCTTGAGGGCACTTTCCCAGCTGTGGACATAGTGTTAACCCTAATATCAGATACAGAGTGATGTAAACTATATGTCTGAAATACAGTGATGGGGGAAAGAACTTTTTCCAAACCTCATGGTTTCTTTTTCCAAGCTTATGGGTGTGTGAATGTTCCCTATTTTTAAAATTCAATTTTTAAAACTTTCTTCTTACATTAAAGGTAAGCATTTTGTTTTTCTCAGGAAGGAGCAGCAGACATTACCAGGTGAAACACAAATCTTTCTCCTTTTATCCTTCTAGGAGGGGGGAAAAGGGACAAAAATGACCTGATTTCATCACCTGGCACAGACTGTGAACTTTAGCTTCTCAACTAAACCCTTTCTGACCTATTTTTTTTTTGGCATGGGAGAAAACTGTTTGGGCTTTAGTTGTAGTGACTCCTATTCCATGCTTAATTTCAGTATAAAAAGGAAATAAACTTCTTTTTTTTCTGGCAAAAGTACATCTATCTAGCAATGCCACTGTTGTTTGTCCAAAATATTAAGGACAACTTATGTCAGTGGTACAAAAAAGGGAATCTGTGTCTCAGTGGAGTTAGTAAGAGGAGTAGTTTGAAACTTGTCTTTCACTTGTATTTCTTCACCTTCATAATAAGCAGGGTGAATGGCTAGAGCAAATACTTCTCCATTCAGCACCTAGGGTTTGGACAGCACCAAGCATTGTGCCTTAGAATTCTATTTCAGAAGGATTTGGGGAAGACAGGTTATCTGTGCCTTAGGCAGAATCAAATTCTAGCTATTCATAATAGATGAGAAGCCATCCAACTAAAACAATAAAATACTTTTTAAAGAAGAAAATTGCATAATGTCATTCAGAGATGATCTGTAAGCATGGAAACATACTTTTTTAGAGCTGGAAAATACCCGAGTTAGGCCACTCAGTACAGTTCTATCATTTTATGGATGTAGTATAAGAGAGGTTAAATGTGATTCTCAGAGTCACACAGGCAGTAAGGGGAGGCAGTGTTGTATAATAAAAAGAGCATTGGCTATGGAGATAGATGGCCTGGGTTCAAATCTTTATCTGCTTCTGACCTGACCTCTGTGATGTTGGATAAATTATTGGTTGTACCTGGGCTTCTGTTTCCACAGTGTAAAATGAGGGGCTTGGACTGGATGGTCACTGAAGTCCCTTCTGTCATGATCTATGATCCTATAAGTGGTGTGTGTGTGTGTGTGTGTTTCGCTAACCTATGTCTCCTGACCCTAAATTCTTTGCTCTTTCTACTTACGTATGGCAAGAGTCCTTAACTTTTTTTTTATATCATGGACCTCCCTGGCAATCTGGTGAAGTTTACGAACCCCTTCTCAGAATGTTTTTAAAGACATAAGATAAAACAAGTAGGGTTACAAAGAAGAATAATTATATTGAAATGTAGTTATCAAATTAAAAAAAAAGGACCCCAGGTTAAGAACCTCTACACTGACCTATAGCCTGACTAGCACAAATGCCTTGAAAAATAAATGGCAATGTAGTCTGTAGGATTCTACACAAACCACTTGTGAAAATCTTAGGGCAAATTGAAATCTGAATGTGATGTAAGGCAAAACTTCTCAACAACCAGAGCTATCCAAAAGTAGAATACTCTTCCTCAGAAGGTATTCATTCCCTCTTATTAGAAGCCTTCAAATAAAGGCTGGACATTTGTGAGGCATATTGTAGAAGATATTTTTTTTCAGATGTGGGTTGGATTAAATGGCCTCTCAGATCATTTCCAACACTATGATTTTCTAACCATACACATAAATACTCCAAGGCTATATGTAAGGTAGAACTATACTGGACTTGGGATAATTCTGATGTGTTTTTTCCTTATTCATCTATATAAAAATTCTTATCTTTTTTGCTTAAGGTAGACCACTGAAGATCTTTAATAAATCAAAAAAGCCATCCCTAGCCACAAACTATTGAAGCTAATGTGGAAAATGGTTGAAAAGTTCTTCCTGAAAATACATGGCATTCAGTAGCTCAGAAATTCAAAAACTCAGAAATTCACCACTTAATTGTTTTAGAATTTGCCAAAATAAACATTACTGCTCACATTAATTATGTGGATCAATAGATATTTTTTCCATTTTATCTTTACATTCTCAAATGTAGTATATTTTAAAAACTGATTAAAATGAAGCAGTAAATGGATTTTATATCTAGAAGTAAATGGATTATAAAACAGCCTTCAGATTTAATATTGTATTTTAATAAACTTTTCCTTAAGTTGTGTTTTAGAAATTCATTTAAATCACAATAATATACACTTAGTAGAGGATTTGCATATTAAAGTTCTAAACAAATAGTACAAATTTAACCTCTACAACTTCCTCCGTTGTATTATTTCTGTTCCTTAGCTATAGAAACCGAGGTACAAGAACTATACAAAATCTCCTCCATCAGCTGAAATTAAAATTTAGTTCTTTGAGCTTTTTACCTGCAACAGTTATCTAATTATCTGAAAAAAAGGAACATCAATCCAGATATTATTTTTCAGAATGTTAGAATAATATGATTTAATGGAACATTTTGCAGAGGGCAGGATATGGTATCATCCTTACAGTTTTTCACAGTTCAGTTGGACTTTGTTCATTTGTTCTTCCATGCAAGGCTTTAAAAAAATTGTGTCAGTAAAGTATATGAATTCTGTCCTGTTTTAACCATCAAAATTATTCTTCTATTTTTTTACTTCTAACACCTGGTACTTTCAGTGAGCACTGATGAGTATAATTTAGACAAAAGTGATATCATTACTTGCTCATTTTATAATTTTTCTGTAGCATGAGTTTAATTTCCGTTTGAAACCTTTTCAATGAGCTCTGATATCTCCTTCCATAAATAATATAACACATTTTTTTTTTTTCCCTAGGGGTTGACACGAAGTTGAAATTCACTCTTGAACCATCTTTAGGTCAAAATGGTTTTCAGCAGGTAATATTGTAAGATGTTTATAAAATATTATGATCTTATTTTCAGGATACCTGAAGCTATATGCAGGGGTATCTCAAAGTTAGAATATTTACATATACAGGAGTCCTAAACATCTTGTGCAGTTTCAAGCTTTAATAGTTTTATTACCTAAAACTACATTAAGAATTTTTAGACACTCTATATGTGTGTATGTATACACACATAGCCCAAAAGTCTTAAAACAGTTTTAAGTTTTAAGCATTTGCTTTCTCTCTCTGTCTCTGTCTTTTTCTGTTTCTATAACTCTTTCTATTTCTCTCTATTTTTGTTTCTTTTCTTATTTCTGTCTCTTTTTTTGTGTTGTTTCTGTCTCTGTCTCTCTGTCTCTGTGTCTCTGTCTCTCTCTGTCTCTGTGTCTCTGTCTCTGTGTCTCTGTCTCTTTCTCTCTATATGTATATATGCCAGCATCAGTAAAGTTAAAATGAAAAAAATATATGTATACACACATATCTCCAGATTTCGTATTTATAAATTTTCCTATCTTTATGTCCTTGTTATAAATAGCCAGTTGTGAAGTTCTTCATTGATAAAGCAGAAGACAACATATTTCCTTGAATAAAACATAAACATACCTACACACATATATCTAGACATGTATGTATGTTTCTATGGTGGATTAATTTTGATATTCTTCTAATCTTTCCTGTTTCTAGTGGTATGATGCTCTCAAGGCTGTAGCCAGACTTTCAACTGGAATACCAAAGGAATGGAGGAGAAAGGTTTGTAGAGGGATTTAAAAAATTATCATTATGTTCCTTTGTTGAGGGAGATTTTGAAATTCTTGGCAGCATGGCAGCTTAAAACTTTTCTCCTTTGTATATCCATGATAATCTGGTTTCCACTAGTAATAATTGAAAAGGTTCTTTTGGAACCTAAAAAAGTTAATTAATTAATTTTTAGTTTTCAACCTTCACTTCATAAGTTTTTGAATTTTAAATTTTTTCCACCTTTCTCCCCTCCCTGTTCCCCAAAACAGTGTGCAATATGATATAGACTCTACATGTACATTTTATTAAACATATTTTCACATTAGTCATTTTGTAAAGAAGAATTAGAATGAATGGGAGGAACTATGAGAAAGGAAAAAAAAAGCGAGCAAATAGTGTACTTTGATCTGCATTCAGACCCCATAGTTCTTTCTCTGGATGTGAATAGCATTTTCCATCATGTGTCTTTAGGAGTTGTTTTTGAGCCTTGAGTTGCTGAGAAGGGCTAAGTCTGTCAAAGTTAGTCACTGCACAATGTGATTGTCACTGTGTACAATGTTCTCCTGGTTATGCTCATTTTACTCAGCATCAGTTCATGTAAGTCTTTCTAGGTTTTTCTGAAGTCAGCTTGCTCATCATTTCTTATAGTACAATAATAGTATTCCATTACATTCATATACTACAACTTGTTTAGCCATTCCCCAATTGATGGGCATCCCCTCAGTTTCCAATTCTTGGCCACCACAAAAAGAGCTGCTATAAACATTTTTGTACATGTCAGTCATTTCCCCTTTTTTTTATCTTCTCTTTGGGATATAGATTTAGTAGTGGTATTGCTAGATCAAAGGATACGTATATTTTTATAGCCCTTTGGGCATAGTGAAACCTTTAAAAAAACAACTTCAAAACAAAGCTATTTATCAGAATGGCACCGTAAAAAGTGACAATAACAAAGCATTTCTCCTGTAAACCTGGGACACCCTCTCTCACAAATACACCCAGCATTAGCAGGAAGGCTGAACACAAACAAAATACACTGGCAGTATGATACACACGTGACCATGGCAACTCCTGTCCTAAGTTCAATGTCCTTTTTTTTTTTTTTTTTTTTTTTGGTACCCTCATTTCAACTCCCAACTGCTAAGGCTAAATCTCTTTTGAGTCTGTAGCTGGTTCTCTTCTCTGCCACCAGAAGACACATTCTTCAGAGTTGTCTTCACTTACTTTTTGGAGCATTTTACATTGATTGGTCCATGATCTCACTAATGTGGGTATTCCTTATTCCTGTACAGCCCTCAGTCCCATGTTTGTTTTTTTTTCTTCTTTGATTCTTTTTCTTGTCCTTCCAGAAGTCCTCAAAGAGAATCTATACCTCATCCTGGAAGCCTTCCTGTGGATATCAGTGTAACATTTGAGCTATCCATTTATTACTCTTCCCCCTCATTATATGACTGGCTTACTGTAATGCCATGCACCAGCAGATTCCCAAAGGAATGCTACTGTGAACAGCTTTTAGAGTTCAGATTACAAAATATAGTGAACACTCCATTTATTCCATTACAAATCAAGACAAACATTCAAAACATTATAATATTCACAACATTACATCTTATCACAGAAAATGGCCACACAGTTTTCACTACAGTGGCTACAATATTTAGAACAAGGCTTATCACAGAAAATGGCCACACAGTTTTCACTACAGTGGCCACAATATTCAGAACAAGGAACAATAGAATACTCAAACTTCCACTCATGGGGCAACTCAATCATGAACAAGAAACAATAGAATACTCAAACTTCCACTCATGGGGCAACTCAATCATGAACAAGAAACAGTAGAATACTCAAACTTCCACTC
>CM053585.1:351214741-351246684 GCA_028646515.1 Pseudochirops corinnae | reverse complement strand
TGCTGGGTAAGTGATTCTTGGTTGTAATCCTAGCTCCTTTGACCTCTGAAATATCATATTCTAAGCCCTTCAATCCCTTAATGTAGAAGCTACTAGGTCTTGTGTTATCCTGATTGTGTTTCCACAATACTCAAATTGTTTCTTCCTGACTGCTTGCAGTATTTTCTCCTTGACTTGGGAACTCTGGAATTTGGCTATGATATTCCTAGGAGTTTTCTTTTTAGGATCTTTCTCAAGAGGCGATCAGTGAATTCTTTCAATTTCTATTTTGCCCTCTGGTTCTAGAATATCAGGGCAATTTTGCTTGATAATTTCTTGAAAGATGGTGTCTAGGCTCTTTTTTTTTAATCATGGCTTTCAAGTAGTCCAATAATTTTTAAATTATGTCTCCTGGATCTGTTTTTCCAGGTTAGTGGTTTTTCTAATGAGATGTTTCACATTGCCTTCTACATTTTCATTTGTTTGGATCTGTTTTATAGTATCTTGATTTCTCATAAAGTCATTAGCTTCCAATTGCTCCAATCTAATTTTGAAGGAGTTATTCTCTTCAGTGAGTTTTTTAAATTTCTTTTCCATCTGGCAAATTTGGCTTTTTAAGACATTCTTCTCCTCGTTGGCTTTTTGGGCCTCTTTTACCATTTGAGTTAGTCTACTTTTTAAGGTGTTATTTTCTTTAGTATTTTTTGGGTCTCCATTAGCAGGCTGTTGACTCACTTTTCATGATTTTCTTGCATCATTCTCATTTCTCTTCCCAATTTTTCATCCACTTCTCTTACCTGATTTTCAAAATTCTTCTTGAGATCCTCCATGGCCTATGACCAATTAATTTTCTTAGAAGCTTTTGATGCAGGAGTTCTGACTCTGTTGTCCTCCTCCAGTTCCATGCTTTGAACCTTTTTGTGGCCAAAAAAGGATTGTATGGTGTGATTGCACTTCCTGTGCTTGCTCATCTTGCCAATTACTTGACTTTTGAGCTCTTTGTCCTTGTAGAACTCTGCTTCCAGAATGGAGAGAGCTTTGCCTCCAATTGCTGGGGGTTTTGCAGCTGCCAGAGCTATTAGGAGGGTGCTTTCTCTGCAGCCCCCACAAGCTCTGGCTCACTGTTCACATACCCCAGGACCACCACCCAAGACCACAATCCAAATCCAAGCAAATCAAAGCAAAATCTATTACCCTCTGAATGGTTGCTTGGTCCCCCTACAAACTGTGGGCCAGGAGCTCTGGAAGCAGCCACACAGCAGCAGCTGCAGCCACTGCATGTCCACCAGTTCTCTCCCTAAAGCCAGGGGCTGGACCATGCTCTTCTGTCAACCTTCCAACAGAGTTCCCCACTGACCTTTTACTTTCTCTTTGGTGTTTATGAGTCGAGAAGTCTGGAAACCGCCACAGTTTCTGGTGATTCACTCTCCTGAAGTCTGCTCTGGCCATTCTGGGCTGCCCGGGGGCTGGAACTACACCTTACAGGGGGACTGCACTGGTCTCCCAGTGCGCAGTGATAGACCTTTCCTGTCAGCCTGCCAGGCTGTCTTCAGCAGGAGATTTGTTTCTCTCTGTCACTTCGTAGGTTCTGTAGCTTTAAAATTTGTTTGTCATTTTTTTTACAGGTATTGGAAGTGGTTGCAGCTGGAACCCACAGCCAAGTTTGTGCTTTTCCTCCACCATCTTGGCTCTGCCCTTCAGTATCTTATATTTTTCAAAGCAATTAAAACATGTTACCTCATTTTCTTTCAGAACTGGGTCTCAGAAAATGAGACACAGAGAAGTTTTTAATGGTTTGCCCAGGGACATATCCAGAACCAGAAGCTGGATCTCTTAATTACTGAACCAGTATTTTTCCATTATGCCACATCTTTTCCAATATGTTGTCTCCTTATTAATGTCTACATGTGCTGCTTCTGTGGCTTGTGTCATATTATTTACTCTGAACATTCTCATTTCTTTCATGTTTGTCTAAGGCTGGACAGTATCTCTATAGTGTTTAAATATTCTTTGACATAGCCCAACAGCCACAAGGCAGAGCTTTTGAAAAAAAAAAAAGAATAAAAATCTACTAAATGATTCCCAGTTTGGAAAACGTTCTCATTCCCAAAGGTCGTGGGTTCCTTTATATCTTTAGAATTAAAAAGTGATCAAATTCTGGTACTTTTATGACTGTTTGTGTCAATTGCTTCCTGTAGAGTGGTATTAGATACTATTCTAAATTCTGCCAATTATCTCAGAGGCAAAGTATCACTGAATCTTGGAGTGGGACAATATCTCAGAGGCCACCTAGACAACTTCACTCCCAATGCAGAGATTCCTGCCAAGGTATCATTGAAAATGCCTAGCCTGCCTCTACCTCAATACTTTGATGAATGGGAGTTCCCTACTTTGTAAAACATCCTGTTCTCTTGTTAGACAGCTCTCATTTTTAGGAAGTTTCTTTTTATTGAGTCAAATTTCTCTTAGTTATTTGGAATTCTGCCTTCTGGAATCAAAGACAGGTCCAAACCTACTTTCTCACATTCCAGCCCTTCAAATATCTGAAGCTGCAATTTGTGTTCCTAGAAATTATCTTTCTTTCAGACCAAACATCATCAATTCCCTGACTATTCCTCATATAAATTTGAGACCCCTTCACTATGCTAGGCTCCCTCCTATGGTTGCACTCTAGCATGTTGTAATGCCAAGCAAAGGCAACTTCCAAGGTTCAGATTACCAGAATAGCAAACCCCATTTATTCAGCAAACATTCACAGAACAGAGAAAGTCAAAATATAGTGTAACTTGTTCCTTTAGCAAGTAAGTTCTCAGTTCAATCTAGGTACTACTCCACCCCTAGACAGTACATTCATTTAGTCAGTCAAAAGTCTCTTCTCAAATGTAGATTAGTCTCCAACCATAAACTAAGTACATTCATTTGGTCAATCACAGAGCACAAAAAATTCAAAGGCTTCCCACCCCTGAATCTAAAAAGGGGCAGGAGAGCACAAAAGGCCATCCACCCTTAAGTTACAAACAGCAAGGTTAAGCTCAGCATTGAATACCCAAGGAAAGGGCCTTTTTTCATCTTCACTGGAGGCAAGCCCTCAGCAATCTCAGTTCCTGGGCAGACAAGGCTCAACAAAGCCATAGCCAGTGTCCTCGTCAAGTCATCTCTGCCTGTAGAACAGTCCCAGAACCCCTGAAAACATCAGCAAGGTCCTCTGCCAGGATTTCTGTAAACATACAACAGGAAAATCCTCCTTCAGGGCTTCTGAACCAACAGCAAGTTTCCAGGACCTCTACAATAGCAGCACTGTCCCTCACCAGCAGGTGAATCTGGCAAAACAACATCAAAACAGACAGACAAAATACCAGCATCACAGCCATGCCTCCTCAGTTCTTGGCAATTCTGGGTGGCAGTTCCCAAAAGTCCTGGGCAGTTCCAATGGGCTCTTAGCAGTCTTTCTCTCAGCAACTCAAGATCCACAATACTGGATACTACTCTCCCAAAGTCCTTCTGGCCTTCTCTGAAAGGTTAAGCAACTTGCCCAGGTTCATATATCTAGCATGTATCAAAGACATGAGGAACCCAAGTCTTCCTGACTCTGGGCTGGCTTTCTAGCAACTATACTGGGAGAGTCACTTAAACTCTGTTTACCTTAGTTTCCTCGTCTGTAAAATGGAGATAATAATAATAGTACCTATGTCCCAGGGTTGTTGTGAGGATCAAAGGAGTTAATAACTGTAAAGCACTAGCACAATGCTTGACACTTATAAGGCATTATACAAATGTTCACTATGAATGTTAGCATTATTATAACACACTGTTACCCATATATACACACAAATGATCAGCAACGCAAGCATATTCCACCAAATGCAATTAACTGGTTTCACAAAAATACATTATTATCTCTCAGAGATAGCTCAACTTCAACATGTTCAAATTAGTACTCATTCTCCCACACACACGCCCCAAAGCTACAAGTTTCCCTATTATCACCACCATCTTTGTGATCTCCCAGATTCTCAGTGTTATCCTAGGCTCTTTCCTTTCCCTCACCCCACATGTCTAAGCAGTTGTCCAATTGTGTCAATTTTACCACTACATCCTTCCCAACTAACCCTTTCTCATTACTCATATAACTACCACTTCAGAACAGGTTCTCATCCCCTCTCACCTATACTACTGAAATCATTCCCTTTTTCTTTTTTGGAGGGGGCAAGGCAGGGCAATTGGGGTTAAGTGACTTGCCCAAGGTCATACAGCTAGTATGTCAAGTGTCTGAGGTTAGATTTGAACTCAGGTCCTCCTGGGCTGGTGAGTGCTGCCCTGGAGTCACTGCACCACCTACCTGCCCCTGAAATCATTCCTTAATTGGTCTCCCTGCTTCATTGGTCTTAATTGGTCTCTCCTGCTCTAATCCATCCTCCAAACAACCGCCAAAATGATTTTCCTAAAGCACAGGTCTGATTGTGTTACTCTTCCTCAACTTTTTAAATAAACTCCAGTGACCACTATCAGGTCTGTATTCCAAAGAGGTTTTAAAAAAAGAAAAGGATACATATGTACAAAAATATTTATAGTAGCTCTTTTGGTGATGGTAAAGAATTGGAAATTAGGTGCATGTAAATGGTGCAGTGAATAGAGCACTAGCCCTGGAGTCTGGAAGACCTGAGTTCAAATCCAGCCTCAGACACTTAACACTTACTAGTCCTGTGACCTTGGGCAAATCACTTAACCCCAATTGCCCTGCCTTCCCCTCTCCAAAAAGAAAAAAAAAAAGAATTGGAAATTGATGGAATGCCCATCAACTGGGGAATGGCTGGACAAGTTTTTGTATATGATTGTGATGAAAAATTATTCTGCTATAAGAAAGCATGAGCAGAATTCTCTTGGAAAAAACTAGAAAAATTTACATGAACTGATGCAAAGTGAAATGAGTGGAACCAAGAGAACACTGTACATATTCAGAGTGATATTCTATGATGATCAATTGTGAAGGACTTAGCTATTCTCAGCAACACAATGATACAAGACAATTCTGAAGAACTTATGATGAAAAATGCTATCCATCTCCAAAGAAAGAACTGATGGAGTCTGAATGCAGATCAAAACATATTTTTTCTCTATTTTCTCTGTTTTGCTTTTCTTGGTCTGTGTTTTCTTTCACAACATGACTAACATGGAAATGTTCTTTGTGACTGCACATGTATAACCTCTATCAAATTGCTTGCTTCCTCAATAAGGAGGGAAGGGAAAGATAGAGAGGGAGGGAGAGAATTTGGAACTCAAAAATTTTTTTTAAATAAATGTTAAAAATTGTTTTTACATGTAATTGGGGGAAAATAAAATATTAATTATTAGATGGATAGATATATAGACAGACAGACAGACAAACAGACTCTTTGCCACTATGAGAAAATATAAACTCTTTTCTTTGGTACCTAGTTGGCCCCATCCTACTTTCCGCCACTCTGCAATCCAGCTGAACTGGTCATCTCACTGTTCCTATCACATAACGCAGCTAGAGGGATTAGGAAACAGTTCCTGTTGGTGGTATCGCATGAGTTAAATGCTGAATAAAGCCAAGAACTCTAGAAGACGGAAACAAGGAGGGACTGTGCTCCAGCTGTGGGGAAGCCTGTGCACAAGCATACAAGTGGAAGACAGAATGACAACTTGACAAAATAAGACAAGTTGACTACATTTTAAACTTTTTCAACCAGTTGTGTGTTTCAACCACAACCCATATATAGGCATGGGTTTATATCTTTGAGAATTCATTTCTATTTAGGATGCTACTTTAAAAAAAAAAAAAAGGTCTCTATAAAACACAAAAGAGAAACATTCAGTGAAACAAATCTGGTCCTCCCTCTTCCCCTTCACTCCTTACTCACTTGCATAAGTTCATTGCTTTCTATTAGGTTGTCCTCCAGCATCTCCTGAGTCAGCCTTCCCATGGTGCTGTAGAATTCATCAGCTGTTTCACAGCATTCTATCTGTCTGTATTAAAAACAAAAAAGTAAGCTCTTTCTGAAGTCCATGTCATGTAATCAAATAAATATTACCAGGATATACACTTCAAGTCATTGTCCTCCATTAAGAGCCAACAAACTACAATAATGTACAAAATGACAAAAATCCTGACCTGTAGTTCTACTTTGACACACCATACATTATAAGAACTGACATTTTGACATAAGATCTGTGAAACGTTTTGCAAACCTTGTCTCACTTGATCTTCACAACTGTGAAGTAGGTACACCTAGAACTATTAGCCCCATAATGCAGGTGAGGAAAGTGATGCTTGGTGAGTTTGATTGGCTTGTAAGTATCAAAAATGGGATTCAAATCCAGATCTCCCTGACTCCAGATCCAACATTTCATCTGCTGTGACACATTGCTGCTATGTGCCAAAGGACCTAATGTTGATCTGAAATGCCACCCAAAACTGGTTGCTAAATTTGCCTCCTGTGGACACAATGCTGTTCTCAATCTGAAAATTATTGTTGTTAATAGATGGTTTCATTGAGAATGTAGAAACTAAGCCATAGAGGAAGTAAAAAATGAAAACTTACTGTTTCGATGACTTATATATAGTATCTCAAAAGTCCTTGTATAACTAGCTTCAATAGGTTAAATTAATTAAGCTTTCATAGCTTAAAACTACACTAAGACTTTGGGGATAGGCTATATTTTTGTGATTACGTATAATTCAGCAGGGCCTCATTAAAAGTAAAATTTTCTCCATTCCCCTCAAAGAATTTATTATAAAAGGCACTAGAATGGTGTGATATAAAATCTCCTTTTTCCAAAAAGAAGAGAATTCCTTGAGACCAAGATCCTGAGTGTTTCTATTTCCTACAGCTAGGCTGAAGAGCTGATTTTGGTGGTCTAATTTCTTTTTCTGGGTAGAGGAAGATGGAACTACTTACCTACCATTAATAGAACATGTATTTTGAAGGACAACTATTTTTTCCCTAACATGGTGATGTACAGTGAGCCATCCATGTATTCGTATTCAATCCCTTTGCAACCAACAAAATACTTTTACAAGATAGGCAAGAAAAAAAATGTGATGAAAAAAAACAGACCATTTGTAGATTTGCCAATCCTGTTCTCCTAGTGATTTACAATTTAGATAGATACAAATTTAATAAAAATAGACAAAGACATTAAAATATATATTACTGTGTAGCTGGAGTTTATACATCTGCTGAACTTTGAAGTAATGCTTATAAGTAGCCCTTCCATTATAACTACATCAATAATACATAAACATAGTTTATATTACATTCTTTATAGATATTTCAGTCTTAATAGCATTTATTTTAGCAATGAGCTACGTCTGAATTAAGTACTTGTATGAGATCTTATCTTTGTGGGTTGATTGACAGAAATAAAATTTATATTATCACTTTTATTCCTCTTCCATCAGTAACATCTGAACGTGTAGGCAAATATCAATGATTAAACACTTTCTATGCTGGGTTGCTATTTTAATTGCTTTCAATCCCCTCCATTGTAAATCATTCCTTTTCTCTCTCCAATCAGCACCTACCACAGGGCCTGACATATAGTGGACATCTAAAAAGTGACCATGACTGCTTGACTTTCTTGCTGGGTCAGGAAGAGGGATTAGCATATTCTTTGGTACCCAAAACTTCTTCCAGACCAATCATATGTCACTGTTCCTTAGAAACCTCTTTTTTCTCTTGAAATCCTTGCAATCTATTTCTCCATTCTTTCTCTATCCTTATTGTTGTCACCTACCAACCTCCAGGTCACTCTCCCAAATTTCTCAATGCCTTTACCAACTAACTCACAGGCTTTCTTTCTATCTCATTACTAGCCAATACCCTAGTGGACTTGGTCATTCATGTTGATGACCAACCACAGTTCCTTAATTACAATGACTTCATTCTCCACCTCATTTTGGTCATATACTTTGGACCTCACCATTTCATGAAACAGTCCCCACTGAAAAATCCTCATCTTCAAATACTACTGTCTGATCACAGTCTCTTATCCTCTACCTCCTTCACTCATACTAAACCAGCTTTTTCTATCCACAGACTTTTAGTCCACCACCATATTGTCCCAATCAATCTCTCCTATTCTGGTTTCCGCTTACCCCCATAGCCATTATTGACTCTAAATCCACTTTAGTGATTGTAGTGGCAACCATATTGACATACCCAGAATGGCTGCTATCACATGTTCTTAGATCTTCTTTACTAGGAAAGAGCTAGCTGTTCAAGAGGTCAACAATCTTTTTTAATTACATTCACTAGTTCAGGGGAAAACTCAGCACTCTGAACTTCAGAGAAAATAGAAGCAGAGAAATAAAGACCAAAAGACAGGGCTCTGACTGACTGAATCAAAGCAATATTGCCATACATTTTACATACATCACTGGATTGAGAGAGCCTTTATATCTGAGCAGTCAGGGAACTCTAAACATACAGCCACTCAGAATCTCAACCAGGAAATCACAAAATCCTTCTTATAAGTGAGCCCCTAAAGCAAAATACCAACTCAGAGTATATATATACTTCTCAGAGCCAGAAGGCATCACAACCCTCTTGACGAAGAATCTAATTAGAAATTAGCAAAAGGTGTGAAAGCCTTCCTACAAGCAAGCCTTCCCTAAGCAAGCTTCCTTTAATGGGCTCCATATTAATGGGCGGGAAGATCTTTTATCTCATTGACATTCCAGTGATTCACTAGCTACATCCTTTCTCCTTTTTCTGAGGCCATGTTTTAGTGGTCATCCACATCTGATTTCTCTATTTCTGCTCCTAAACCATCAAATATCACTCAAGAAAGCCACAAAATTAAACCAATTTTATCTAGGACATAACCTCAGGGCCTCACTGCTACTTAGCATTACTTATACCCTACTCTTATTGGCTCCTAATATCATTCCTCAGAACCACTGCTGCAAATTTTTTCCATTCTCCCCAAGTCATCAAATACACCCTCACTCCCCAAATTTAAAATAGAATATTTAGCCTACTACTCCACTAAGGATTTTGGGACTATCCAATTGTGCTTCCTCGACTATTCTCCCTACCTTCCCCAAATTTTTAAACCTTACTACTTCCTTTTTTCCTTTCCTCTAGTCATAGAGAAAGAGATGACCTTACTCCTCAATAAAGAAGCCTTTAACCCCATCCCCTACATCTTTAATACCATTTTCTCTTTCCTCCTCTAGAACCTGCTCCAAAAAGCATGCCCCCTTTCTTAAATATTTTCAGTCTCCTCTATACTTCTTCCTTTCCATCTCCCTAAAAACACTTCAGGTTTCCAATACTAAAAAAGCCTACCCTTGAGCTTCCCAACCCCTCTGGCTACTGTTCCCTTTTACCATAAAAAAATTTTTTTTTGCTTTTTTTTGGAGGGGGGCAGGGCAGGGCAATTGGGGTTAAGTGACTTGCCCAAGGTCACATGGCTAGTAAGTGTTAAGTGTCTGAGGCTGGATTTGAACTCATGTACTCCTGACTCCAGGGCCAGTGCTCTATTCATCATGCCACCTAGCCTCCCCCATAAAATTTCTTGGAAAAAAAAAATACAAAATTGTCCATGAGCAATGTTTCTACTTCCTCATCACTTACAATCTCCTTAAATTTTTATTATTTAATTTTTGTGCCTTTCCTCACTCTACTGAAACTGATCTCTCAAAGGTCACCAAAAATCTCTCTAAATGTCAAATATATTTTTTCAGGCCTCTTCTTACCCACTCTCTGCAAACTTTCACACAGTGAACAATCCCTTCATGCGTGATAGTCTCTCTTCCTTTGATTTCATGTTCTTCTTGCTCCGTAAACTCTTCTTCTGACCCCTTTGATGGTTTCTTAGCTTCTGATACTTTAATAAGTGTCTTCCTAGGTTCTGTCCTAAGTTTTTTTTTTTTCACTTTTCTTTATACTTTCTTCCTTGGAAATATCATTTACTCCCAGAGCTTCAACCTTTATGCTAAAGACTAAAATTTATATGCACAACCCTTATCTCTCTACTGAGCTTCAGGCTCAGACTTACATTTTCAGCTGTTTCTAGGACACTTCCACCTCTACATCAATCAGATCCTCAAATTCATCAAGACCAAAATAGTCCCTCTTTTCCTTTTGACTTTTTTCTTCACTCATTTATGTCAGCAATATTACTGTTCACTCAGTCTTCCACGTTTGAAACTTTGGTGTTATCTCTTTCTTTTCTCTCACTTCAGACAGTTACCTCCAAACTACCAACCTCTATAATATCTCTCAAATCTATTCCCATTGCTACCATTCTTTACTATTATCCTAGCCTTGTAGCAGGTCTTCCTACCCTCATTCTCTCTCCTCTCTGATCTGCACTGATCATACTGCTTTCAAACTCATATTCTTTATTTATCTAAATAAAATGATGCCATTCTTCTGATCAAAAATCTTCAGTGGCTCTTCATTACTTCATATTCCTCTACCTGGCATTTAATGCCCTTCATAAGGTACTCCCCTACCTTTATCTTATCTATTCCTTCCCATAAATTCTACCCACCAGTTAAACTAGACTACTCTGTGCCTGATAAATAAGTACTATACTTTCCTACCTTCTTGTCTTTGCTCACATTATTTCCTATCCCTGGATATTTCTCCTTTCCTAACCATCTTTGAAAGCCTAAATCAAATGCTATATTCTCCATGAAACTTTCCCAAGTCCTTTCCCCCCACAAGGTAGTAATGACCAACCCCCCCAACCCAAGACTACACAAAGTATTTTGATTTACACTTTTTAAGCACACTTATTATATACCATTTTGCATTTATATTTATTTAGGCAATTTGAAATTAGCCGAAAATAAAAAACAGGAACTATAATTGTTTTATCCAAAAGTATAATCAGTGGAACTGAATTGCTACAAAGACACTAAAAGAGCCTCAAAAGCAACTTAGAAAATATCTCAATTATGTGCCAAATAGATGACTGCCAAAGAACACCAGGTTAAAAAACTCATTTGTGAAGTCTGACAGAGAAGGATGATGAACAATTACAAGCAGCACTGTTTCATAAAGAAATGAGAAGCAATGGTGTATAAAGTCAGGCAGTAAAGAAAGCTTGGCAAGATATCCAAATAAACAAAGAAATCCCAAGAGTATTTAAGGGCAAAAAAGGAAGGAGGAATACAAACTGGAAAAAAATTTAAGATATTTGTAAAAATCAACCTAAATAAATGTTTTCTCCATCAAGGACAATATAACCATTATAGTTAGACCCTAATAGCATCATAGTATAGATGAGACAGAAATGGCACTAAAGGGACCAGAATTGGGGGAAAGCAACCAGATTTGGATCAAGTACATACAGAGAGAAGAGCCATCCTGGAGGCAACATAATTGTGAAGTCATTGGGAGACCAGTATACAAGTTATCTAAAGGAGAAGCAGGCACCAAACACACAGAAAAAATCTCAGACATTAACACCGAAAACTGACCAGGATAAAATCAATAACTCCCAGTCTCTATCCCTACTCTCCTATCTATACAAAATCTCTATGAGACTTATCTTTTCCCAAATACAGAACACCTTTCATGAAGTCATTAATAGGGGGAAACAGATTTTCATAAGCAATATTCAACAATGGATTGCATTATTATTGAAAGATACAGAGGATATAGGATCCTATTTTGTTTATTGTTACTTATAAAAAGTATTTGATTTGGTAGAACAAAACACTGCTTTATAGGCAATTTTACAGCAAAGTATATAAATCATTCAAGATTCCTTGAAAGATATAACAATAGAAAAAGCCCAGTTCAATGATCCTCTGACAAACATGGGAAGACATCACACAGGGAAATGTATATTCACCAAGTCAAAAAGGGAGCTTGTCTATGGATAATGAGACCCTCTGGGTGCTTCTCTTTGTTTATGACATTATGCTGATTACATCAAGCCCCAGAACATTACAGTGCCTCCCAGAGAAGCTGTTTAATCAAAATCCACACAACAAAGACTAAGCAGATCAGTAGTAAATTACTTTTGTGCCATGGATCCCTTTGGCAATCTGGTGAAGCCAATGGACCCCTACTCAGAATAGAGTTCTTATCTGCATAAAATAAACTACAAAGCATTACAAAGGAAGCTAATTATACTGAAACACAGTTATCAAGACATTTTTTAAATGTTTACAGATCCCAGGCTAAGCACTCCAGAAACAGCTGGAAAATCAATTGCCCAGATTATAATGTGCTTTGGGTGAATAGCCTATAGAGTTTGCTTATCAGTATGTCTATCAGTCAAGAGTATTTTTTAAGTACTTATATTCCTGGTACCTGGCTAAGCAATGGGTATATTAAAAAAAAAAATACCCCTCATGTGCCTCCCTGCTACATTTCTATCTAGCCCATTGTTTGTGCCCATACAACCAATGAGAAACACCAAAAACAGGGCTAAGAGCTGACATCAAGGAACTGTATGCTGGGAAGAGAGAGAAAATGGGTGGGTACATGATGAGAACACGGGACAAGAGGTAGATAGCCAGGCTCCATTGCTGGCCATGAAACGTTAGGAGAAAGATAAGGAACTTAGACTTGAGATTTCGTTGGCATAAGGAACTCCCAGAGAGGAAACCCCCTCTACCAAGATAGATTAGCAGCTGTTCTGTAATTTGTAGGCTCAGAGAGTTGGGGGAGAGGGGGAGGAGCCCCTGATAAGTTAAGTGACTTATCCAGGGTCATATAGGCAATATCTATCAAAGATAAGACTGGAACCCAGGTCTTTCTGACTCCAAGACTGGTCTTCTATCCTTAATAATATACTATTTCTCTTATTATCTCAATAAATATGAAAAAATACACTAAAACCTTAATAGTAGAGCTATCATATTGCAAATTAAAGGCTTAGGCTTGTATTCCATTATTCAGCCTCATTGAGGATCATTTAGCTGGAGAGGCAAAACTGGAAAAAAGGTACTTGTTAGGAGAAAATGGAAAACCAATCAATACCACTGCTAAATCCCATATGGGTGAGCCAATACATTCAGCTGGGGAAAGTGTTATACCTTGAAACAAAGACAATAGGAATATTGGCCTTTTTTTTAAAGTGTAAAACAATAAATTCAATCATAAAGAAGAAACCTCAAGTAAGCCATTTGGTCTACCTCCTACCTTCAGGTCTAAGTGAAATAAAGAGGTAAATAACTTCTGCAAGGTCAACAACTATGGAGGGGGGGGAAGGACTAGATGATAGGTATACTGACTTCTAGTACAATGCTAGAGCAATGCACAATAAATCCTGAATTGGTAGACAGTAGTTGATATTTTCCTTGCCCCTTCCCCACCAAAAAGTATTCCAAATACAGTGAGGGAAAAGGTTTATCTTAGGCAAATTGGCAAAACCAACCAACCAACATACCAATCATGTCTAATATCCAACAGTATATGCAATCAAACAAAAATTCTCAAGTGGCAGAGTTCAGACAGATTCTCCACAATCTTACCTGACATCCAACAAAGTAGGTAATGCATATTGCATTAGAAAATCTAGTACCATTCTTTATCATTTTTAAAAGGACAAGTGGGAATATAAAATGAGAAGATAATCAGATTGGATCTCTTTCATAGCTATGCCAAGGGGAAAACTCTTAACTAAACAAGGGACAGGAGCAATAATAAAAGATAAACTCAAACATTTTGGTCACCCAAAATTGAAAAGTTTTTTCAAAAACAATGCGATCTAGGACAAGTAGAAAAGCTGTGGATTGGGGATGCAGAATCTTTGCATCAAATATTTCTGATAAAGGTCTGATAACCAAGATACGTAAGGAACTAACATAAACCTGTAAGACAAAGAGCTGTTCCTGGAAGGATACAAAGATAACACACCATTAATTATCATATGAAGACTGTTTCAAATTACTAATAATTAGAGAAAGGCAAATTAAAACAACTCGGAGGTTTTAACTGTCACCCAGCCAATTAGTAAGGATGATAAATTGTTAACAATATTAGAGGAAAACAGGCACGTTAATATACTATGAAATAATCCAACCACTCTGGAAAGTGATGTGGAAATACAGCTAGATAATCAAAGGGAGGGAATACTGGCTGGACTTGGAGTCAGAAAAACATGAGTTCAAACTCTGCCTGAAACACTTACTAGCAAGCTGTATGTCATTCTCCCCAGGAAATCGTTTTATTCATCTGGAAAATAGGGGTCACAATAGCACCTAGCTCACAGAGCTGTCACGAGGATCAGATGAAAGAACGTGTGGAAAGAGAACTTTAAAGCGACATATGAATGCTGGTTATTAAAAATTTCTATGCCCTTTGACCCAGACATCTCACTGTTAAGACCACGCCCCAAAGAAGTCAAAGACAGAAAGAAAACTCTCATATGCAGTGAAATATTCAAAGCCAAGATCTGGAAACAAGGTAGATGACTAAACAGATCTTAGTACGTGAATGTAATGGAATATTACAGCACCATAAGAAATTATTATGGACTTCAGTACTCTACCCCCTCCTCAATGCAGCCTGATAGTTGTCTTGAATTCAATATTATGTCAATTCTTAATTATATGGGAATGGAAAACAGGATTGGGATAGAATATTGAGGCTAGAAGAAATCTTAGAGATCCCATAATCCAGATCCTTCATTTTACAGATTAGAACAGGAACGGTATCTTACCTAAATTTTGCCAAATAAGCAATATGTTTACATTTAATCTAAAATGCCAATTTATCCAAATGTTCCCCCTCCTCTACTTGCCCCTGACTACCATCTAATGTGGAATCTTGAGACTCAGACTTTACCAAAGGATAGCTGGGAGAGAGCAGAATAATCCATTAAAAATACAGCCAGCCCTGAATAATGAAGAATTGACTGTATCTGAGATTAAGACCACTGAATAAGGCTCAATCCCTTCTCAGTGTTTCAACGTCTATATTTATCATTGACAAATTATAGTATAAGCATGACTTTAAATCTCTTGGTCTCTTTTACAGAGTGAAACAAAGATCACTTACCCTCCTAATTTTGCCCAGATTGCCAGGGATACCCTCAGTATGATTTCAGAACCTTCAAAGAAGACAGAATCCCAGATCTTTAAAACTGTATGATTAGGGAGACATGTAGCAAAGAGGGTCAGGAACCATTGCATGGTGAAGACATTTGTAAGTGGGGGTTCATATCCACCTGGAAGAGAACAAACACCTTGAGTCTCTTCTGGTTTGATGGCTTAAAAAATATCCAGACACACATACTTCCTACATTCTATCTCTTTCCAAAGTGGTCAAATTTTATTGCTTCTCCCAAATTTCTTAAATGGAATCACAAAATCACAGAATCTTAGTGCTGGGAGAGACCTAGTTCAAATTCTTACCTTATATATGAAACCTCTCCCAATTGTAGCCTAAAAAAAAAAATTTCTTTTACCAGATCCCCTTCAAATCAAAATTGAAAATTGAGTCAAATGACCTAGAAGAGAAAGTTTCAATGATACCAAATAACCACTAAGATTTTTTAGTGAAAATCTATATATAGATATATACATACATATATGTGTACATATATACACACATATATATGCATACATATCCCTTAGAATTATTTTTTTTAGTTCTTAAGTTTCTGAAGGTTAGATATCCTGTTTTCAATTATATTCTAAAATGAGCAGAGGTTAACAACTGTTTAAAAAGTCCAACCCTTTTCCTAAGGCATAGAAGAGGTACTGTCTGTGCCTTGAATGACTCGGGGGAGGGGAGGCTGGAACATTCATGCTAATTGCCAATGCTCCTGGCAAATAGCTCATTCTGCTGTTGGCACTTGTATCATGGATTGTTGGTGAAGGCAAGATGGTGGTGGTTTTCAAATTGGAATAATCTATCTTTGCTTGATGGGCTTTCTTCACAAACTGTCTAGTTTCTGACTAAAGGACAATTCAGAAGGACTCTCTCAGACCAACGATAGTTCCACAAGCTACAGATAAATGAAAATAAACATATTATGAGTGAATATCTGCATTCAAGAGAAAAAGATATTTCAATTCCAGGGCATTTCCACTGTAACTTAGTCAAAAAATAGATTCTTTGTCATCTCTGCAGCTTTTAAAAGCACATTGTTTTCTGTTGTTCAGTCGTGTCTGATTCTTGGACCACACCATCGGTGGGGTCTTCTTGGCAATGATACTGGAATGGTTTGCCATTTCCTTCTCCAGTGGATTATGGCAAATAGAGGTTAAGTGACTTGCCCAGGGTCACACAGATAGTAAGTGTCTGAGGCTGGAATTGAACTCTGGTCTTCCTGACTCCAGGACCAGAGCTCTGTTCACTGAGCCACTTACCTACCTTCCATACAAAACAGCAAATCATACTGAATTACAACGAATAAAAGCTACTCCGAGGTTAGTGTCAATTTGGACATCAAAAAGAGTTTTGTAATTCACTAAAAACTTCACAATTAATAAAAGATGAATTTAATAGATATATCATGGAAAGGATGAAGCCAATGGCACTGTTATTTCTCAGGTTTGCTGGGTTGTTGGGGTTTTTTTCTAATTCCGACAGTGTGTTGCACCGACTCATCCACACCATATCATCTCCATTTACAAGTTTGCTACTTAAAATTCATCCCAACAACATTCTTATTAAGTGCCTACTATGTTCCAGGGATTGAACTAGGCATCAGAGATACACTGACAAAAATAAAAATATTGTCCCCCCCCAAGGAATTTACACTCTACTGGCAAGTACCACATATAGATAGAATAACAGATACAGAACAATTTGAGGTTGGGGTGAAATATGGTCCCCCCCAAAGGTCCACATAAGGGCAGTTATTCTAATGAACCTGGCCAATTTAATCAGAGGCATAAGATATTTGGCACATCATGGTCTTGGCCTTTACCTCCTCCTTCCCTGTTTGAAGCTCTCTGAAGAGTATCCAGGTGCTGAGATAATTCGGGAAGTTTCATTCTCAAGAGATCCCTGAAGACTGCCATATCCACAGACAATGCCCGGAGATTATTAACAAAGTAGCTTTCTGGAAGTACCTTATCAATGAGGTAAATCATGATCTGAAGAACAAATAAAAAAGAACTTGATTATCTGACATCCTGGCATCTCTTCCTGCCCAGAGGAAAATGTTCCAGTTGGCAATGGTACCACTAACCAAAGTCATGTATCCCTTTGTGGATGATACTTCAATTCCAAATGCCCCACATTTTCTGGGGGTGATTTACATATGCAATAACTGGAGACAAACATAATTATCCAGATAATTAAAATCAAACTAGTGTGCTGCTCTCTCAGCTCTTTATACAGGCCACTGAATCTGAATGCACATGAAAATTAGCTACAATTTATAAAACACTGCTCCACTTCCACCAAAAGAAAGGACCACATGTTCCTCTCCCAGTAGCCCTTGCAGAAAGCTCAGTTTCTTTTTTCTAATATTATCCATCAGAATAGATTTTAAGATTTGCCCACCCAACTTATAAGAAATGCTGGGTTTCAGTACCACTATGCATAGCTACTTCCCCTCCACTGTTAAGTTTGAAATGGGATTTCATCTTTGTTGACAGCTAATTTGGTGTTTATAAGGCTTCCTCAAAGCCTTTCTGAATATCTTTTTTTTAATATGAACTTCATCAAAACAAGATATAGACTCCTCACATGAGTGATGTCGATCTTAATTTCTTTTGAAATATTCTCATATTTTACAAGACATACGCAATTTCTAGTAAGTCCTAGCAGAAACCCTGAGTACCATATAATTTTGCCTTTTTCTGTCACTTATTGACTCCTTTCCACTTGCCTATACATTTGATTTATTAAACATAAATACATAGTGTTTTGAGGTTGCAAAGAGCTTTCCATTTATTTTCTCATTTGATCCTCACAACCTTTGAAAATTATACAGATATGTTCAGATAAGGAAAAGGGTCAGAGAAACTAAGGTCACACACCTCAGAAGTGTCCAAAGTTGATCTAAATTCATTCTAACTTCACGTTAGGCACTTTATCTACTATGATACACAGGGTTTCATACAATTCTGTTTTCCCTTAAAACAAATAATAACCAAAGATAAACAGAAACACCAACTTGGCAAGAGATTAAATTCTCACTAACAGGAGTGATTATCTTTTATATGACAGAGGAGTGGTATAGTATGACGAAGGCACTGCTAAAATGAACATATGTCCTTGGAAAAAAGAAAACAGACCTTGAAAGGGTCTCTTCTTTAGCATTTTCCATTAGAACAGATTAAGCCATTATGGAAAGTTACTGTCACCTTGAAAGGGTCAACACATGTTCCTAGTAACATAAAATAAAGGAAGAGTAAATTTCAGTGGAGGAAAGAGGGCAGTGAAAAGCCTCTGTTAGCTGAACTGAAGCATGAGATGACTGGGAGGAAAACTAGCCTAAATGGGATCCTCCTGTAGAGAATTTAGCCTCTAGGGATGAGACCAGGGACATGAAGGGACAAGGATAAAGGGACAAGTCCCAGTTGACAGAACTCGAAGGAAACCATTGGGAGAAAGAGATAAACTTTGACTAGGATCATTCCTCAACATTACAAACATTACATTTTGAACACACAGAATTTACAGAATCGTCAATTTAGAACTGAATGCACCTTAGAGATAATCTAGTTCAATTCCCTCATTTTACAGATGAGGAAACTGAGGCTTAGAGAGATGAAGTAACTGACCCAGGGTCATGCAACTACTAAGTGTCAGAGGTGGGATGTTAATCCAGGTCTCCCTGGGGTAAGGAAGACTCATCTTCCTGAGTTCAATTCTGGTCTCAGACACTTACTAGCCATGTGAACCTGGGCAAGTCACTTAACCTTACTTGACTCAGTTTCCTTATCTGTAAAATGAACTGGAGAAGGAAACAGCAAACCACTCCAGTAACTGCCAAGAAAACCCCAAATGGGGTCATGAAGAGTTGGACACAACTGAAAACAACTGAACAATTTCCTAGATTTATCATATCACGCTGCTTTTCAGTCTTGCAGCCTTCTAAAAAGCTGCTTCCATGCTAACTGCTGGGTCTGTATGACTTTAGGTTTATGCTTTGTAGACAGGAAGATCTGGGTTCAAGTTCCACCTCCCTCTAACACATACTAGCTGTGTGACCTTGGACAAGGCACTTCAGTCACAGAGCATCTAGGGAGTCTACAGGCTTTAAGTCTCAGAGGAGGTGCTGAGTTGTACTGGTAGACAGACAGTTTCCTTATCAAGAATTCCTTATACCAATGACTCACAGACCTAGTCTATGGTTAAAACATATGTATATATATATATATACATGTGTATATATACACACTTCTGTATGTGTGTATATTTATTATATATGCTGTATATATACACATACAGGTAAATATCTATAAGATACAGATATAGATAAAATTCAAAGCATTCTGTTTACCAACTTGATTCTTCTCATTCTTATAATAAAATGGAATTTCTTATTTAAATATATTTTTTAAATTAACTTTTTGTTTATTTTTAGTTTACATCATTCATTTCCACAAGACTTTGAGTTACAAATTTTCTTCCTATCTTTCCCCTAACCACCACCCCAAAACAGAGATCCCACTATATGCCCCCTCCCTCAATCCGCTCTCTTCTATATCCTCCCCCATCATGCCTCTGACTTTCCAGTAGAGCAAGATGGATCTCCATATCCCAGTGCCTGTATATTTTATTTCTCATTAAATATCTTAAGGTAGAATATGATGATAACTTTAGAAGTACAATATTTGGTTGGCACACTTACTGTCATACTGAACCTGAAAGTCTTAGTATATGAACTATGATATCAATATTAAATAAAGATTTTTATGAAGGAAACTGACGCCAATTGTTTCTAGCAGTTATGCCAAAAATAAACAGCAACACAAAGCTGAAATCTTGCACCAACAGCTGAAAAATAAGAGTTGACTTGGCACTCATCCAATAAATTTGCCTTTACCTGGCAACTGCTATAAGAAGATAATATACATTTTAAAGGCAAATTAGCATTTGCTAAAAACCTATATGCATCTACTTTTATTCTCAGAAGTTTTGTTGAAAGAATAATTTCCAAACTGTATGTTAAATCTCTGGTCACCAGATCCACATTGACCTAAAGACTAAGAACATTTTCTCTCAGTGTATGCCATGTTATTTCCTTTGGTGGAAAAAAAATAAAAATATACTCCATCTCTCAAACTGGGTCTTCAAATCACAGAACCCTAAGTTTAAAAGTGTAAGGGACCTTAGAGGTCTCGAAGCCAACCTCCCCTTTTTACAGATAATGAAACTAAGTCCTGGAGAAGTTAAGTGATTTTTGCAAGGGTTCATAGGTAGTCTATGAACCCAGGTGTTCTGACTCCATTCTGAAAGTTCCCCCACCTGCATTGAGCTACTGAATAGCATAGCATAGATAACATTTCATAAGATGATTGGAACCAAAATCATCATCATCATCATCATCATCATCATCATCATCATCATCATTATTATTATTATTATTATTATTATTATTATTATTATTATTATTGTTTTACATGCAACTGGGAAATAAGATATACAGGCACTGGGGTATGGAGATCCATCTTGCCCTACCAGGAAGTTGGAGAGAGGATGGGGGAGGATATAGGAGAGAGCATATTGGCGGAGGGGGTTTTCAGTAAGAGTGCTGTTTTGGGGTGGTGGGTAGGGGAAAGATGGGGAGAAAATTTGTAACTCAAAATCTTGTGGAAATGAATGTTGCAAACTAAAAATAATCATAAAAAAATTTTTAAAAGATGATTGGAACCAGGAATGTATTGGTTCAACAACTTGATCTCTGAGAACACAAACACACACACACACACACACACACACACACACGACACACTTTTAAGGTTAATCTGAATTAACATTCTTCCATCACCCCTAGAAAATTAACAAAACAGTAAGTCAAGTCCCAGTTTTTAGAGTTTGTAGATTTCCAAAGTCACGCTGAAAATTTAACAATCCCTTGCAATTTGAGTAAGCTCCAGCACACCTCTGATTGAAACACACTTTCTTATTTTTTTTTTCATTGCAACTTATTTTCTGCTCCTTTTCATCCTCAGACATCCTATTTTGCCTTGTTCTAAATCTCTTACTCTACTCCTTAAAATGAGCAATTCTTGTTTTGCAGGCACAGAAACATACCCATAAACTGGTTAACCGTAGATAAACAAAAACAACATAACTGCTTCTAAATTAAAATATTTTAAACTCAAATATCTGACTTACCACTCTTCCTTTGTTTTTTTTTTAATAAGTGAAGGAAATTACTTCAAAGTTCTTTCCTCAAGTGGTCAGAGAAAACAAGATGTTTTACTCACATAACCTGAATATAGATCTAAATGTTAGGTGATCAATTGTTGACACCAATATGATGTGTATGGTGCTAGCAGGAATGTGTGATAACTTAGACATCATGTTTATTCTTAACTGAAAATATCACTAGGATACTGGCTTCCAGCTAATAGGCTGTTATTTCCAGTGACTGTACTTTTTGAGTAAGCATCCCTCATATCATAAAAAAACAAATGTCAAAAATCAGAAGAATCTTGAAAGATTTGACCATTCATTAACAAACTCTTAAGAATATAAATAAACAGATGAATCAATGATTGAATGAATGAACAAGGAAAAACCAAATAAATCAGGCATCTGCCATCTCTACATCTGAAATGTTTCACTTTTGCTGAACACACTGTACTGCTAACAAGTTACTAACAACATCAAAACTCCCCAATTGCTAGAGCTACTTCTACACAATGACCAAAAAACTGCTCAAAATCTTTCCAGCATTCTCTCAAACAAATACATTGGGTTTTCAATAACTAAAAGAAAAGTAACAAGATTTTTTCTTCTGTACGTAGACTATAAGAATTCACTTCCAAGCCTTCTTTCTAGGCAAACTCAACCCCTCCACCACATCCAAAAAGAAAAAAAAAAAACACATGAAAGGTTCTAGGAAATCCAACCAGATTTTGTCACAGATTACCCCTCTGTTCTCTGGAGGATGGATTTCCCCACAGGTAGACAGACTCACTTTGAGTGCATCTCCTTCATTGCCTTCCATCACTTCTAGGATAAGCGCAGCCAGGATGTTAAAGCCTTGGCAATACCCAACAGACTTGTTCCATCGGGCATAGGCCAGCAGAACTCTCTTTAACACCACTCTGTCTTGCTCTGCCTCCTGGCCACAGTACGAGCTGCAACCCGTTCGGTGAAGATCCTGAAAGGGGGGAGGGAAAGGTTGGAAAGGAGAGAACAGGGCAGACAATTTAATATAACCTTACAGAAAGTTTCTCCAAAAGCTTTAAGTCTGCCAAAATGTTTACCAAGCTATCAAACTGTGACTAGCTATTTCATACTCAGCAGAATTTCAGCAATGAGATACATAGACACATAGATAGATGCATAGAAACATAGATAAATACATAGATATATAGATACATAGATAGATACTTTATACAAAAAAACTTGACATTACTGTGGTCTCTATTCTACTTTTACAATTTTATTTCATTCAGGCATAATCTAATTTCTTTTGGAGTATGTATTTATACATGAACTTTTGCATATTATAATTGGTTTTTTCCTTAAACAAAAAAAATTTTGAGTTTAATTAATTTTTTTCAGAGGAGTTAAGGCAAGGCAATTGGTTTAAGTGACTTGCCCAAGGTCACACAGCTAGTAAATGTCACATGTCTGAGGTCACATTTGAACTCAGGTCCTGACTCCAGGGCCAGTGCTCTATTCACTTCACCCCATAGTTTGATTGATTTTAACAAACATTTCCATTTCCATTACAAAGAACAGCACTAGAGAACAGAATATAAAATCATGGCTCCTGGCTAGGTATAACTTGTTTTTATTTTTAAGTATGTAATAAATTTAATGTGGTAGCAGCTACACTGCCCTACTTATCTATGTCACCTTCTGAACCTCCATCTCCTCCTGTTTATTTTTTAAATTATTCATTGATGCTCTTTTCTTCTGAGTTTTTAGAGTTGGTTTGTTTTTATTTTTTTTTGTAGAGGGGTTGGTTACCTCTATCATTCTGCCTCCATTACTCCTCTCTCTGCCTCCATTTCCATCACCACCAAATAAAAGGCCTTCTTGGAACCAACAAGTATACTCAAGCAAATCAAATTTACACATTGGTATATCATTTTTCTTTGATGGAATTATCCATTCTTTTTATGATTTATGCCTTGACTCACATCATCTTTAGTTTTAAATTATTTAGTCTTCACTTAAGCTTGAATCTTCTCTTCAAATACCCTTTACTGATTATAATGTTAATTTTGTTGGAGTGTTGGTAAAGGAGGTATTTAACATTTCTGCTTTTCTGCATTTGTTTGTAGGGATTTCATATCCTAGCATCAGGTCAGTTTGTAATAAAAGTACTATCAACAGTTGTCAAATATGCATACTTCTTTCTGTTCCTATTTATTAATTATCAGAGAACTATCATAAACCACTTTTCTAAAATTCTATTCACTTGTTTCTTGTTTTGTTGTTGTTGTTGCTGGATTTGTCTTATTCCGAATAAGGCACGCTGACATCGACAATAATTTTGCTGTGTATATCTTCCTTTAATTCAATTAAGTTTTCCTCCAAATACACAAATCATATACCATTTGGTTTATGTTAATTAAATATTGATACTATTTAATTATTCATGATGCCTTTAAGCATAATGTATTTTCTCTTCTCTTTCAACAAGATCTATTTTTACTATTAGTTTATGTGAGATCATGACTGCTACCCCTGAGTTTTATTTTCTAAATTCACCTGAAGCATATCTGCTTCAGACCCTCATCTTAACTCAGCAACAGCAGAAATAGGCTAGAACCAAGCTGTCCCTGTCTCCTGCTGGGATTCTGAATGTTCAGAGGCATGTACTACATCATTCTGGGTTCTTTCACAGTGATCTATGCAAGGTGATCTATGCAAGCTAACACTGTCCCTGACTGCTGCTCAAGCAGGCAATAGATAAGATTCCTATAGTTTCAGGTCCAAACTACCAGAATTGGCTTCCCCCTCCTCCTCTGCATCCCAATTCAAAGGGTCTTCAAGCTTCTGGCCCCTTTCCTTCAGTATTACTATTACAATATTGGAAGAAGGAATGAATGAAAAAGAATTTGTTAAACGCTTAGTATGTGCAAAGCACTTTACTAAATACTAAACACACAAATAGAAAACTGAGATGATGTTACACCATCAAGGAGCTCATATTCTAACAGGAAGAGGCAACAACATAGAGAAGGCTTAGGCTGCAAGTCAAATGGCCCTGACAATCCAGTAGCAAAGTAGATAGTAATGTACATAAAATTCTGTTTCTAACATTGAGGCCTGAGACAGGGCCAAGGACTTTGGAGGCAAGACCTTTTCTTTTCGCTACTTTGGCAATGCCTGGCATATAGCAGATACTGAAATAAAAATCTTTGTTGATTGATTGATCGGGGGAGCAGCAGCACCTACAGAGGCAGTTGCCAGGTCGGTATCCACAAGAATTGCTCCCTTAAGTAATGGTTGTGAGGACTAGGCTGGAAGATGGAGCCAAAGATCTGAAGAGTATTACTATGACTACCTATGATTACCTGCCCATCACTGGCAGTTGGCTGGCTAGTGATGGTAATGGTGGTGGGGGTGGGGGTGGTGGCAATGGCCAGGATGTTAAGCTCCAACTTTACAGGAGTTGTTGCTTCCTGAACAACGCCTAAAAAATAGCCAGGCTGAAATCTTTGATAAAGATACTGATCTGTTTACTTTTACTGTCATGCTTTGGAAAAATTTTTGGGATAGGATGGATATTAACATTTTTTTCTTTCTACTAAATTTTTACTAAAGTTAGATACCAGTCCTCTAAATAAGCAATTGTTTTAAAAAAGATTATAAGAATAGGATGGAAAATAGAGTCTTCATGTTAGGTGCCCTCTTGGAGAGAAAAAAGCATTATGTTCACTCTATCAACTGAGCATAGATAGAAGAAATACTTGCTTTGCTTTTAATTTTTTTTAATTTTTTACAAAGGTAATATTTATGATTGTTACTATGTATAGAGTGTGTTTTCCTGAAATTATTCAGGGACTAAGACAGTTTTATGCATAGTCTAGTACCAAAATTCTTTTGCAAAATGAGTAATACTTTAACTTATAAATCAAGCAAAAAGAAAGCAGCTTATCTCTGCCCTACAAGCTTTCTAGCTTCAAAGCAAAGTTGAATCATGCATAATGTATATGGTTCTTTTTTAATCACACAATTCAATGTAAATGCCATCAATGATTAATTTAGGATTCTATCTGACATGGAACAAATATTCCTCTAGACATGTGTGCCAACAAATGTAAGTCAGAGAGTGGTAGATTTGTTTCCACTGTTACTGCCTACTTATGAGAAAGCATATACATATATATTATATATATATATATTATATGTATGTATGTGTATCACAGCTCTATCCAAATTCTAGAGCCAAAAGACCCCAACAAAAACAAACACTAATTCCAACATAACCTTAAATTCAAAGACTACCTAATTCTTACAATTTTAGCTGCCCTCTATATGTAAAAATTATGCTTTTGGCCCACCCATTATCAGAAGAAAATATCTGTTATAGTTCAGTCATTTCAGTCATGTCCTACCCTTTGTGACCCTATTTGGGGTTTTCTTGGCAAAAATACTGAAGTTGTTTGCTATTTCCTTTTCCAGAAACTGAGGCAAACAGAGTTGTGTGACTTGTTTAGGGTCACGCAGCTAGTAAGTGTCTGAAACCACATTTGAATTCCTATCTTCCTGAGTCCATGCTCAACATTCGATCCACTGCACCACTTAACTGCTCCCAAAGAAAATATTACTTTAATTTTTTTTTCAGAATTGAATATGTAGTTAGATTTGTGCTGATCTACTCAACCACACCCTTCCAGCTGGTCCTTCCTATCCCCCACATGGTTTCCCAGCTCCTGGGAATCAATTACCTTTCTTTTTCCAGAATAGTTAACCAGGGGAACATTGAACTAAACCTAAAGTTAATTGGTCCAACCAAAATCCAACAAATGACTATGGCTGTACTAGCACCATGGCTATACTAACTATAATTAACTAGGCTAACTCAGCCAGACAAATATGTTGCCTGAGCACCTATATTAGAAACTCCATTTAAGTCTAATATTCTATTAAATAATCTTGTCAGCATACTTCAAACTTTTTAAAAGTAAAAATAATCTAATGAAAGCCACATCACTTTAAGCAGTGGTTCTCAACCTTCCTAATGCTGTGACCCTTTAATACAGTTCCTCATGTTGTGGTGACCCCCAACCACAAAATTATTTTCATTGCTACTTCATAACTGTAATTTTGCTACAGTTATGAATTGTAATGTAAATATCTGATATGCAGGATGTATTTTCATTGTTACAAATTTAACATAACCCACAAGTTGAGAACTGCTGCTTTAAAGTAACTCTACTCTTGAAACTGCCAATGCTGGATTTCACAGCCAAAAATTCAGTTGGTGAACACATTGTGGGGATAAAGGATTGTCAAGCAACCCATTCTCCTCTTCAGAAAGAAAATGATTTTACTCTAAGCTGGTGACAATCCATAAGAAATTCTTATTGACAGTAGCATTTTCAAACACTAGGCATAGCCAATGTTTTATAGAAGAAATTCTGGCAACAAATAAACCTTTAGGCTACACAAAAATGAAGGAGCAACTCATGAAATGAGAGAGCAAAAATCAGAGGCATTCAGCCACAAAGTCATCAAATCTGTTCTGGCAATGGGTTCAGTCATCTATTTTTCTACTACCATTAGGACAGTTAGCCACATGTTAGGACAATTACCTTTACTATCTGAATTCCCATGGAATCATCGTCAGGGTTACTTCTTTCATTGAAAGTGAAGCGCATGGTTTTATCCCAGTCAATGGCTATACTGTGCAAGTAGTGGTCTGCCAAGGTCAACCAAACCTAGGAAAAATGCAATACACCCAAGTAAAATATGCAATTTCTACTTTTACTCCTGAATATCATACAAGGACTTTCTACTAGATTCATCATTTTGTTTACCCTATTTAGCAAGGTGAAATGTAACTTGAAAGCAGCATTATTATCAGAACTCTTTCAAAGTATGTAGATACCTCATATGGTTTTACCAGCCCTAAAAAATCATCCAAATTTGGGTTAGTCAATAAAAATTTGTCAAATGCCTACTACATGATATTGTGTCAAGTTCTGGGGATACAAAAAGAGGGAAGACAGTTGCTGCCCTCAAGGAGCTCACAATCTAATGGAGGAGCCAACAAACAAACACATACAAACAAGCTGTATGTAGGATAATAGGAAATCCTTAAAAGAAGGAAGGCATTAGAATTCAGCAGTATTGGGAAAGGCTTCCTGTAGAAGACAGGATTTTATCTGGGACTCTGAGGAGGCCAGAGAAGTTAGCAAACAGAGGTAAAGGGGAGAACACACCAGACCCTGGGGACAGGTAGAAAGAAACCCAGAGCCCCAGAGATGGAATGTCTGGTTTGGGGAACAACAAAGGAGGCCAGTGTCACTGAACCAAATAGTATGTGCTAGGGATTCACTCCCAGAGAGGTGGGTCTAACTTAAATTGAAAGTTTTCTATGTTTGAACCATAACACACATGCATATATACATGTAGTTAAAAATCACAAATCATCAGTATCAGAAGGAATTTTAGTGATCACAAGCCCCTCATTACAGATGAAGACATGGAGGATGATAGTGGGTATGCAATGTCCAGAGGACAAAGTGAGCTTAAAGATAGTACCAGGGCTAGAACTCATGTTCTAAATACATTCTCTTTTATCCACACTGTCCTCACCAATATCTCCTGGCAGACAGTTTTGCCATCAAAGACAGTACTAGATTTTTCCCCCTTAGATTACCTGAACAATTGAAATTTTTATTTTTCTCCATATATAATTTTCATAGTTATTCCTTTCATGGCAATCTCTCTTTTTTAAAAATTTGCTCATTTTTAGTTTTCAACATTCATTTCCACAAGATTTTGAGTTACAAATTTTCTCCCCATTTTTCACCTATGGTCCACCCCAAAATAGCGATCCTACTAAATGTCCCCTCTCCCACTCTGCTCTCTCTTATATCCTCCCCCATCCCACCCCCAACTTTCTAGTAGGGAAAGACTGCTTTCTATACCCAGTGCCTATATATCTTATTTCCCAGTTGCATGTAAAAAAACATTTTCTGAACATTTGTTTTTAAAACTTTGATTTCCAAATTCTTTCCCTTCTTCCCTTCTCACCCACCCCTGCTGGGAAGATAAGCAATTCAATATAGATTGTACATGTGTAGCTATGCAAAACATTTCCATAGTAGATATATTGTGAGAGACAAACTATATTTCCCTCCATCCTATCCCATCCCCCACTTACTCTATTTTCTACTTTGACCCTGTCCCTTTTCAAAAGTGTGTGCTTCTAACTACTGTCCCCCCCCAATCTGCTTTCCTTGCTATAATTCCCACTCTTATCCACTTCCCCTCTACTTTCCTGTAGGGTAAGATACCCAATTTAGTATGTGTGTTATTCCCTCCTTAAGCCAAATTCAGTGAGAGTAAGGTTGACCCATTCCCTTTCACTTTCTTGCTCTTCCTCTCCATTGTAACAGTTTCCTCTTGCCTCTTTTTTATGAGATTATTTACCCAATTCTATCTCTGCCTATCTCCTTCTCTCATTATATTCCTCTCTCACCTCTTAATTTTATTTTTCAGATGTCATCCCTTCATATTCAACTCATCCTGTGCCCTCTGGCTATATGTACATGTACACATATATACACACATTCACATATGTATTTATACACATATACACCCTCCTATATAAACATATAAATGTACATATACATATAGATACATATATATTCCTTTCAACTATCCTCATACTGAGAAAAGTCTCATGAGTTACAATGATCATTTTTCCATGTAGGAATGTACATAGCTCAACTTTAATAAGTTCCTTATGATTTCTTTCTCCTGTTTACCTTCTCATACTTCTCTTGCTTCTTGTGTTTGAAAGTCAAATTTTCTGTTCAGCTCTGGTTTTTTCATCAAGACTACTTGAAAGTCCTCTATTTCATTGAATGACCATATTTTTCCCTGAAACACTATACTCAGTTTTGCTGTGTAGGTGATTCTTGGTTTTAATCCTAGCTCCTTTGACCTCTGGAATATCATTCCAAGCCCTTCAACCCCTTAATGTAGAAACTGCTAGGTCTTGTGTTATCCTGATTGTGTTTCCACAATACTCAAATTGTTTCTTCCTGGCTGCTTATAGTATTTTCTCCTTGACTTAGGAACTCTGTAATTTGGCTATAATATTCCTAGGTGTTTTCTTTTGGGGATCTTTTTCAAGAGGTGATCATTAAACTCTTTCAATTCCTATTTTGCCCTCTGGTTCTAGAATATCAGGACAATTTTCCTTGAGAATTTCTTGAAGGATGATTTCTAGATTCATTTTTTGATCATGGCTTTCAGATAGTTCAATAATTTTTAAATTATCTCTCCTGGATCTATTTTCCAGGTCAATGGTTTTTCCAATGAGATATTTCACATTTCCTTCTATTTTTTTCATTTGTTTGAATCTGTTTTATACTATCTTGATTTCTCATAAAGTCATTAGCTTCTACTTGCTCCTAACTAATTTTGAAGGAATTATTCTCCTCAGTGAGTTTTTGAAATTTCTTTTCCATCTGGCAAATTCGCCTTTTTAAAGCATTCTTCTCCTCATTGGCTTTTTGGGCCTCTTTTGCCATTTGGGTTAGGCTATTTTTAAAGGTGTTATTTTCTTCAGTATTTTTTTTGGTCTCCTTTAGCAGGCTGTTGACTTGCTTTTCATGATTTTCTTGCATTCTTCTCATTTCTCTTGCCAATTTTTCCTCTACTTCTCTTACTTGATTTTCAAAATCCTTCTTGAGCTCCTCCATGATCTACAAGCAACTCATATTTTTCTTGGAAGCTTTTGATGCAGGACTTCTGACTTCACTGTCTTCCTCTCATTCCATGCTTTGATCCTTTTTGTCCCAAAAAAAGATTCTATGGGCTGATAGCACTTCCTCTGCTTGCTCATCTTGCCAGCCAATTACTTGACCTTTGAGCTCTTTGCCACAGCAGAACTCTGCTTCCAGAATGGAGAGAGCTTTGTCCCAAATTGCTGGGGTTTTCACAAATGTTGTCAGTGGTCTGAGGAGGGCGCCCTCTCTATAGACACCACGTTGGCATGCTGGCATTTCTCACCCCAGGACCACCACCCAAGACAGCAACCCAGATCCAAGCAGGTCAAAGCAAGAGCAATTACCCTCTGAATGATCACTCGGTCCCCCTATGATCTGCAGGACAGGAGCTCCAAAGAGCCATGCCACCACCTCTCACCCAGGGGGCAGGGGCCACACTGTGCTCTTAAGTTACTTGGTTCCAGCAGAATTCTCCACTGACCTTTTTTTTTTCTCTTTGGAATTTATGGTTTGAGAAGTCTGGAAACCACCACAGCTGCTGGTGATTCACTCTCCTGAAGTCTCCTCTGGCTGGTCTGTGCCACTGGTGGGGCCCACCCTGGGGCCAGAACCTCGCAGCTCACTAGGACTGCCCTCAGCTTCCAGAGCACTGCCATAGACCCTTTCTGTCGGCCTGCCAGGCTGTCTTCAATGGGAGATTTGTCTGTCTGTCACTTTTTGGTTTCTGTAGCTCTAAAATTTGTTTAGAGTCATTTTTTACATATATTAGAAATTATTGGAGCCAGAGCCCACACCAAGTTTGTGCTTCTACTCTGCCATCTTGGCTCTGCCCCCCTGGTCCACCACTTTTGAAAGACCAAGAACTCCGAGAAGCCACTGGTGGTTTAGGAAGGACTCCTACTTAACTTTCTTGCAAGAGCAGTTGCCTTGGCAATCTCTTTTACACGTTCAAATTTTAAGTATTAAAGTTAAATTTATAACAAGCTAATGCTCCATATATGGTGAGTATGAACTAGCAATAACAAATTACCAACAATGACATATGCAAGAAGTGGCATGAATGACATCATCAAGTATAAGGTTGGAAGAGGAGGTAAGTGTAATAGTAATCAGTGTAGCAGGATACTTAGCACTTAGTACTAAGTGCTAAGTGTGGAAGGTGCAAACGCTGTCCCACTGTTAAGAAGGCATGAACACCCCTGTTGATGTGGAAGAAGTGGATTGGCTGAGCCCCTGTTGATGTGGAGGAGGGGGATTGGCTGAGGTGTATACGTAGGCAGGAATTCCAGAGACGGACAGACGGAATTGGAATTTTGCTCCCCCTTGAAGGAAGAATCCTGGAGACTGAAGCTGGCTGAGAAAGAGAGAGACAAAGAGAGGGAGAGAGAGAAAGTTTCTCTCCCAGCATCTGAGAGACAGAGTTGGAATTTTGCTCCCCTTAAAGGAAGAATCCTGGAGACTGAAGCCAGCTGAGGCAGAGAGCATCTGAGAGACAGAATTTGAATGCTGCTCCTGCTGAAGGGACAGAGAGAGAGAAAGAGTTTCTCTCCCTGCATCTGGAAGCTGAGAACTGACTGAGAACTGAGAAGGAGTTTTCCTGAGACCAGAATCTGGTGAGGGCCACCTGGAAGCTAAGAGGGCTTGCCTGGAAGGCTGAGAGGGCCTGCATGGAAGGCTGAGAGGGCTTGCCTGGAAGGCTGAGAGAGCCCGCCTGGAAGGCTGAAAGGGCCTGCCTGGAAGGCTGAGAGGGCTTGTCTGAAGAAGCATGACCAGGATAAGACTTTGTTTGTTTGTGGCCTGGCTGATCCTTGAGTTCCAGGCAAGAGAAGTGGTGAAGAGTTTGAGATGTGCTGGATGCTGTGAACTTCAGTGTGTGCCAGGGACTGCCCTGAGGACTGGAGAAGGACCTGGGAGCTGTCTACTTCTGAGGATTGGACAAGGACCTTGGAGCTGT
>CM053585.1:351180172-351214241 GCA_028646515.1 Pseudochirops corinnae | reverse complement strand
TATTATTATATAGTACATATATAATAGCATATTATTATAATAATAACTAGCATTTATACAGCTCTTTAAAGTTTGCTGAGCACAGTATAAATGGTATCTCATTTGATCCTAACAGCAACCCTGGGAGGGAGATAAATTATCATTCCCATTTTACAAAGAAAAAGACCTAGACTTAGACAAATTAAGTGACTTCTTGTCCAGGGTTACAGAGCTAGTAAGTTTCTGAGGTGGAATTTGAACTCAGTCCTCCTGAGTCTGAATATGGTCAAATCTCCTTAATCTTAAAAAAAAAAGTTTTCCTTTGACTCTTCTAATCAGGGATGTGTTGGTAAGAGTATAACAATTGGCTCTCCAAGAGGGAAAAAAAGTACATACAGAACTTCTACGTTTAATCTGTATTATTAACATTTTTCCATCACTTTCTTAAGTCTAGACAATTAATAAGGCAATAAACAAACCCCGATTTGTAGCATTTGTTAATTTCTGATCCAAAAATGCTGCCAGTGAAAAATTTAACAAGTGGCTCCTGTACTGCTTGGCTCCAGCACACCTCTGCTTCTAATCCACCTAGCTACCATCTCCTCTTTCTTCCCTTCTCTGCTAAACTCTTTTTTGTTCTTGATTTATGGAATAAAACAAGCATTTCCATAACATAGTACAATAAAAAAGATGATTGCACATGAAACTGCAAGTCTACTATGCGCAACTTGTTATTCCTTTCAAATATATAAGATTATCGTGTAAGTTCCTTTTTTCCTTCCTCCTCCTCCCCAGATGGCTACCATTAGACATGAATATCTATCTATCTATCTATCTATCTATCTATCTATCTATCTACCTATCTATCTATCTATATACACACACACGCACACACATATACACACATATATAGCACATACATAACAATATATGTATATATGTACATATGTACACACATATGAATATATACACACATATACACATACATAATAATATATGTATATATGTACATATGTACACACATATATGAATATATACACAGAGACATATATATATATATATGTAAAATCATTCTATACATACTTCTGTTTATCTGTTTTTTTTTCCTTCTGGATGCAGATAGCATCTTTATATATCCTTTATAGCTAATTTGGTTATTTATAATAGTTAAAATAACTTATTTGCTCAAAATCACTCTTAAACAATATTGCTGTTATTTTCTTGGTTCTGCTCACATCACTCTGTATCAGTTCATGTAAGTTTTCCCAGGTTTTCCTGAGAGTATCCTGTTTATCATTTTAAAAAATAGCTCAATAGTATTCATCATAATCATATATAACAACTTGTTCAGTCATTCCCCAATCAATGGACATTCACCTTAATTTCCAATGCTTTGCCACCTCTAAAAGATCTCCTAGAAATATTTTGCACATATAGATCTTTTTCCTTTTTTTTTGTTTTTTGTTTTTTATTTCTTTGGGCTACTGATCTAATAGTGGTATTACTAGGTCAAAAGGTATACATGGTTTTATAGCCCTTTGTCTATAGTTCCAAATTGCTTTATCGATTCACCAACAGTGCATTAGTGTCTTAATTTTCCCACATCCTTTAAACATTTGTCATTTCCCTTTTTTATCGTATCAGCCAATCTGATAGATGTGGGGTGGTAGCTCAGAGTTGTTTTAATTTGCAGTCTGCTAAACTTCTTAATAAAAATTATCTGTGCAAACAACTAGTGCAGTGTTGTTACCACCTTGTTAAATTTGATCTTCAGGTATTCTTTTTTTTTTTTTTTTTTTTGGAGGGGAGAAGGCAAGGCAATTGGGGTTAAGTGGTTTGCCCAAGGTCACATGGCTAGTAAGTGTGTCAAGTGTCTGAGGCTGGATTTGAACTCAGATTCTCCTGACTCCAGGGCCAGTGCTCTATTCACTGTGTCACCTAGCTGCCCCCAGGTATTATTAAAAAAAAATCTAAGAGAAATTTGCAGTTTCTTATACAAAAAGCTTTCTTGGTTGTGGGTTTTTTTTTTTTTGTATATTGAAATATTTATGTTGATAATTGTTTAGGTCACGTTAAAAATGAAAATCTTAAATAGTTGCTTATGCCTGTTGTCTCCATTTATTCCCTACTGACTCTGTCCTCAACCCTTTGCAGTCAGGCTTTAAGTGACCCCCCAATCATCAAATCATTGGATTATAATCTCTTTATTTTCAAAACTCGTCTTCTTTGGCCTCCTTGCAACCCTAATTTAACAATTATTTTTCATTGTGAACTTAACAATCATCATTGAAAGCAAGTATTTCAATATGCAAAGAATAAGAAAGAAGACTGTACAATCTTTCAGTATCTTCTTCCCTTTCTCATTAGGATAATTCATAATTGTAAAATGTACATGTATAATTGTAATCATCAATTACAGCACATTGTGGTCAGTAGAAAGCTGGCCTCACAGTCAGGAAGAATTTGGTTTAGTTTCTGCCTGGGATACCTTATTAGCTGTGTGACCTTGGGCAAGTCATTCTACTCTAGTCTGTTGGTTTTTTTCACATTGAATACTGAATAAGAATTTGAACTCTGAGTCTTATTTCCAACACAGATAATATTTGGTTACCAATAGAATTAACTTGTGTTTGTATGGTGCTTTAAGGTGACAGAATTCTTCACTTATAACAATCCTATGATATAGGTAGTACAAATATTATTCCCATCTTAGAGACAAGTGAACACTCACACAAATAGCAGGTGCTGAACCTAGGATTCGAACTCATGACTGCTGAAGAGGGAGCATGGTGTAATGAATAGAATGCTGTACTTGGAGTCAGGAAGAGCTGGGGTCAAATCCTGCTCCAGATACTAGCTATGGGACCTTGGGCGAGTGACAATTTCTTTGAGATTCAGTTTCCTCATTTGTAGAATGAGAGGATGAGTATGATGACTTCTAATACCCCTTCTAGTTCTAAGACTATGATTCTGTGATAGAGTAGTGAGGTGCTATGGTGGTCTTGTAGTAAGAAAGATCTGAGTTCAAATTCTGCCTCAGACACTACTAGCTGTGTGATTCTGGTCAAGTGAGAATAACTCCAGTCTGATTCAGTTTCCTCATCTGCAGATAATAGCACCTACCTCACAGGGTAAGGATCCAATGAGAGAATATTTGCAAAATACTCTGCAAGTCTTGGAGTGCTCTATAAATTGCTAGTATTTATTATTGCAAAGACTTACTTTTTGTGGTCTCTGTTTCTCTGTCTGTAAAATGAGGGGCTTGGACCTGAGGACTTCTCAGGTTATGTTAGGATTGTTAGTCTATTACTCTATGATCCTACGATCTTGATGTTGGAATACACTGTAGCATTCTCCCTCATACCTGACATTCAAAGAAATGATACCCCCCAAAAGAATACATTGGCAGAGTTTGTATGTTCTTGCGATGCTTCCAACCAGCCATTTACATCAGAAGGAAATGAAGCAACATTTTCTGAGTCAAACCAAACAAATGCTAAGTAAATTCATTCCTTCTCATTCTTTTCCTTCTCCTCTTCTTCCTTCAACTTCTCCTCCTCCTTATCCTTCTTATCCTGCTTTTCTTCCTTCTCCTCCTCCCTTTCTAAGGGTCATGCTGCATTTTATTCCTATTGACCCCCTGCCCATATCTCGCTCCCCATACCGACCCCTTTTCTTTTTTCTCTCTTTTTGTTTTTCCTGATTATAGATCCAAGTGAAGAACAGAGTCTGGGCTCTAATAACATTGCTGAGCTGAGCCCAGGGGCAATTGATTCCTGTCGCAGTGAATACCATGCTGCCTTTAACAGCATGATGATGGAGCGCATGACAACAGACATCAATGCCCTGAAGCGACAATATTCCCGAATTAAAAAGAAGCAGCAGCAGCAGGTTCACCAGGTGTACATCAGGGCAGGTAATGGGAAGTTTTGATGAATCAGTTTTCCATGATCCAAACCACTGTGAATAAGTGAGACAAAGAGCCCTTGGTCATCTGGCCAAGGACAGTGTAGCTGGTGTAGTCCTGTGGAAGCAACTACATGCTGAGCGTATCATTTTTATCTTGTTTTATCAGGCTCCAAAGAAGAAAATGATCTTGGGGTCTTGTTAAATTCCAAGGACCACTCAACCAATGGTATTTAAACATGCCTTTGATCACTGGGCTTGTGGAGATGGGTCTGCTAATTTTGATAAGTGGAAATCTATTCCATCCTTGGATTTGAGACTTTTTCATCTTTTGTTTTTTAGGTGTATTGCCCCTGAAAATCAAATTTAATGAAATCAGCATCAGTAAATCAAATCATATTACCAGTCATTTATGTAACAAACTCACTACTACTAAACTTTCCACTAAACTTGAACCCTTTAAAAAGACATACCATGACAACGAGAAAGTAAAATGCTGTGGAGTCCAATGAGCTCTCTTGATTAGAGCAAGGCATTCTGGATGCCAAAGTAATGGATTTATAGATTCTGTGACTTCATTTTACTTTTCTCCCACCCTACTCCAAGTCACATGGGAAACTGGGTGAGAGAGAGTGGACAGATCAGTACAAAGCTATCACCACTGCTGGAAAAACCATTCAAAGACATGTGCCCTACTATGGTAGGTCAGTAGTGTCTTGGTGTCTAAAGGGTGACATGTTTCTGGTACAGTTTTGTGACACTCTTTTCCAAGGATTGTTAAATATTTATTGATTTTCATCAATATGGTTGAAGGCTTAATAAATGCTGCTTGCTGTTAGGTTGATTCTGGTTAAATAGCCTAATGGAAATGATATCTTCTCAAACTTAAATCAAGATGTGCATTTACCATATTCTTTAGAGACCTGTGACTGATTTTGAACAGGAACTGAATTTTTGTTGCTTAAAGTAGAGGAATGATGAGAAACAACATGAAATCTTCCCTTGGCTTACTTTGGCTTACTACTGCCACCATTGAGAGATAGAAGGGGAGATATATATCTATATCTATATCTATTTATCTATCTATATATGGATGGATGGATGGATGGATAGATGGATAGATGGATAGATAGATAGACAGATAGATGGATAGATAGATAGCACAAAGGGATGGGACGATGGCAGGAGGAGACAGATATGGAGTGAGGAAGGAGCAGTAGGAATGACTCTTTATGGCTAGGATTAGGGAGGCTGGTTAGCTGTGATTACATGGAATTTTCAATACATTTCCATGACATCTCTTATCCCTCTGGCTCTTACATCAAGGAAAAGGTAGTGTTTATTTTTCCTTTCTTTTAAAATTCTGACAGTTATTATCTCATTATTGTCACAGTTTCTTGGCTTGTTAGCTTAAACAAAGCAAAACAAAACCAACAAAGCTCCTAATTTCTAGGTACTCTACCATTTAGGTAGTTGCTTGTAATCAAAAGGATGAGCTTCAGGGTGTAGCTTGTGATAGGTAAATGAAGAGTCAGAAGCTTTTATGCCATAGATGGTCCTATCCCATTAAAGGAGGCAAGATGGTGGAATATAAAGAGCAGGAAATTTGAAGTGAAAGGCCTGGCTTTGAATCCTGCTTCCGTCACTGTCTGTGTATCTTTGGGCAGGCTTCAGTTTTGAAAGTAAAATGAGGTTGGATGATATGACCTCTAAGGTTACCTCCAGCCCTAAATCTATGATTCTATGAGGAGCCTGGGCAGGAGCAATGGAAAGGAGGAGATTGAATCCATGGAGTGTATAGAATTCAGCTTTTAATAAATTTGCTAACTATTAGGTTGATTCTAGTTGAATAACCTAATGGTTTTGCTCTCAGTCATATTATTTTGCTTTAAGTAGAGGGATTTTTGGTCTCTCACACAATGCCTCTTTGGTAGTGGATAACCAACCTCTCTGAGGTTAAAATGTTTCCCTGTGTTTTTCAGCACATTTCACATGCACTTTTAATATTTCTTTCAGATAAAGGGCTAGTGACCAGTCTCCTTCCATCTCAGGTAAATCATTCTCCAGTTATAAATCATCTTCTTTTGGGAAAGAAACTGAAAACAACAAACCGAGCTGCCAAAAATGCAGTCATCCATATTCCTGGTCACACAGGAGACAAACTGTCTCCTATTCCCCATGAAGACCTTAAGACCAAGCTCAACTCTCCTTGGCGAACCCACATCCGTGTTCACAGGAAGAACATAAGTAGGGCCAAGAGCCAGCTGGCCTGTGGGGACACCATTGGGCTGATTGAAGAGCAGAACGAAGGCTGTAAGACCACTAGCCTGGGTGCAGCAGAGGATATGCCCCCCGCCAGTGCAGAGAAGTCTGGGAGAAATGACGGGAGCTCCGAAGACAGCATGAATAGGACGATCGATGGGCAGTCTCCAGAGCCCGTGTTTAAAGACGCCAATGCAAACGTGGCAGAGGTCCAGCTAAAGCTAGAAGATTTGGAACTTAATGAGGGGAGTGCTGCTGAAATGGAACCCAGGGCTAACCAGACCTGCCACCAGCATGGAGGGGAGCCACGACTCCCTGTCAAGCCTCCCCAAGCCAGCTATCCAAAAGCACCCGTCTTTAGCCCCTTCCCCAGTGTCAAGCCACTTCGGAAATCAGCTGCAGCCAGGAATTTGGGATTATATGGCCCAACGGAAAGAACCCCAACTGTCCACTTCCCCCAGATGAGCAGAAGCTTCAACAAATCCTCCGGTGGGAACAGCAGCACGAAAAAGCGATGATATCCTATTAGCACCATATCAAATGGGTCAGTTGCTTTTTATGGTGTTGTGGCTGTTCAGTCTCACAATCTCCAAAAGAATTTTTGTTTTCCAGATTAAACAACAACAACAACAAAGGAATGGGCAAAGAAGAGTGCAAAACCAGCATTATGAGAGTGGTGATTCTCACAACAGGAGCTAGAGAGGAAGAGTTTCAGTGTGGGTTGGCGAGTGACCATATCCACCTGGGAAACAAAGGGAGTAAAGACATTTTTATGGAATTGTAAACTTGTGTGATTTTGGTGCGAAGTATGTTTCTACTTCTTCATCGTGAGCTGCTTAGAAAGGTTTATCTTCTTCCAGACTGTTAACCTTTATTCCTTCCTCCTATGTTGTGGGCGTCTAGGATCCCAGTGACCCCTCCCCAGACTCCCAGTTTGTGTATTTTATCAGGCTTCACACACAGGTACACATTTGCTTGCTATGCCAAGAACTGTGGAATATAAGATTTCCCATCAGTTTCACCAGCTTCCTTTTCCTGTGTGTGTGTGTGTGTGTGTGTGTGTATGTATGTACATGTACATATTTGCAGATGAAAGCATGTTTTCCTTATGGTGGTTCTTTTAGCTAGTGTCAAATTTTCATTTCATCCTCCAGATAGCCTTTCTATAACTTTGTATTTTTGCCAGTTTACCTACTGAATGCAAAACAGTTTCATTTGTGGAAACCCAGTGTCTGGCTCCCAATTATACTTGTAACTTCTGACGCACAGAACGTAGTTGGGTCATGCATTAATAGCACTTGGTGTGTATACTCTCTTCCCACTGAACGATTCCCAAGTTTGCTAAATTTGATTCATTGTAAATTTCTTCCACTTTATAGTTGTACTTTGGTTGTCAGTGGTATTCATGACTCAGTAGTTGGTGATGTAGTTTGTTGAGACATTTTCAGTGTGCTACAGCAGTGCGCAGATACCATGATGACCCTTGCGCTCAAGGGGTGTTCATCTTCTTCATTTTTTTGCTTTTTGGAGGGCAATTGTGGTTAAGTGACTTGCCCAAGGTCACACGGCTAGATGGTGTGTGTGTGTGTGTGTGTGTGTGTGTGTGTGTGTGTGTGAAGTGTCAGGCCAGATTTGAACTCAGGTCCTCCTGACTTCAGGGCCTGTGCTCTATTTACTGCACTACCTGGCTGCCCCTAGGGTATTCATCTTCAAAAGCTAAGACAACCATGTAGCTACAAATACATTAGTAATTGAAACCGGGGCTCTTGTGGAGAGAGCATTTTGTTATTGGAATGTGGCCTTGTTTCAGAAGAGGGTGACCATGTTCTTAATCTTTACCTTGTTCATTCATCACTAGAGCCTTCTGTAAGCCAGACCACCATATCCACAATGATATGGAAACTGAGCCACACGTACATAAGCAATATGCCGATAAGTCAAGATAAACACGCCCTGCTGATCATTTTACTTAGATCTGTCTCCTTCAATTGGTAAGCAGGTACCCTGGCCACAACAATTTCAACACTAACACTGAAAAGCCATTTGCCACGACCCCAAGACCTATGGGGTAGGTTTTTTTTTCCCTGCCAAATGGGACAGAGTCCTGCCACGTAGTGCCAAGGAACCATATCAGATTTTCTGAGCCTTAAAAAGGAGCTCATTCTTCATGCAGCTGTCTTCTGGCAGAACAGGAGGTCCATTTCTTCCGCAAACCCTTAAAGGAAACAGATTGAGCCTCTTTCAGCTTACTCTGCAAAAAGCAAGCAGAGATGCTTTTAGAAATGCAAGAAGCATGAATTCACTTGCGCTTATGTTGCTGATGCTTTCTGAAACGAAATTTTCATAATGGTCTTTTTAGGATGAAAAGGATGTGATTTGTGTGGGGGTTAAATGGAGGTTAAAAATGATGCATACAGTAAAGGAAAGAAAACACTGTTATTTTTTCTTCCTTTTTCTCTCCCTCCCCCAAGAACTAAAAATTGAAAAATATGATGAATAATACATTATAGTTTTTACTTTGAGTTTCATGACCCCCAAAAGCAACTTCTCAGGAAAAGTAGAGAGTGGAGGCGTACTTGGGATAATGCTCCGCACCCCAACCCCTCTTCCCAAAGAGATTACTTTTTCTTCCATCAGTTAGATTTTAAGGATAAGAATAGCACCACCTAAATTCTTTTTCATCCCCCCGGTCTCTCCACTCACCTAAGTGACTCATAACCCTTACTTACTTACTGTACCTTTAACTATCTCTGGCTCTATTTCGAAACATATCTCAATCTTTTCTTCTTTTGGATGAATTCGTTACCAATCTAAAACACAGAAAAGAGGTTCTGAACCTGGGGTCTGTAAACTTGTTTTTTTTTAAACTGATTAACTATTTCACTGTAATTGGTTTTCTTCATATTTTATTTTATGCTTTTAAAAAATATGATCTTGAAAAGACATTCACAGGCTTCACGAGATTTGCCAAAGGGAAGATGAAAACTTGCATAAAAGAAGGAGGGCAGAAGAGATGTGAGGGCAGCTCTCTGCCCTAAGGGTTGGAGCTAGTCTACTGAAATCTGAATACTAGGCTTAGTTCTTTGGCTCTCTAAAGACTTCCTCTGATCCTTTTTCAGGGGTTGGTCTGCCTAGTTCTTAAGAAGGAAGCCCCCATTTCAATGCCTCATTCACTGTAACAATTCCTCTAGATCAGTGGTTCTCAAGTTCTCAACCTTCCTAATGCCGGGGGCCCTTTAATACTCACATGTGGGTGTATTGGCATGTGGGTGTACCTGCCTGGAGACGGATAGAGGAGCGGTGTCTCAGTTCCTAAGACCATCAAAAACATGTGTTTTCCGATGGTCTTAGGTGACCCCTGTGAAAGGATCATTTGACCCCCAAAGGGATCATGACCTACAGGTTGAGAACCACTGCTTTAGATCAAGACAACCCAGACTTAAAAAAAAAATTCAGGTCCAGATACTGAAAAAAAATTCTTTTTAAAGAAGACTGTTGTAGCAGCCAAACTCTCATTCAACTCAACAGACATTTATTAAGGCAAGGCACTGTGGAAAGACTGGTCTAAAACATTCTGTATTCCAGGTAATTACAACTGTGAATCAATCAGGTTAGGCTCTTTTCCTGCTTTATAGACTAAAACAAGATTTATGCAGTATGCAGAAAGACTTATTCTTAGTTACTCTTACCTTTTTACACATTGGGATTGGTCTGCTGGCAGCAGAAGTAATTAAAAGTCCCCATTTCCAGCTACTGTATTCTCAAACATTTCCCTTGGGAGTTGATTCATCTAGATGTTTCTGTACTTTCTTCCTTCTCTTATATCAGTCTTTGAAATACCTGAATCTAATTATTTGTGCATGTTCACAATATTATATTGTTTCTGATCTTCACCCCCTTTTTGTGGAAAGCTATATGGAATACAAAAGTATATACAAAACACTTCTCACTGTGGCATATAGATATATTGATGCCCTTTCATAACTCCAGGAAGACATAGAGCAGCTCATATTCCTTCCACCCATTCACCCAGACTCAGAAAGCATTGTAAGAAACAGCTTCTATAAAGCATGGACAAATACAGGCTTGCCTATTGTCTTGTCAAAGGATGGATTCTGATGGTAGCTTTAAGCACTTTTTAACTTGGGGAACAGAGTTGGGAGGTGATCTTTAAAGGACAGGATTTTGCCGTTAGCACCAATTAGGATGGTGATATTATAAGAATCTCATTGAAGAAGGAATATTTGAACTGAATACAACTTGGAGTTGTGGGACCCAGAGGAGCATGATAATTGGACTTTTTCCTTCGTGTGTGTGTGTGTGTGTGTGTGTGTGTGTATGTGTGTGTGAGAGAGAGAGAGAGAGAGAGAGAGATTGAGAAGCTCCTTTTGAAAGTTGCTATTATGTTGGATGACTTCTGCATGACAAGTAGTCCAGATGAGAGTTGGAATTTGTAGGTGGGTGAATGGAAAGGATGGAGGAAAAAATTTATGAGCATAAAAGATACATTGAATGTCACTTAAAAAAGGGTCTGATGTTTTCATAGTGTACAATCCACCTATTTTGAAGTCTGTGCTTTTTACTGTGCACCCACTGGGATATTTTGTGACTGATATTTTCTTGTCTTTTGTCAGGCCTTTGTGGAAAAACCAAAACAAAACTTTTTCCTGTTTAAATACTTAAAGAATGATTATGATTAATAAAGCTGTGAATTTTTGATTGTACTGAGTGGTGGTATTTTACCCAGTTCTTTTCTGAAAAGTGCCAAGGTGAGAAACTGACCTGGGATACATTCCTATGTACTATCTAGAGGTCTAAAATAAAAAACAATGTTCCCCAAATTGGAGTCAACTTTTATGTAAGCAGCTGGGAGCCCTTTCCATACCAGACTGCAGAAGTAAAGAGGCTGAGCGAATGGTATATGGATGTGACTGAAAACCAAGGCTATTGTGTGATCTCCCCTAGCTTCAGACTAGAAGAATTTCTCCTGCCCGACTGCCCAAGAGTTAGGAGGGGTGACCTGTACACTGACTGTACTTGTACTCTTTCATATATAATAATGGGAACCCAAGATGGAAGACAGCCAGTACCAGCACAGACATGGCCACATGTGTTCCCATAAACAGAGAACAGAGAAAACCAATGGATAACCTAGTTACTCCTTGACAACAATTGCCTCAAATATCAGGGTATTTTATACCAACATTAGTCTACCATTGAATTGCCTAGAATTACTTCAATTCTGTTCTTCACTCGACTCTATTATTAGGTGATGTAAGTAAGGGATGTGGTTGGATCCATTCCTCTGGAAGGCTTTATAAAGTCAGTTCTTCTCATTGACCTGGGATGATTTGGGTGCTGTACTACTTGAAAAGTCAGGAAGACAATTTCCTCAGGGAACTTTCTGATTCCATGTTCTCAGTGTCACTGTTCTCACTTGTCAAGTCCTATTACTTCGTAAGACAATGCCCTACTCTAGTTGGCATTATGAGTTAGCAGTAATTGATTTCTTTGCTAACGCTAAGTTTCAGGTGATGGGAAAGAAAATTTGGGGAGGAAATGAACTTATACATTTAGCCACCAACACTCTCTTGATTTCAGCCAGTGGCAGAATTTTAAGTTCCAAGATCCTTACTAATTGAGTAATCCTGGACTGAGTCACTTAGGCATCTTTTAGATGAGGATAATAACCTGTGTGGTACCTGTTGTTGTTTCGTAGTTTCAGTTACATCTGACTCTTCATGACCCCATTTGGGGTTTTCTTGGCAAAAGTACTGGAATGGTTTTCCATTTCCTTCTCCAGCTCATTTTACAGATGAGGAAAATGACTTGTTAAGTGACTTGTTCAGGGTCACACAGCTAGCACCTGTCTGAGGGAGGATTTAAACTCATGTCCTTCTTGACTCCCAGCTCTACCCATTGCACCACCTAGCTGCCCCATTTAGTACCTACTTTCTCTATAAAAGTCCTACTCTGTTATCATGATTTAGTGATGGTCTTGGGTTCTCAATGGCTATGCTTAGTAGAGTGCAAGATCCAACCTGATCTACCAAGCTAGAAAGGTTTCAGTCGTGGGCCTGCTGGTGAGCTGAAATCGATGGGCCTCCTTTTGGATAAGCTCATCGCTAGTTTTGTCCCAGGGAGGATGGATTTTTCTTCCACTGCAGCTTTTGAAGATAGTCTCCTAAATTGTAGAAGGATTATGATCTGGATTAGTGAAGGGAAGTACTGCCCCAATGAAAATGCAGACCTTTGAAGTACTGACATATGTACCTCATGTGACTGTTGTGAGGAACAAATGAGATGTTTGGAAAATTCTGGGTTAAACTTTAAAATGTTGTTCTTTTACGTAGCTAGGTGGTGTAGTACATAGAATGCTGTACTTGGAGTTGAGAAGACCTAAGTTTAAATCTAGCCTCGGATACTTACTGTATGACCCTGGGTAAGTCACTTAATCTGCCTGCCTCAGTTTCCTCATGTGTAAAATAGGTATAATAATAGCACTTACCTCCCCAGGGTTGTTGTGAGTCTAAAATGAGATAACATGCAAAACACTTTGTAGATCTTAAAATGATATATAGATGCTATTATTATTGTTAATATTTAATTTTTTATATGAATTTATGTGAATAATTATTATTAATTATATGAATTAGTTAATTTATTATTGTATATAATATATCATGTATATTATTATTATCATCTATAATTTGAGTCTTTACTTACATAAAGTCCTTTCCTTCTTCAGATTTTTTTAGTTACTTTTTAAACTAAGAGGATTGAATTTTTTGACTCCTTGGCTATTTATAACCAAAGTCTATCACCCCATATTAGGAGTACCTTTAATGACTAGTGGGCTGTTCCCAATTAGAGATTCTCTGCTGGGATAGAGGAAAAAAAGACACTGATTTAGTCACTTTTAATATTCTGGGCAAAGATCAAGGGAATGCTGATGACCCCATTTGGGGAGTAGAGAGATTTTAAAAAGTTGTTTTACTTGTGTCCAACTCTTTGTGACCCCATTTGGGGAGTTTTCTTGACAAAGATGCTGGGTCATGTCCTTGTACAGCTCACTTTATAGACGAGGAAACTGAGGCAAGCAGGGTGAAATGACTTGTCCAAGGTCACACAGCTAGTAAGTGTCTGGGGCTGGATTTGAACTCAGGAAGATGAGTCTTCTTGATTCCAAGCCCAGTGCTCTGTGCATCATGGTGTCAGTTAGCTGCCCACAGTAGAAAGAGATTGCTCTTCAAGTTAATAGTTTTGGCAGATAAGTTATTCGATAGATTGCAGACGTGCATAGAATACCTACATATAAGGTGTCCCAAAAGTTTTACTGCAGTTTTTAAGTGTAAAATAGCACTAAGACTTTTGGGATACCCTGTATATGATGTGTATAATAAATGATATTTATAGAACGCTTTAAAGTTTGCAAAACATTATCTCATTTAATCTTCCCAACAACTCTGTACAGTTGGAATGACAATTATTATTCCCAATTTGCAGATGAGGAAACAAAGGCTTTAAGATATGTACTTCAACTTTCTACTCTTCCCCGGATCAAGCCAAGATTATTGTGATGCCCAGCTGGAGGAGGAGGTGACTGGCTTGGCAGAGAAAGGAGCAGGGACCGAGCAGGGTAGCTGCTATAGATGAGGAGGGGAAGGTTGTGGTGACTTCTAGAAGTTTGTGTCCCCAGTCATCAGCCCTTTCAGGTCCCTCTCTCCCTCTTTACCAGACTCCTTTGATTTCCTGGATGCCATGTTCTTTTTGGATTCAAGATACTAATTTAAAAGGGGGATTGCTCAAATTCTCCTGTCCATATTATTTCCTATAGTTAGTGGCAATTAATCTCAAAATCAGTGACATTTGTGTTAATCTGCCCACCACACCAGAGGGGAAAGAAGAGTTCATGTAGAGCATTTATGGATTGTAATGGTGTCTATTGATTTTTTTTTACAACCAGCAGAGGTCTCAAGAGAGCTGAAGACAAGGCTACTGCTTCTCAAGTTGAGGCTCCATTAGCTGTCTGAGCAATGCTGAGACCAGCTGGTGAGAAAGGTGGAATGGCAGCTCCCAGATAGTTTATGAGGATTGCCATACCACCATATGGAAATAGGAGTCCCCAGGGGAGGTAGCTTCCCTACCCTCTTTTCTGGCCTTCAATGGCTTGCCAGTTTTCTTTTAATGGAGAAAAGGATCCAACTCTGATACTTGGTGAGTGCTGTTTCAATTGTCTGGTTCTCGCGCAGTGATTGATTAGATGGAATGACAGAGAGGATTAGAATGCTCATTAAAAAAAAATCTCCACTGAGAATGTAGAAATCTGTTATCATAGAAACTTGGGTTCTACCAAAAACTATTCCTCCTGGAGAGAGAGAAGCATTATCTATGAAATCTTCAGTTTTGGAAATAGGGAGAAATCCCAGTGGTATAGGAATGGAAAGCAAAAAAAAAAAATAATAATAATAATAAAGCAATATATTTCTTTGGTAAGCAGGAAAATAAAGGATTGTTGTTCAGTTGTTTCTGAAGCTTGTTGACTCCATTTGGGGCTTTCTTGGCAAAGATGCTGGAGTGGTTTGCCATTTCTGTTTTCAGCAGTTGAGGAAAATGAGGCAAACACGGTTAAGTGACTTGCCCAGAGTCACATAGCTAGTAAGTGTCTGAGAACAGATTTGAACTCCAGAAGCTGAGTCTTCCTGATTGCAAGCCCAGTGCTCTATCCATTGCACCAGTTAACTGTCCCCAAAGGATTATTAGGAACTAGAGCAGCGGTTCTCAACCTGTGGGTTATGTTCAATTTAAATACATCCTGCATATCAGATATTTACATTACAATTCATAACAGTAGCAAAATTACAGTTATGAAGTAGCAACGAAAATAATTATATGGTTTGGAGTCACCACAACATGAGGAACTGCATTAAAGGGTCGCGGCATTAGGAAGGTTGAGAACCACTGAACTAGAGTTTCCTGAGTTCTTTGATCTTGACAAATATCTTGACTAAGGCCAAGGGGTATGTCCTTAACTCATATTCTTTGGATGATCTCTTAGCTTCCAAAATTAAAGGACTTTTCTTCTGTCCTGATCCTTCCTGATTTCTCTGACCTCTACTACCCTGGTGGTCACTTTGTCCTGCCAGATACTCTCTCCTTTCATGACAGTGCTAATGCTTGCTTGTGGTTCTCCTATCTGTTAGACAATGCCTTCTTAGCCTCCTTTGCTGGTTCTTCATCCATCTCAACTGCTTCCATAGCTTTTTTTGTCCCCCAGGGCTCTGTCCTGGGCTGCTTTCTTTCCCCCCTGTATTCTCTCATGAAGTGATCTCATCAGCAACTGTGCTTCAATTGTTATTTCTATGTAGGTAACACCTAGGCCTCTGTCTCTTCTGAGTTTGTCTTGGATCACCAACTGCCTTTTCAACATCTTAAGTTGTTGTCTTTCAGAGTTCAAATCTGGTCTCAGACACTTACCATCTGTGAGTTCCTTGGGGAGTCACTTAACCTCTGCCTGCCTTAGTTTCCTCATCTGTAATATGGGAATGCTAATATCACCTACCTCCAAGGGTTCTTTTGAAGATTAAGTGAGAATATTTATAAAGCACTTTAGCATGGACATTAATGGACACATAAAACACTACATAAATGTTAGCTATTATTAATTATTATTTTGTTACCATCTTCCCAGTCACTTAGGTTTTCAACCTTAGAGTCATTGTTCTTTCATTCACTCCCCTTATCCAATCTGCTGACAAATCTTTTTCCTACTGTCACACCCACTCTGATGTAGACCCTCATTGTCATCATCATATCTCTTCCCTAGACTATTGTAATAGCCTTATAACTAGTCTTTCTTCTTCTAACTTCTTTCCACTACAATCCATCTTCCACTCAGCTGTCAAGTCCATTCTTCTAAAGTAGGTCTGACCATGTCACCTTCTCTTGCTCAAGTTCCTCCCATGGCTCCCTATTACCTACAGGATCAAATATAGGTTCCTTTGTTGTGCAAAGCCATTCCAAACCTGGCCCCTTTCTAATCTTCTCACACCTTAGTCCATTGGCCAGTCAACTAGTATTTATTACATACCTACAATGTTCCAAGCACTATGCTTAGTGATGGGGACACAGAGAAGTAAGACGGTCCCTAGTCCCTGTTTGCAAGCCTCCTCTACCCACCCTATGTACCAGCAACTCCAATGTATTTACAGTTAATCTAACAGAACACTCCATTTCGCGTCTCAGAGCTTTTCTGGCTGACCAGAGAAGGCTCTGTGCCCTCACCTTCACCCCTTGGCTTCCCAAACTTGACTCAAATACCACCTATTTCATACCTTTCCTGATGCCACCAGCTGCTAATGCTTCCCCTCTTAGAATTCCCTTCCATCTGCTTTATATATCTTCTATGTTCCTGGTTATTGACATATTGCCTCCTTGCCTCCCCACTGAGAATGTGAGCACCTTAAGGAAAGGCACCAGGTTTTTGCCTTTTTTTGTATCCTTAGTGCTTAGTTCAGTGTTTGACACCTAGTCAAGCCCTTAACAAGTTCTTGATGACTTGAAAAGACAGTAGGGTCTTTGCTTAAGATCCCACTGTGTTTCATTGAGAAATTTCTTAGCAAAGTATCAATTAATTAAAAAAAAAAGAAAGTAGCATTTCTAACTTTGAAAATCCTAACTAACAACCAGAAATTCTGGAATGCATATGGCAGAGACTCAAGGAGAGCTGCTGTTCTGCTTTCTGAGGGCAGTGGAGAAAGCACTCAAGTGCTGTCAAAGTGGAGAAAGGTCTTAACCCATGGGACTGATGAGGTCATGAAGGCATCGAAGGTTGAAAGAGAAGAGTAGGGGGTCTAGGATAGAGCTTTTGGAAACATCCACAATTAGTGGGGTAAGATCTGGGTGATGTGCCAGAAAAGAAGACTGAGAAGGAGCAGTTAACCAGAAGCCACTTGTTTAGTCATTTTTCCATCATATTCAACTCTTTATAACCCCTTTGGGGGTTGTCTTGGTTTGTCTACTACTAGAGTGGTTTGTCATTTCCTTCTCCAGCTCATTTTGTAGATGAGGAAACTGAGGCAAGCAGGGTTAAATGATTTGCCCGGGGTCACACAGGAGATAGTATTGTCACAAAAACCCATCAGGGAGAAAATATTCAAGAAAGATTGATCAGCAGTGTCAAATGCAGCAGAGCGGTTGAGAAGGATGTAGGCAGAGATAAGACTTGGCAATTAGGGGATCTTTAAAGACAGAAACTCCAGTTGAGTGATGGAGTTAGAAGCCAGATCATAAAGGACTGAGAGATGACTAAGAGGAGAAGAAGTATGAGCAGTGAGTGTAGATGGCTTTATCTAGGAATAAGACTGAAAAAGGAAGAAAGATATTGCTTGAGAGGATAGCTGGGTCCCACGAAGGTCCTTTTTAAGGACAGAGGGGACTTGAGAAGGCAGTTTTGGGGCAGTAAGGAAGGAACCAGTAGGTAGAGGCAGAAATTTAGAGGGTGGGAGGGTAGGAGTTGGTGGCTGTGACCTGGATGAAAATCTAGCAGAGGTGACATAGAAGGAATAGTCAGACACATAGGAGGAGGACCAGGAAAAGAGCCTTGGCGTAAAAATCAAGGGAGGAGAGAATACGTATAAGAAGGTGATTGACAGTTTCAAAGGTTACAGAGAGATCAAGAAGGAAGAGGATTAAGAAAAGGCCAAATTATATTTGGCAATAAAGAGACCATTAGTAACTTTGGAGAAATCAATTTACATTGAATAAGGAGGTTGGAATCTAAACAGGACACTCAACTTTCCCTCTTAATGCCCTGGTACTCAGGCTGCCCTCCCTGCTCTTGTCCTTCCTCTTCTTCCTTCTTCTTCTTCCTTCTCCTTCTCCTTCTTCTTCTCCTTCTCCTTCTCCTTCTCCTTCTCCTCCTCCTCCTCCTCCTCCTCCTTCTTTCTCCTTCTTCTCCTTCTCCTTCTCCTTCTTCTTCTTTGGAGGAGGGAAGGCAGGGCAATTGGGGTTAAGTGACTTGCCCAAGGTCACAGGGCTAGTAAGTGTTAAGTGTCTGAGGCTGGATTTGAACTCCAGGGCTGGTGCTGTATTCATTGCGACACCTAGCTGCCCAGAGAATGTAAGCTTCTTGAGGGGAGGGACCTTTTTTCCTTTCTTTGTATCCCTAGTGCTTTAACAAGGTGCCTGGAACATATATAGGTACTTTACAAATGCTTGCTAATTGATGGACTGACTTGGAGCATATCTGATAGATAGCATATAATAGAAAGATTAAGGGTAGCTATGAGGTGCACTGGATAGAGTCCTGGGCCTAGAGTCAGGAAGACTCATCTTCATGAATTCAAATCTGGCCTCAGATACTTACTAGGTGTGTGACCCTGGGCAAGTCACTTAACCCTGTTTGTTTCAATTCCTCATCTGTAAAAAGGAGCTGGAGAAGGCAATGGCAAACTACTTCAGTATCTTTGCCAAGAAAACCCTAAATAGAATCTTGAAGAGTCAGATATGACTGAAAAACAATAGAAAGATTGCATGTCATTAGCCAATAGGAAGCTAGTCACGAAGTCAGGAAGATACTTGTTCAAGTCTGATCTCTGACACATAAAATAAGGTGCTGAACGTGAAGTCGGGAAAGCTTGAGTTCAGATCCCACCCATCATTTACTGGTTGTGTGACCCTGGGCAAATCACTTAACCTTTCTGGGTTTCAAGCAAGTACCTCTGACTTACCTTTGAAGCCACAGATGAGTGATCCTTCGCATTGGTGAAGAGAATTTCTCTACTATGAGCTCCCCATGCTGAAGAAATAAGGTACTAACCATGAATTAAATATAGAAGTGCAAAAGGAGACCTCAAGTGGCTTGGGTGTAGTGGAAAGAGTAGTGGATTTGGAGTTGGCTGTTGGACAAGTCTCTTAGCCTCTGTAAGCTTCAGTTTCCAAATCTCTAGAACAAGAGGCTGGATTCAATGTCCTTCAAGAACTCTTTCAGAATTAAATCTAGGATCCTGTCATCCCATGAGGGTGGAGGCAATGTCCCCCTGGTGTAGTGAATATGATAAGTATGATTAACTTACCTGATCACTAGATGCCACTATTGCTCCACAGAAGCATCCTCATAAGTGCATTATCATATTGCAAAGCCTTGATTAATTGTAATGTGTTTGGCATTTGGGGTGAGTTTGACACCTAGAAAAAAATGTCTCTTCTATGGGTTTGGAATAGTGTTCAAGTTGAAGGAAACTCATTTTTTCTTTTATTTTTAATGTTAGCTTGCCTCCTAGAATATCCCCTTTCTCCCTAATTTTCACCATTCTTTTTCCATTGGTTCCTTCCCTGATGCTTACAAACATGCCCAGTTCTCCTTCATCCTTAGAAAACTTTCACTTGATCTTACCATCCCCTCAAAATATTTCCCTATATTTCTCCTTCCTTCACAGTCAAATCTGTTAAAAAAGGGGGGGAGAGGAGGGAAAAAACCTAGCTATTTCACCTTTCTTACCTCCCACTCACTTTTCAACCATTTGATATCTATTTTCCATTCCTACCGCTGACCTCCAAAGTCACCAATGCTCTCTTTAGTGGTAATTCCCATGATCTTTTCTTGGTTGTCATTTGTTTTGGTCTCTCTTCTCCCATTGACAGTGTTGACCACCTAGGTTATTCACTTCTAGCTGAGTTTTAGTGATACTATTCCATCTTGTTTCTTTTTCTATTAATTTGATCACTCTTCAATCTCCTTTGCATCAGCAACATCCATGTCCTGCCCCCCTATTCACAAGGCTCTTATCTTAGAACACATTTCCTTGTCTCCCTCCCCTTTTCCTTCTTCTCTTTCTCTTTCTTTTCCATTTCTCCTCCTCCTTATCCATCTTCTTTTCCCTCTCCTTTCTTCTCCCTCTCCTTTTTCTGTTTCCCTCTTTATTTCCCTCTCTTTCTTCTCCCTTTCTTTTTCCTGTTTCCATCACTTTCTTTTTCTTGTTTCTCTATTTCTTTTCCTCTCTTCCCCTTCACTTTCCCTTTCTTTATCCCTCTATGTCTCACCCCTTTGCTTCTCTATCTCCCTTTCCTTCTCCTCTCTCTCTTTTATCTTTTTTTCCATTTCCCTCTCCTCCTTTTCCTTCTTTGTCTTTCCCTCTCTGCCTCTCTCTCTTCTTTATCTCTCTCTCTCCATCTTGTCTCTGTGTCTCTCTGTCTGTCTCTGTCTATTTGTGTCTTTGTCTCCACCTCCTCTCATCTTAGTCTTTCTCCAACCTACTTTTTCAGGCTAATTATACATCATTCCTCCTCACAACTTTTATATTGCAGTCACACTGCATCACTGGCTCCTTTCCAGCATGATCTTCATTTCATTTCCCACCTACATCCCTTTGTATGCCTCCATGCCTGAAATACTGTCCCTTATAAACCCTAGTAGGATGGCAGCTTTATATTTCATCTTTGTATCCTTCCTGTATTTAGTGAACTTAGTGGTGCCTAGTGCCTAGTGGATGCTTAATAAATACCTATTGATTAGGTGAATGCACTAATCAATTCACAGACACATGGCTACCTATCTACAACTTATACTCTTAGAGCTTTACATGAAGCTTGGAGAAGTTTAGGGACTCTGTCCAGGGTACCACCATTAGTGAGTTTCAGGGGTGGAATTTGAACCCAGATCTTCTGACTCAGTCTAGCATTCTATCCATAATGCCATCCAGCCTCTCTATTTTTGCCTATTGAAAAAATGGAGAAAAGAAAACTGAAAGAAAACAACTTTGAATATTTGAAATGGTTTATTTTAAACTACTTTGTGAACAGATGAAGAGGAGAAAAATGTGTTATTGAGACAGTAAGTTGGGATAGGAGGCAGCTAGATGGGATAGTGGTTAGATTGCTAGATTTCAAATCAGGAACACTTGAATTTAAATCCTGACTTGCACACTTACTAGCTATGTGACCCTAGGTAAGTCACTTAACCTTTTTCAGTCTTGATTTCCTCAGCTGTAAAAGGAAGGTGTTAGATGTGATCCTTCAAGGACCCTTCCAACTTGAAATTTATGATTCTATCATAATACTGATTTTCAGCTACTCTCTGCAATTTAGAATTGCTAGTGGGTTGAGAGAGACATGTATAACCCAATCAAGGGGAGGAGAATATATATCTGAGCTTATTGAGAGAACTGCATTCCTCCCACTGGTACCATGAACTTTAGACTCCTGGTTAAAATATATAGTACACTGGCCAATGCGCAACTTTTGATGAATCTTACTGATATAGTAATAATATTAATTAGCTTGAATACCAATGAATGGATAGGGAGTTTTTAAAAGGGTGGGTAAAGGGCTCTGAGAAAGGCCTCCCACAAAAGGTGAATTGAGAGCTTTATTTGATATTCTCATTGAATTCTGTCCATGATGATGGAAGACAGGAATACCTTTTCCCCGTATGATCTCTATTCTGACTAGTCTGAAAGGGCAAAAAAGAACACAAAATTTCAGGACCATGTTATAGAGTATTTTCTCTTTTTTTTCATTTTCCATCTCCCTCCCCCCCCCCCCAAAAGAAGTGTTAAGACAACTGGACAGATAGGAAGGAACCAGGCTTTTTGAAGAACCTTAAATGCCAGAGTACTTTATATTTGATCCTGGAATTAATAGGGAGCCACTAGAATAAATTAGATGGTGGAGTGAGATGATTTAACTTATGTTTCAGAAAAATCATTTTGGCATTTTGTTGCAGGATGAATAGAAGTGGAGAGAGGTTTGATGCGGGAAGTCCTGCTAAGAACTAAAGCAATAGTCTAGAAGATCGATGATGAGGGTGAATTGGAATGGTATCTATGTGAATAGAAAGAAAAAGACATATATGAAAAATGTTGTAAATTTAGAAACAACAAAGTCTGACAATGGATTGGATATATGGAGTGAATGAGAGGGTGGAGCTGAGGATGACCCCGGGGCTGTCAGCCTACATGACAGAAGTGCCCTCAATAGTTATAGGCAAATTCTGAAGAGGACTTCAGAGGAAACATAATGGGTTCTACTTTGGTCACAAAGTTTTTTTGTGTGTTTCATTTGTTTGTTTGAAGGCAATCAGGATTGAATGACTTGCCCAGGGTCACACAGCTAGTTAAGTGTCTGAGACCAGATTTGAATGTGGGTTCTCCTGACTCCAGATCAGGGCCCTATCCAGTCATGAATTACAGATGCCTGTGGGACATCCAAGGTCAGACACTCAAAATGCCCAACAGAGAAGTTTACATTTGATTCATGAAATAGAGATCTTTGAAGTTTTTTGAGCAGGGAAATGACAAGGTAAGACCTGTGTTTTAGGAAAACTCCCTTGGTAGCTTTGTAGATTGGATCATGTAGACACTTGAGGCAGGGAAGCTGATAAGCAGGCTTTGGCAATAGTCAAGGCGAGAGAGGATGAGAACTTGAATGAGGGTAGGAGCGAAATAAATGGTGAGAATGAGACTTAGGCAAAAGAAATTAAAATGACAAGATATGGCAACTGATTGGACATGTGGGCAAGTTTCAAGAGTCAAGGATAATGCTGAGCTTGTGAGCCTGGGTAACTGAAAGAATAGGGGTCTCCTCAAAAGCAAGTTCAGAAGAAGATGGGATGGTATCTGTGTGGGTGGGGAAAGTGAATTCTCTTTTGGATATATTAAGTTTGAGATGCCTATGGTTTATCCACTTGGGAAAGGCCAGTAGGCAGTTGGAGATGTGAGACTGGATCTCAGGGTAGAGACTAGGGCTGGATGTATAGATCTAGGAACTAACAGTGTAGAGATGATAGTTAAACCCATGTGAACTTATGAGGTCACCTAGAGAGAAAGTCTAAAGAGAAAAGAGTGCTTATTTATTAATTCTCTTGATTAGGCCTTTTTAGAGCCAAAAGATTTTACTCTTAGATTTTGCCCAGTTTTTCATGTTTATTCGATTAAGTTTGTTGATAGTTATTAAATTTTGTTATAAAAATATTTAAATGGATGAAATATGGGAGTGGGACCAGACTTCTTCAATGTAGCTCCATAAAGTAGACTAGGAAGGGAAATAAATCTGTGTTCACTATGAGGGAGAATTTTCTAATGGTCAGAACTGTCCAGAAAAGGGTTGGGCTACTTTGTGAGGCTATGAATTTTCTTTCATTGTAAGTGTGTAAGTGGAATTTTAATGACAGTCTATGAGAGTTGCATTACAGTCATACTACAAGGATGAATTCTTGCATTGGGCATTGGGAGGGATGTGGGATGGAATGGATTCAAAAGTACCTCTCAACTGTCAAATTCTATTCTAGTCAATGATTCTACTTCTCTGCAACAAGGGACTGCAACCTCTAGCTTGTTTGTAACTCTTCACATCTCAAGATCTTAAATATTGATTCTTTTCTTGGCATTATTTCTTAGATAGAAATGAGAGAGATACTGCCTATAGAGAATGTGACTAGCCTTTTTCTCACATTAGAAACTTCAAATATAAGGATGAAAGATTCTCTAAGTTCTAAAAGATTATAGTCTGTATTTGATGTTTTAAGTGAATTCTGTCCATGATAACTGAAGATAGGAATTCTTTTTCCCCCTATGACTTCTACTCTAACTAGGTTGAGAAAGAAAAAAAGGACACAAAAGTTCAGGACTGTGTTATAGATGGAGTACATTTTTCATAATCTTTCATCTTTTTTCCCCTAGAAAGGCATACACAAGAACTTTCTGTGCTTTAACAATTTTAATGAGCTGCTTGAATTAACAAACACTGAGAACTTGAAGACTGTCATGGTCAAAGAACCAAGCTTGACTACTCTTTTCTGTTTTCTTGAGCTATATTTATATGATCATTTTTTAGTAAACAGATCATTATAATTTGATCTCCCTCAATTGTGGACCCATTCAAAGCATATATTCAAAAATATACCAAAATATGGCATATTTTGGGTCAGTATCTAGTCAAAACCATACATAATTAGAGCTCCTACCAACATTCCTTTAAACCAGCGGTTCTCAACCTTCCTAATGCCGCAACCCTTTAATACTCATATGTGGGCGTATCTGCATGTGGGCAGACTCACCTGGAGATGGAGAGAGAAGCAGTGTCTCAGTCCCTAAGACCATCGGAAATATGTCTTTTCTGATGGTCTTAGGTGACCCTGTTTGACCCCGAAAGGGGTTGCGACCCACAGGTTGAGAACTGCTGCTTTAAACAAATAAACAAACAAAAAAACCTCAGATATTACCAAAGGCTATTGTTCAATTATGTCTGACTCTTTGTGATTCCATTTGGGATTTTCTTGGCAAAGATACAGGAGTGGTTTGCTATTTCATTCTCCAGATAATTTTACAAATGATGAAACTGAGGCAAACAGGTTAAGTGACTTGCCCAGGGTCACGTACCTAGTAAGTATCTGAGGCCAGATTTGAATTCATGAAGATGATTCTTTCTGATTCCAAGCCCAGTGTTCTATCCATTATGCTACCAGAGGACCACTACTTAAAGGAGAAGACATTTAATTAATGTCCTTTAGTATAGCAAAACAGATGACAAGGACAATTCCCCTCTATTCTATCATATACATAAGGAGTAAACTCTTCCCAGATTCTCATAACAATTCACTTCCTTCCACCCCATCAAGATACCAGTCCTTGTATCTTCCCTTCTTAACTCCCCTTCCACCCCAGTTTCCTCTTTGCATCACAGGAGAAGGATCCAGGCAGTTTACTCATTGGCTTATATCATCTCCCTGTCCCATCTCATGGGCCTGCCTGGATATCTGTACTATTTGGGCAGTTAATTACATTCGATCTCAAATAGCCCTGCTATCTCTTCAGCATAAGGAGAAAAGGAATAGCTTATTCACTCATGGTAGATGATAGAAAATTGTTCTGTAGCTCATGCTAGAACATCCAGTAAAGGGTTTATCCTAAAGTAGGAACAGAGATTCAGTGATATAAGACACTTCTGAGACCATTGAGTCCAAACCTCTCATTTTACAGATCTGAGGTTGGGATTTCCTCAAGGTAGTAAGTGGCAAAGATGTGATTTGAACTCAGGTCATTTGACTACAGTTATTTATTTGTTCATTGTATCATGCTTCCTTTGATAGCCTACATTGTATCGGGGGTGGGTAGTCTCTAAATTTTTTCTACTTACTACCTGTGTCATCTTGAGCATGTCTTGACCTGACTGCCCTGGATTTTACTTTCTCTATCTCCATCCTCCATTTTACTTCTCCATGAGAAGGTTGGGTTAGATTGCCTCTTCCATAGTTCCATAATCTTAGGATTTGAACCCAGGTTCTTGAACCCTGAAACCAGTGCTCTTTCTCTGGGACTCTGTCCACAATCCCAGTGCTAGTAAAGGTTGTGAAGTTATAGCAAGCCTTTGCTCTCAGAGCACGTGGGTAGTACAGTAGATAGGAGCATTTGACTTGGACTGGAAGGTTCCACCTCAGACACTTACTAGCTGTGTTATCTGGAAAAAGCACTTGACATCTCTATATCTCAGTCTTCTCAACTGGAAAATGGGGGATAATAATAATAGCACCCATTTCAAAGTGTTGTTATGAGGATCAAATGAGATAAATGTATATAAAGCGCTTTGAAATCTTAAAGCACTATGTCAATGCTAGCAATTAATGACAGAGAATTCTCAACAAGGCAGAAAAAGACAATGTTCCCCTCTTTCCCCAGTAAGCCACATCTTTTGTTAATGACTTGAAATGACTCAACCCAAAATTATTCTCCTAGTTCTGGCTGTATGCAACATGGTATCTGGTATTCAATGGCCCACCCACTCTCTTGCTTGGATCCAAGGATCTGGGCAGTGTGTTGCTAACATTAAGTGTGACTCAATATTTCACAATGACACTTAGGGGAAGTCATCAACACTCAATTATCAGGAAGTCATCAGAAGGCTGTGCATATGTGTGGGTGTTATTGTGGGGTGGGGGAAGAGAAGGAAGAAGAGAATGCTGGAGACCATTTCCACTATCCTGTCATCTCCTAGTAGAATGGAGAGAAACTGTATTTTTAAAGACAAGATGAAGTCCTAAAAAAAAAAAAGCCCCTGTCCCAGAGAGCTTTGGTGGGTGAAGAATTGGCTAGAAAGCCATTTTGTTCTCTGTCTTCACTGTGAGATCTGTTCCTTGTATGCTGTTTCCATCCTTTTGTTGTTAATTAAATGTCCTCAGACACTGTTCCCTGCTCAAATACCACCCATGACTCCCCATAACATTTCACCATTTGGATAAAGTCCAAAATCCTCATTCGCCTGGCATCAGGATTCTCTATGATCTAGCCTTGATCTATTTTCAACCTTATCTATCATAGCTGTATGTAACTGTCATCCTGTAACTGTCAGGTACAGTCAGACTCTTCTATTCACCAATCACCGAACATGTCTCATACTGTCCTGCCTTGAAACTTTTACTCAGGCTTTTCTCCTCACTTAGAACACTCTCCACATTCCCCTCTACCCTCTAGCTACATGAAGGCTACAAATGTTTTCAGGGCTTACTTCAAATTCTCTTACACAAATGCTTCTTTCACCAGCTAAGTCCAAAGTAACTTCTAACTTCAGATTCCTACAGCTTTCTTGTGACTTACTTAATAGTAGACATTTATATAGAACTTTAAGGTCCAAACTGGTTACATACATTATCTGATTCTTACAATGGTCCTGTGAGGTCTGCATTGTGTACAGCATGGTACCTTTCCATAGCTCAAATATAGGAGAGAGATACCCCAGTCCTTGACCTGCTCCCCATCCCTCCTTCAGGTCACCATAGTTCTTTTGAAGGGGAATCATGCCATCCTTCATGTAGTAAAGCTGCAGGAACCCACTCTCCCTCCAACAGAACCACAGAACCACCTATCTACTTCTTCTCCTTTGAACTCTGGCAGCATATTGGAAAAGGTCCCTCTTATTCCTCTCCCCCATTTAATTTTTTTTTGCATGATTTTCTTGTCTCCTTTGAAATGTTGATCTCAGTGAGCTTTTTCTTGGTTCAAGTGTTCTGGATATGCTTATAGAGGAGGCCCTAGATATGCTTATAGAGGAGGTAAAGATGATAGTAAAAAGAAGAAAGATAGGTAAAGAAATAAAATTGGAATTAGAAAATGTAGAGGAAGTTCATTTGGAAATCATGAGGGCATTGAGGGATGAAAGTATCTTCATTATGTAAATATGACTTGAGTTCCTCAGCCAGTCCTTTCTTTACCCACTTACTAGGCAGAAAATATAAATAAAATAGAAAAACATTTAATTGAGGCAGAATAGTAAAGTAAATAACAAAGGGAAAAATTAATCCATTGGTGGGGAAGGAAACATTTCTCACAATCACACTCCAAGACATAAGAGAAACTATGTTTGTTTTTACCATGTGACCCCACAGAATTAAAGATTTGGAATGGAGCTCTGTGGTCACTGAATCCAGTTGCATTAGAACAAAAATACTCTCTTTGACATCACTGACAAGTTGTCTTTTAATAACTGCTCAAACATCTCCAGTGAAAAGGAACCCATAAGCAACCAAGACAGCCTGTTCCCTACTTGAATTATTTTAATTGTTAGGAAGTCTTATATAAAACCTACATCTGCAATCTCTGAAACTTCAACCTTAGTTCTATCCTCTGGGGTCAACCAGAGCAATGGGTCTCCCATGAGACTGTGAGCAATTTGAGGCGGGGGGCTATTTTTTTTTTACCCCTTTCTTTGCATCCCCAGTACTTAACACAGTTCCTGGCATATATCATTTAAAAATGCTCTTTGATTGACTGATTGACAAATCTAGTCCTTATTTCAGAAGACAGATCTATAAATTGCTTGAAGAAGGCTTGATAAAATCACGATTGTGACCCCATCCTCTCCTCAAGCCTTCTTTTCTCCAGGATAAGCATCACCAATCCTTCAACTGATTTTTATATGACATGATCTCTATTGTTTTCACTATTTTGAGTGCCTTCTTCTGGACCCTTTCTAACTTACCAGTCTCTTGGCTTTTTAAAATAAATATTAAAAGAATATACAGTGCCCAGAATTGAACACAGTAGTCTAGAGACATTCTAACTAGAACAGAAAGCAATGGTATTGTCACCTTCCTTGCTCTGCATACCAATGCCTCTCAATGCAGCCTAGGATCACACACACACATATGTACAAATACATAGATGCCTTGCATGGGGGGCAGAGTAGAGTTGGGGAGAGATGGAGAGCTTCAGTTCTCAGACAGTTTCCTTGGGGATTTTCAAGTGGGAGTTCCCCCTTTGGGGACTCACTGCCCTTCAAGTCTTATTTGATCATTGAGTTCCTTTGGGTGCTCCTGGCTTCTAGTTTTGAGAGAAAAGATGGAGGACATCAGTTTTCCTTTAGGTTACTGAAGGAAAAGATTCTGGGAAGATATGAGAGGACATAGCAGTCTTCATCGTGTCTCTATTCCTATCTTGATAAATCTAGAGAGATTTCAGAAAGTTTCTTCTAGGATCCTCTCTCTTGGTTGACCTGAATCATCTTACTCCCAATGGGACAACTCCTTCACTCTGTATTGTCTGGTATATATTCTCCTTTGTGTGTACCTCTTCTGATTTCTGTTTTGCTATGATTTGGAAATGGGTTTTTTTTTTGCTATTTATTATATGTTTTCACTGTGGAGCCAGTATTAGGTGGGGAAGGAATCAACTCTTGGATATAGAGTTTGGGATCCTCCTAATCATCCCTCACTACAAATGACAAAGCAATCAGAAGTTAGATAGATAGACTCAATCATATTCCCTAGACTAATAATATTTAAGGGAACAGACAGACATCCTTCTAGCCCAGTGCCTACTTTCTCTGAGGAGAGCAGAATGTTGGCCTCTGGCCTCAACCTCTTTCTTGCCCTCCTGGCAGGAGTGAAAGTCTCCCTTGGAGAAAGATGGGGGGAAAAGAGGCTAGAGATATCTATTCTGCCTCCCTTCAAACCACATGCAATGACAGGCTCTCATGCCACAAATGAAACCTTACTTGTGTGTGAAGGTCCACTTTCTCATGCCTTACACACACACACACACACACACACACACACATGCACACACACATACATACACATACATACACACCTACACAACCCTTAATTGTGTGGAGGTCCACTTTCTCATGCCTTACACAAACACACACACACACTGCACACATACATACACACACAGAGGTGGACAGTTTTACTGGTTGTCCATTCAATTGCATATCATTGTCCGAGCAATGGATATTCTTCATCCACTTGTTTTTTTCCTGCTTGGAAAGTTAGACCAAACACTTATGAGCAATTATGGATCTTATTTAGGAGGTTCCTGCAGTGTGCTGGGGCTTGATGTAGTTAGCCCAATGTCCTGCAAACAGGAGCATTGACAGAATCTCAACATAAATAGGGGGGGTGTCTCTTCATCTAGGTCTTGGTACTGAATCTCTACCATGAATGACAAACATTTTTTGGTGAGCATATTGTAGCTCCAATGCAATATTCACAGCACCAATGGTCACTATAAATATACCTGCATAGTACTCAATCACAAGTACAATGGACTCTCCATATATAAGACAGAAGGTAGACATTCATTCAGACACCAGAAAACTGAATCCCCAAACCAGTAAACCAATTCCATCACAGTAGCAAAGAAGTTAGTAAGCCACAATAGCACAGAGAGCCACAACATCCTTTAGCCTTCCCACAAACCAACATTTACTCATAAGCCTGTCTCCTTCACATGCATCCTCTCCTCCCAACTATGTCTAGTAGCTCTGACTCCCAGCTTCCTGTGGTCTCTGTTCGACCCATCAGCAAATTCCTCCCACCACAGGCTCCATGTGATTACATTCAGCCTATTAGGGGGTAGGGTATATTTTCAGAGCAGGGAAGGTCTTCAAATTCCCATCCCCATTACATATATCCAGGATGTCCCAAAAAGTCTCAATGTAGTATTAAGCTTATTAAAGCTTATATACCTATTTTATGTTTTGCTTTATATTGATAATAATATTATATTCATAATTAAAATTAATAAAATAATAGAGGGTCATTGACCTGTTGTTATATTTTTCGAGGAATCTTGTATAATTTTGCCATGTGAGACATTTTGTTGGAGGAAAAACTTAACAGAGGCATTTTACTTTTGTGAATCAAGTGCTTTTTATAGTCCATCATCCATAAAGATAATGGAATCTTTTTCCCCTACATCTTTCTGTCAGTTGTGTTATGGTAAGGATGTGGTCTATAATGAGTATATCTTGTGAAAGTCGTCTCATAATACCCTTACCAAGGATTCCTTTCTTACCTGTATCTATTAGTCTCATAAAAATGATGGGAAAGTAGGCACAAGGATTGACAGATATTCATGTTCTTTTAATCATCCCCTTTTGGGTAATAATAAAGTCTGAGATAGTTTTAATTTTTTTCAATACCTTGCCTTTCAAATTAGGTCACCTCTATTGTGGATGTTTTCCGTATATACTTATAGGGAACCCACTCTAGGCCACTTCTCCAACCTGCACTCACAGGTTTGCAGGTTAGATTTTCAGGGGATTGGGGATATATCAAGTCCTCAGGGTATACTATAAAGCCACCCTTTGAAAACCATGAGCTCCCACTTCTGTGCTTCCCAGGAATAATCAGCTAGAAGACACAATTAGTTCTTTTTTTAAATTAATTAATTAATTTTCTTGTTTACATCATTCATTTCCATGAGATTTTGAGTTACAAATTTTCTCCCCATCTTTCCCCCAAAACAGCCATCCCATTGTATAATCCCTCCCCCAATCTGCTCTCTCCTATGTCCTCCCCCTCGTCCCTCTGACTTTCCGGTGGGGCAGGATGGATTTCCCTACCACAGTGCCTGACACAATTAGTTCTCAGCAAAACCTTTACTAAGATGGTGGACTAAAGACAGTAGCTAGAAAACATTCTTTTCATAAGCCTGAGTTGCACTCTTCCACAAGTACACACAGTATCCATGGGTAAAGTAGGATGAATTTAGAGTAAAACATATCTGCCTGGCTTATAGTAGTCACTTAATAAATGTTATTGACTGATCGATTGCTGGACCTGGAAGTCCTTTCTCTTCATAGAACTTCCTCTGGGTACAGCATCTTGGCTGGGCAGAGCCCTTGGCTGGTTCCTAGGTTCTGTTCTTCTGCATAACCAATTGTGTGCTTGGCTGACAGGGGTTCCATCCCCTGAAGCTGTTTTCCTCCCTCCAGTGAATACTTTTCTATGTTCATGCCCATCTGAAATTTGTGTCTGCCTCCTCATTTGTGCCTAGAACCCTCAAACCAATGAATGCTCAAACTGCTGGATGAAGTGTCCACTTCTCTGCTGCTAGTTGTCATGATGAATGAAGTAGGGTGGGGAGGTGAGAGACATTTCTTCCTTAACTTCTCCTAACCTCCAAGGGTCTACTCCCCAAAACAATCTGAACTCAGTCAATGAGCTTGGCTCCTTCACTCAAGGGACCTGTTCATACTTCATAAAGGAATCATTGGGAGTTAATACCTTGTTAACACATTAACACCTTGTTGCCTCTGTTTATTTCATCTATTTCAAATGGGAAAAGAAAATCAACCCCCCTCTTCCCTTACACTTAGTCTAGCCACACTGTTTTTCCCATCTTTTTTATCTTCAGAACCATTTCCACTTCATCCAGGAACACATCTGGAACTGTAACATTAGAATCCAAATCTGCTGACTCCCTCGTCCTTGGTCATGAAAAGAGTTTGTTATAAAAATCTTGAAAATCTTTTCAAGTTTTTTCAAGTTTGTTCTCCTTTCAGCTTCAAAATTAAATGCCCTTGGGATAATTTTGCCTAATTGAGTCTTTTTACTAAGTTTTCCTTTAACGACTTCTCAATGTTTCATGAAGCAATGTTGCTCATAATCTTCTACCATCCTTCTCTGTAAGATTTTGTAATTAGTTTATATTTTCAGCTATCATTGTTTGGTACATCTCTCTGAATGGTAAGGAGATCAAATGGTTGCTGGCTGAGGTGATTTTGGTCTCCTTATTATAACAATTGATTTATATTGGTTGAGTCTTTGTATAAAAATGTTATAGTTGTTGTTACTATCTTCTCCTCCTCTGTCCACTTCTCCTTGTTTGGCCTCAATTATTTGTTTAAATAGATTAGATTGGACTTCAATTAAATAGCCTATTTTTCTCATTTTTAATTCTTCTACATAGTTTTGTATTCTTTTTGGTCTTTCCTGTAACTAATCACAATTCTTGTTAGTTCAGGAATGATTTCCATATCAGTAACAAGTCATTGCCTCTCAAAATAGAATCAATTTCACTAGCATCTCCCAATTTTTTATCTTGAAGAAAATATTCATGATATGGAAGTATGAGACTCTGTTCTCTCTCATTTCTTCTATCAAGAGTTCTCAAAACATTTTTTTATGTCGTGGACCTCTTTGGCAATCTGGTGAAGTCTGCAAATAACTTCTTGGAATAATTTTTGTTGACTTGAATTCATATTGGAAGGAAATCTTAAGTTTCAGCTAGAGGTGATTGAAAATAAGATGTATTTTTTTTTTTTTTTGCATCTCAAGTTCACAAGAGTGCACTTATTATTAGCATGTGTCAGGCACTGTGCTAAGTACTTGAGATACAAATAAAAAATTAAGAAAATAGTTCTTGCCTTCAAGAGGTTCCATTCTAAGGGAAGAAGACAGCACATAAAGGGGAACTGGGAAAGTATGTGTGTGTGCAGGGGTAAAGGACCTGAATGAAAATCCAGCAACTAGAAAGCTAAGTATAAAGAAAGATCAATCTTGAGAACAATACTCTAGTTCAGCGGTTCTCAACCTGGGGGTTGAACGACCCTTTCACAGGGGTCACAGGGGTCACCTAAGACCATTGGCAAACATATATCTGATGGTCTTAGGAACCGAGACACTGCTCCTCTATCCGTCTCCAGGCAGGTCCGCCCACATGCAGATATGCCCACATATGAGTATTAAAGGGTCACGGCATTAGGAAGGTTGAGAACCATTGCTCTAGTTGGAAAGATCAGTCTTGGAGCCTAGGTCTGAGAATCTCCATATGAGCAGATGACGAGTTCATAGCTCAAAGAACCCAAGAGAAGGTCTTTTGCTGGTCCTAGGGAAGGATTTCTGTTTCCTTTAAAAGAGCTGGGAAAAGCCTGTAGGCTTTAAGGTAAAAGAGGATGACAGCATTTACTCCTTCCTTGAGGAAGAGGTAGACAAAAATTTAGTTGATCCAGAAACTGAAAGCAGTATACAATAAGCATTCAATTAAATTGCATTTGATGAGAAGCATCCAGCTGAGCAGGATCTTAGAGGTCATTACCCAGCAGAACAGCATATGGTGGAGACATGTGTTTAAGGATATCACACTTTAAGTAGAGGAGAGAGTTGAGCTTCAGGTTGGATAGAGAGACTCTGAAGTCCTATAGGTGAATACTGCCATCCTAATACATCCAGCCCTATTACTGGGGAATTAGGGTTCATGGCAAGGCTCAGAACACCTTCAGATACAGTTGCAGGTGTGTGATGTCTAGAGGTCCCGCCATCTTACTAGAATTATTGTAGGGGTGGCTCTTATTCCTTCAACCAATTTGAGCAGCCATGTCACTCTTCTCCCTTGAATGTCCTGGATGAAGTGTGGGTGGGTGAGGAGAAGGTTGGTTGCTCTTCCTATTTGTTCACCCTGGATGGGGTCTGTTTAGCATCAAGCAGAAACTGAGACTAGAAAGGAACAGGAACTATGACCAAAGGTATGGGTTGTCCTTCCTCCTATGTACTCTGGTCACATGTGGGCTATATGTTCTATAGGCTCCTTCACAATGTTCCTTGACCATATGCATTCCTGACATGCATGTATCTTTTTGTATGTGTACTTATTACATGGGACACCTACATGTGCATTTCTCAAAACATGCTTCCTGGCTGTTTGTG
>CM053585.1:351153620-351179672 GCA_028646515.1 Pseudochirops corinnae | reverse complement strand
AATGCAGGGATTTGTTTTGCTTGGCTGTGAATATTTGTTATAAAGATTTTGTTTTTCTTTTTTCTCTAATGGGGAAGAGAGAGAGAAAGAAAGTAAATCAAATAGATTTTTATTAAATTTTAAAAATAAAATTAATTTTAAAGATAACTATTGATCTATAAGCCTTAAAGATCATCATGGTAGTCTTTTTGCAATTGGGTAATACTACAATATGTGATAACCAAATATCCCTGGAAATGGTGTTTCTAAATTCTTTTATTTCAAAGAGAAACTGTGAACTATTCTTCCATTAAACTGTAATGTCCTTTAACCCTCTGGTTTCCTTTATAGTAATAATGTCAAGATTGGTCACGATTCACTCTCTCTAGTTGGATATCCACTCATTTGTCACTGATCGAGATAGGTCCATAATACTCCTAAAATAGTATCTGCCTACTTTCAAAGGGAATACAGAAATATAGACAGAGTTCATCAAAATTTCTAGAAAGTTGGACTTGGCGTATCTACCTTTTCCCAACAACTTATTCCACCACCTGGTTTCTCTCTTTCCATTTCTCCATTCTCCCTTCCTCTACATATCTTTGAGTCTCTCCATCTTTCTTTTCTCTCCATCTCTCTTCTCTTTGTCATCTTTCTCCTCAATGTCTCTCTAAGTCTCTGTTGCTTTGTCTTTATGTTTCCATCTGTCTCTCTCTACCTGTCTCTCTAGCCCTCCTTCTTTCCTCCCCACCCATCCATGCAGTTTAGGAGATGACCAGAGGGGCCAATAAAGACTGAGATTTCATGGTCCCTTTTTATCTTCATGACTAATAGTTCTTCAATGTAGTCAAAGGAAAACACCAAATAAACAGACTATGAATCCACAAAGTGTTCATTTCAAGTCTTGGGATATAGTAACCTCCCTATTCGTGCTTTTCTATTGTGGATTTTCATGCAGGCTTTAAAACTTGCCATGGTATTTATGGTAATTTAATTACAAACTGCATCTTCATCTTTTAATTTCTTTCCTATTTATAATTATATGACTGTAATTAAAAGGTATTGCTGCTATAAACCCAGCCTGGCATAGCAGAGCTATAATGCTCAAGAAATATCTCTGGCTTTATTTCGTTTCTCCTCTTTGGAAAGGGTGGGGATTGTAAGTGGGGGAGAGGAGGAAGGGAGTTGTGGGGTGGGAGAGGAAGGCAGTGGGGCCTTCTTTGGTCATTAAAACCTCAAATCCTTTCATCAAATTCCCTTTGTTCCTTTAAGAAAATAATCAGAATTTTTCCAAACATTTCTCCCCAAATAAAATGTTTTGCTGTAATAGTTTCCATCTCAGCTTCTCACCACATCTGAAGTGTATCCTATTTGGACCCAAGAGGAAAATGCAAAGGACTCCAAGGGCATTCCTCTGAGGAGTTATTGAGACTCCCATTCCATTCTATCCTGTGGTGTAGCAAGGCCCTTCTGCCGCCATTGTTAGGGTCTTTAGACCAATCCACTGTAGCTGCTATTATCTTTATGTTCTAACAAGTAGAAGGCACCTAGTACATGCAAAAGGCTTTCAGCACTTTTCAGTGAAATATTGTTCAATACTTCAATGAAACATGCCAAGGAGGATTTTTGACAGACAAGAAAGCTAAGTTTGGAGGGAGAAGTTCTCCTAAAAAATTAATCAATCAGACACTAATAACAAGTCTTCTCTGAGGAAATCCTATATCCAGAACTGTGGCAGAAGAAACATTCCCTTTCCTCATGTAGCTTACAATATTGTTTGGTAGGCAACTAGATGGTACAGTGAAGGGTATATTAGACTTGAAGCCAGGAAAACCTGAATTCAAATCATATTTTACATACTTAACTAGCTATGTGATCCTGAGCAGGTCATAATGTCTCGTAGCCTCAGTTCTCTTATCTGCATAATGGGAATAATAAGAGCACCTACCTCACATGGCTTTGAAGAGGATCAAATGATATGTAAAGGTCTTTGTAGACTTTAAAGGTCTACATAAGTAACAGTAGTAGCAGTAGTAGTAGTAGTGGGGGTGGGGGTGGTAGTGGTGATAATGGCAGTGATGGTAGTAATAGAGTGGTGGCAGTGGTGGTGATGGCAGTAGTAGTAGCAGTAGTGGTGGTGAAAGTGGTAATAGCAGTAGCAGTAAGACACACATACAAAATAACTCAGAATATGTACCAAAAATAAAAATTGTCCAGCTTAACAGAACAGGAAAGAGAATACTTAAATACTCTATCTCAGAAAAAGAAATTGAATGAGACACAAAATGAACTCCTAAAGAAAAAAATCCAGGATCAAATGGTTTTACGAGTGATTTCTAACCAAACATTTAAAGAACAATTAATTCCAATGCTACCTAAACTGTTTGAAAAAAAATAGGTGAAGGAGTCCTACCAAAAGTCCTTTCGTAACACAAATACGGTCTTGATATCTAAAACGGGAAGAGTCAAAACAGAGAAGGAAAACTAAGAACCTATTTCCCTAATGTATATTGTGTCCATGAAACTTCCTGAGTGCTTAGAGTACTGTGGTGCCAGATTAAAATGCAATTGAGAAGTATTTAGCAAAATAAATAAAAACACAATATAGATAATATTCATTTGTGGTTTTCTAAGTCAATACATGGGCAACAGAGATTCTTTTCTATTTGGATCTGAGACCACTGATACAGAGGCTAGAGAGCATCCTCAGAGCCAGGACTTGAAAAGAAGAGACTAATAGAAGAAGGGAATGTGGCCTCCTGGTTAGGTAAGAGAATTCAGGCATCTACAAATAAGTATTACAAGAAGAAGGAAAATGGATCAGCATTTAATGAGGCAAAAGTTGCTGTGAATTTCCAAGAAAGCATGGAACCGCAGCAGGATATTCATTAATAGTGTGTTTTTTTTTCAACTAGAGATTATGAAAGCAGAATTTATGACCTACAAGGTAGAAATAATTAGCAAAACAGAAAAATTTGAATCTGTGGAGGAAAGTGTCACCAAATAAACAAAAGAGAAGATAACTAGGAATGTAAATATCTAGATGTGAAGGATAATTTGGAAAAAGAAAAGTAAAAAACAATATTAAGAGAAAACATATGAGCCGTATGACTAAAACATATTTGATCTAGAAAATAAAATGCTAAAAATAATCCAAGGATTATAGAGGTCCCAGAAGATAGGTAAAAAAAAAAAAAAAGAAAACCTGAACGATGTAATGCAAGAAATAACACAAGAAAAATGCCTAATATTTATGTACACAGAAAACAAAATGCCAATTGAAAGAAAACACAGATTGCCTCCAAAAACCGAACAATAGCAACAACAACTGGGGGAGGGAGGAGACACCATACTGCAAACTCCAAGACACATAGTGGTTAAATTTTAAAAATTCCACTGATAAATTACAAATTCTACAAGTGACCAGGAGAAAGTCCTTCAAATATAAAGGAAAGGAAGCTTGAATAACCCAAGATTATTCTATATCCACCAGAAACCACAGGAGGGAATGGAATAATGTGTGCAAAAGAGCAAAAGAGTTAAGATGCAGACCAAGTTCACCTACCCTGCAAATCCAAGCCTAATCATAAATGGAATAAAATGGATGTTAGGCAAAAAGAAAAAAAGGGAAGGGGAATCTAGGTGGCACAGTGGATAGAGCGCCAAGCCTGGAATCAGGAAGACTCATCTGCCTAAATTCAAATACAGTATCAGACACTTACTAGCTATGTGACCCTGGGCAAGTCACTTCACCTTGTTTCCCTCAGTTTCCTCATCTGTAAAGTGAGCCAGAGAAGGAAATGGAAAACCCTCCAGTATCTTTGCCAAGAAAACCCCAAATATGGTCATGAGGAGTCAGATACAACTTAAATGACTGAACAACAATAAATCAATTAAAAAGAGGCATTTGAAACTTTCCTGGAAGGAAAAGCAGACCTAGAGAAATGATTTGCTTCTCACATACTACAGACAAAAGAAATACGAGAGTATAGGAAGAGTAATAAATACAACAACCACGGGACACAACATCAAAGTAAGAACAGAGAGACTACTGAGAGATGTCTTCCTTTAACGTAGTTATCCCTTACATATCTCGATTTTCCCCATTGCAGTTTTGATATATCGTAGCTTGGCATGAGAAAAATTGGAAATTTGGGAGGAGTTTAGTGGAAACCATTCAACACGCAAAACAGTCAACAGACAACACAGGAGAAGTTTAGGAATTCAGAAATGCACAAAATATAATAATGTATAATTCAATTTTAATACCATAATAATTAAGACTTCTTCTCTGGTATGAAGGAAGGGTCACAAAATTCTGCTTGGATATTTCAGATTTTTTTTGGCAGGGGAGGGAGTCACCACATCCCTAAGCCCTGTGATGTAGAAGGGATAAATGTACATGAGACAAGAGTCCAACAGAAACAATAGCAGAGAAATAGGCTTGAAATATCAAGGACTAAATCTCACAACACTTCACCAATAGGTGAATCAAAGTTTTTTTGTGAGACTAAATTATAGAATAAAAAGGCACATAAAAAGATGAATGAGGAAGATAGAAGGGAATATGTGATATAACCTAATCAAATCAAAAGTTAACAAAGAAAGGAAAATAACTCCTGGACTTTCTCAGGAAGAAGAGCCCTGTCTGTCTTAATGACCATTTCAAGAAGTGATCTGCCTGGACAGAATTTTGCAGTTTCCCTAAATGTTGCTGCTCCTGGGGCCTAGACTTTTATGCCCTCTGCCTCTGTAACCTCAGAACTGCCCAGCAACCATCACTGATTATTCTCTGGACTTTCTTGGTCTCTTTAAATTTTATTTATTTGCTGTTTCTATCTTTATAATATGTTTTGTCTCCATATAAAGATAAACCAATTTTTATTGCAATCTAAACGAGTGCTTGCCATAAAGGAATGGACAACACAATGGGGAAGGGCTATAAGGAACTGACGGACCTGTACTGAGGCTGTCTCCAGCTCGAGACACAAAGCGGGGCTTCATTTTGCTATGTAAGTACCATATTGCTTCACATCAAAAAAAATGAGTTCTGTTTTAAGAGAGGCAAAAGGCTAACATTAATGTAAATTCCACCTGCTGCAGGGCCTTTGAAAACCATTGACCTCTCTGGCTGATCCCAGCTGGTCCTTGTTTTTGTGCTGGCTTTTATGAGCTATATGAAAGGATACATAAGGTGTGGATCAGCTCTTAAGGGAATACAGAAGTCTCAAAGTCTTGTCTTTCTCACTCAGGTCATGCTTTTCTTTTTTCCAATAAGTTAATGTAGAAGGAGGATACAAATGTTAACTTCTAGTAAATTCCAATCGGTACAACAAGATAACTAGGAAATGTGACCGGCTGCCCAACCAGTGGTGTGCTGGTACATATTTGGAACCACCTGGAAGAATAATGAAATATACAAGCATATTCACATCCACTGGGAGTGTCAGCATGTAGAGGCAACTGATATGATTAGAATATCTCAATTTCCCATTGTGTTGCCTGTCATTTCCAAACCAAATCCCTAATGGCCTACTTTTACACACAGTAAGTTAGTGTGCAAACATTACAAATGGAGGGTAGCACCCCCAATATTGCTCACAGTCTGCACACACACACACACACACACACACACACAATGTTATGATTTTTTAAATCATAAACACCAAGCCCAAATTCCCTGTTGTTCCGTTTTCCCATAAATCTGAAGCAGACCAGTTATGTTATATGATTCTTATCCTCAAGGTAAATTTCCTGCAGTTCCATTTATGCCTTGTGGACACGCAGTGCTGTCCACCTGCTCGTTTTGCAGTCAATAAACCCAGAACAGGTGAAATTAGAAGGAAATTTAAATAAGATCAAAAGACAGGTTCAAAAGAATTGGCTCAGCCATCTGGAATATCTCAATGCTGCAAATCACAAATACCAGGCCCCATGGAATTTTAAGTGGAGACTCTGGTTCCCCAGCTTTTCCACTATGTACCTCCTGATTTGAGAGAAAATTCATTGTTCCTAGGGATCGAGACAGTGACATGTTAAAGAGGGATGGATTCTCACTGTTGGGGAAAATCTCAAAAAAAAAAAAAAACAGAATGAGGAAAAGCAATAGATTTGGAGTTTGAATCCTACCTTAGCCATCATGGGCAACTCATTTCACTTTTGGGGAGCCTTGGTTTCCCCATTCATAAAATGAGGGTGTTGGATAAAATGACCTCTAAGGTCCCTTATGACTGAATCTATGATCCCATAAGGCAGTGCAGTGGGTAGAGCTCTGAACCTGAAGTCAGTAAGACCTGAGTTCAAATTTGAATTCATACATTTACTGGCTTCAGTTTCCTCAACTGCAAAACAGTTCTTTCTTGGCAGGATTGTTGTGATAAATGTTTATTCCATAGCCCCTTAAGTACTTCCCTGGTGTTCCTTATTGCTGCTTCTTAATGTGTTTGGCTTAATTGAGAGGGAGTTCATTAAAGACCCCAAACAATCTGGCTCCAATTTATGGTAACGTATTCAAGCCTCCCATCCTTCCTAAGTTGGGAAATGTCTATGTTGCAGCTAAAGGCTTTCCCCTTTACGTTTCAATGTCTTTCAGCCCCTGAAGACCTTCTGTTTTTCTTGAAATTCTCTTAGGGGCATCCCCTCTTAAACTCCTTTTTTAAAAATTCATTTTCATTATTATGAACTTAACCAACATAACTGTTTCCTTATACAAAGATACCCAGGAAAAAGAAAAGGCTTGTATATAACTGCAAATCTCTATTTTTTAAAAGTAAATATCAAATCCAACATGGTACTACCAACATTACACTGCTTATGTGTGTTCCTTTCTGAACTTTTCTCTGCTGTTTTCTGTATATTTTTTTAAATGTTTGATTTATGCTCTTTTCTCTCTTTTCGTTTTTTTCTCTGTATCACTATCATTTCTCTCCTTAATCCTACCCAAAACTCTTCTCCCTTCCCCAAAATGTCCTCCCTTGTAACAAATAAGCTTAGTTGAGCAAGACTGATCCACATATCGTGTGTCTGGAAATGGACGTCTTGTTCAGCTTGGTCCATCACCTCACAGTCAAGGAATGGGAAGAATGTTTCATCATTAGGTTTCTGGGTTCACATGTGGTGGTTGACATTGATCGTAGTTCTTAGGCCTTTAAAATGTTGTAGCTATTGTATAAATTGTTCTAATTCTGTTCACTTCAGTCTGCATCACTTCCCTCAAGTTTCCCCAGGTTTATCTAATTCAATTCCTTTTGTTATTTCTTGTGGAGAAATAACAACAAATTATTTTCATATACAACAATTTGTTGAACCATTCCCCGATTGATGGGGATCCACTTTCTTTCCAGTTCTTTGCTACCGAAAAAGTACTTCTATAAATATTTTTGTGCATATTGTTCCTTTCCTTCTTCCTCTGATCTCTTCAAGTTAAAGTTAGTGACCTTAGTTCCAAATTTGTTTCCCAGAATGGTTGGATGGATCAATTAACAGCTAAACCAGAAATGTTGTCTTTCAAAGCTCCTCTAAAAACATTTTCCTTTTTTTGCTCATCATTGCCAATTTAATAGGTGTGAGGTGCAAATTCAGTCATCTTAATTTGTGTTTCTATTATTATTATAGATTTAGAGCATTTTAAAATATGGTTGTTAATAGCTTTCTTTTTTCTCTGGAGAATTTTCTTTTTCTATCATTTGACTATTTATCTGTTGAAGAATAGCACTTGTTCCTATTTACTTCTAACAATTCCTTACATATCTTGGGTATAAGACCTTCATCTCAGAAATCTGCTGTAAAGATATTTTCCTGGTCAACTATTTCTATTATTTTAACTGCTTTAATGTTATTTATGCAAACATTTTTCAATTTTGTGTAACCAAAATAATCTATTTTATTTCCTAGGATACTCTGTATCCTATGTTTGGTCAAAAAGGGTCCCCCATCCAAAGTTGGGAAAGGTGTCTTGCTCCTTTCTCCTCTAATGTGATGATGACACAAATCTATATATGATATAGCCATGTTGGGGCTTACTAAGTTTACAGTATGACATATTGAGATAAACCTGATTTATAATAGATTGCTTTCAATCTTTCCAAAAGTTTTTGTCAAAGAGACAACTCTTACTCAAGTAGTTATACTCATTGGGCTTATATAACACTGTACAGCACATCTTTTTTTTTCATTGTTTCTAAGTCTTGCTGAATTAACTAAACTGTTAAAAGTAATCAACTTTTCTATTTTTTAACCAGTACCAAAACATCTTAATGATCACTACTTTGTAATATAGTTTGAGATTTAGTAAGAAAAGGCCAGGGCAATAAGGTAATGCAATGAATTGAGCACTGGGCTTGGAATCAAGAAGATTCATCTTCATGAGTTCAAATTTGGCCTTAGACACTTACTAGCTGTGTAACCCTGGGCAAGTCACTTTACCCTGTTTGCCTCAGTTCCTCATCTATAAAATGAATTGGAAAAGGACATGGTAAACCACACTAGCATCTTTGCCATGAAAACCCCACATGGGGTCACAAAGAGATGGACATGACCAAAGGAACAGAACAACACAAAAATGAGGTCTGCTTATTTCCAATTTTTTTACATTATTTCTTTAAAATTCTTGACCTTATTTCTTCAAGACGAATTTTTAAATTATTTTTTCTAGTTTTATAAAGTGACCTTTTGGTCATCTAAATCATATAACACTGAATATGTAAATTAATTTATTTAGTATTGACATTTTTACCATATAGGCATGGTCCAGTGTTGTAGCCATCATATTAGTATCTTTCCAATTGTGCATGCTTCTTTTTATTTCTATAAAGAATGTCTTATAGTTATATTCATATAATTCCTGTGAGTTTCTAGGTAGGTGGAGTCCCAGATATTTTATCTTCTGTAGTTATTTTAAAAGGAATTTTTTTTCTCTTCCTGGCGGATCTCAGTAATAGAAATTTGGTCATTTTGTAAGTTTAGTTTATATCCTCCTACTTTAATAATGTTGTTAATTTTCAATTCTAGATTCTCTACACAAGTCATCACGGAGAGGGTAGAATTACAATTTTGGTGAGGTTCTTTGCCCATACTTATTCCCCTGACTTCTTTTCATTTTCTTAGTGCTATCACTATCATTTCTAGAGTAATATCAAACAATAGGGGAGACAACAAACACTCTTATTTTACCTCTAATCTTTTTTGTAAGGCCTTGTCATAGTGTATCTCCATTACACATGATGTTGGTTCTTGATCTTTGATTTTTTTTGTTTATCATATTAATTGTTTATCATATTAATGAACAGCCCATTTATTCCTAAGTTTCTTCATGTTTTTAACATGGATTGGTGTTACGTTTTGTCAGAAGATTTTTCTACATCTATATGGTTTCATTGGTTTTGTTATTAATATGGTCTATTATGTTTATAGTTTTGCCATCATTGAACCAATACTGCATTTTCATCATAACACCAAACTTGTACTTCTGTATAACTTTCTAATTATGCTAATATAATTTATTTGTTAAAGTTATATTTTATATTTTGCATCTACATTCAATAAAACATAGTTTCCTTTCTGTGCTTTATCCCACTCCATAGTTTAAGGATCTGAACAAAGAAATTATGCAATATCATAAATAATTATTCTTTGAATATTTGATAGAACTCATTTGTAAATGCATCTTTTCCTGTTTGTCCTCCTTTAGAAAATCCCTTTCTGGCTTATTCTAATTATTTTTCTGAGACTAAATTATTTAAATTCTCCCTTTCTTGTTTGTAAATATTCATTTGTTTCATTATCAGTTTTGTGGATATGTAATTGAATTAAACATTTTAAAATAAATCTCTTTCTGTCTTCATCATTTGTTGTGAATTCTGTTCATATTTTATTATGATAATTTGGATTTGCTCCCTTTTTGCCAAATCAAACAATGGTTTATCAAGTTTATTTTTAATGTTTTCTTTTTATTTATCAATTCAACAGCTTTTGGATTTTCAATTTTGTTTATCACTTCTTTGGTTTTCAGAATTTCTATTTTTGTGTTTAGTTGGGTTTTATTACTTGTTGCTTTTCCATATTTTTAGTTGCATGCCAAAGTCATTGGTCCTGTCTTTCTTTTCTTTTGATTAAATTAAAATGTTTCCTAAGAAAATAAGCTTCAACTACATCCCAAAACTTAATGTGTTGCCTTATTATTGTCATTTATTTAATGGAATTCTTTATTTTTCTATGATTTATTCTTTGACTAATATATTCTTTAATCTTAAATAATGTTGCCTTTTAAGTTTGAATTCTTTCTTTATATACCTTTTATTGAATATTATTTTTAGAGAATCATGGTAAGAAAAAGATATGTTCAGTATTTTTGCTTCTCTGCATCTATTTATGATTTTTATGGCATTTATGCATAGTAAATTTTTGTAAAGGCATCATATCTCGCTAAGTAATATATATATTTCTTTTTATTCTCCTTCAGTAATAATTCTCTATCATACATGAGTTTTCTGAATCTTCAGATCTTTAACTTCTTTCTTTTTTACTTGCTATAATCATCTAGGTTTAAAAGATGGCACATTGAATTCCCCAACTATAATAATTTTGCTATAAATTCCTCCCCATAATTCATTTAATTATTCTTTTAAGTACTGATATGTTGTGCCATTGTCTACCTATATATTAAGTATTAATATTATTTCATTATCCTTCATTCCTTTAAGCATGCCCTACTTTCATATTTTTACTTTTGCCTTAGCTGGAATAATGACTTGTTATTCCCAGTTTTAAAAATTCATTTGAAGCATAATAAATTCCATTCTGACTCTTCTTTTTAATTCTACACAAATATTTATGTTTCAGGTACATTTCTTATAATCAACATATTGTCGTATTTGGAGTTCTATGCCATTGTGTCACCATCTTCTGTTTCATAGATGAGTTTATTCTATTCATATTCATAGTTATGAGTGTTGATTGTATATTTCCCTCCACCATATACTCTTATACTTCTTTTTCTTTTTTTCTCCTTTCTTCTCTCTTTACAGAGAAGAAAGAGATGGAGAAAGAGGAATCTGATGACCACCAATAATCCATCACTGAAGAAGTCCATATCAAGCTTAAATTCCAGTTTCTGGCCCTTACGGTCTCTTTTTCTCTTTTTAATCCTTTCTTTCTTATCTGCCCTCCAAGATATTTTTTTGCTTGTCACTATTTCCTCTTCAACTCTGCTTTCTCTCTTACACTTTCCTCTCCCTTCTCCCTGTCTCCATCTGTTTTCCTATGTAGTTGAATGTATTTCTATACAAACTCATATGTGTGTGTTCCATGAAATGTTTGCCTCCCCCTATCCATTCCTACATTTTTGTACCCTTTTCCTGCATCCCCCAATTTGCAAAATATTAACTTTCCCTTCCTTCTTCCTCTTTACTTTTTAGTGTATTCCTTTTCTCTTCTCTTTTTTTTCCTCTGAAAATTCACGAAGTAGAACAACAAGACCCCTAGCATACATGTTTGTTATGTGTATTACATGACTCCCTCAGGGACTCTCAAAGATATTAGGATTCTGAAGATATATTAGCCTCTTTGCCCCCTTTTAAAATATAAACACTTTATCATTGTTTAACATCTTTTAATTGCTCTAACTTTTCAAGTTTCTACTGACTTTGGTAGTGTCATTTCAAAATTTTCTCTCTAAATTGAATGTCTGGTGCTAGGCCCTATCCTCTATCCCAGTCTGTGGCTTCTGGTTTAGTCTTCAGTTGATCCACTGTGGGTGCTGGCCTTGACCCATCTTTATCTCTTTCTCCTTGAAAAACCTCCCATTGGGAACTGGTTTCTCCTCCTGCTGCAGTCTTGTCAGATGCTAGTTGGATATTAAACTCCACACTTGTCTCAGGCCTCCTTCAAGGCCCCCTGGTATGGGTGATCAGGTGCTTAGTCTTCCTCTGTAACTGCCAAGGCTCTTACTAGTGCAGAGTAGTGCATGAGTTGGGGCAGACCCTGTCTTCCTTTTCTATTTTGACAGTTTAGGGCTGCCCCCATTACCAGAACTCCTGAAGGCTTGCAACTCTCCTTACCATTCCTGATTCAGGACTCTTGCTGGCTTCAGAGCCATTTGCCAAATCTTACATGGGATTGGAAGGCATGCCCTTCTCCCAGAGCTTCTCTTATGAGACTTCTCTCCAGCCTCTGCTGCCTTCTGACTGTCTTTTCATGCAATTTTGGACTGAATGGAGGATCTTACTTGTATATCCGTTTGGTTTTCTTTATCATTTTTTTGCTCTGGAATCTTTGTCAGATATTCCCTGAGGTGTTTGGGAAAAGGGCTAGACTCTTCCCCAAACTTTCATATCACTATCCTAACCAGAAGCCTCTCCCACCTGCCTTTTCAAATTCATCTCATCATATCTCTGCTTCAGTAGGTTATTTTCCAGGCTGTTAGAAGACTTCAAAATGCTCAACCACTATCTGGATAAAGGAGGAGCAACATGCTATTTGGCTTCTTTCAAAAGCCCTTTAGATATCCTGCTGCTTAAGAATATCTGTAGAACAATAAAGGTAGCAGTACAACTGGATCAGAGCTCTTAAAACACCTCATTAACTATTCAAATGTACAGAATGCCTTTCACATAGTAGGCATTTAATGGTGTGGAGGAGAGGGAAGAGAAAAGGTTAAAAAAAGAAACTTACATGATAATTTTGCTGTATATTTGAAAGGAATAGCAAGTTGTGCATAGTAGATTTGAAGTTTTGGGTGCAATCATCTTTTTTTTTTTTTTTTATTGTGCTAGGTTAGGGAAAGGCTTGTTTCATTCCATAAAGTAATAAAATACATTTTGAAAAACGTGCAGAGAGAGAGAGAGAGAGAGAGAGAGAGAGAGAGAGGGAGAGAGGGAGAGAGAGAAAGAGAGAGAGAAAGAGAGAGAGAAAAAGAGAGAGACAGAGAGAGAGAGAAAGAGAGAGAGAGAGAGAGAGAGAGAGAGAGATTTCTTGGATTGGATTAGAAGGCACTGTATGACACACTGGGGGAAAGGGGGGATGAAAGAGTTCAAACCCTTAAATAATATACATTTAACTTGAGGGTGCTACTGTTTCTTCATCTGTAAAATGGGGAATTAGGATTGGAAAACGCCCAAGGTTGCTTACAGCTCTGATTCTATGAATTTAACCTTTATATTGATGGCCAGTACTAATCTCATGATGTATATGGGGAAACTGATATACAGAGATATTTTTGTGACTTTCTCAAGGTCCCACAGTGTATCAATGACACAGCCAAGAAGAAAATACAGTTGTCCTCCCCACCCCTGTTTAATGGATCACACATCTTGGAGTTCATGAAACACACCGGGAGAAATGCCATGGTAACATGCCATTGTGCTTTCTCCTCCAAGGAGTGGAGGAGAGGCAATAAGAATCTCACAGGAAAAAATGTACCAGTAAATTTATTTACATGTTGGGATCATTATCCAAGAACTATTTTTGGGTCAAAGTGACATACATCTATCCATCTTCTATTCAGAAATATGCTTCTCTGGGGGACAAAAATCCACACCCAGCTGTTATTTATGGGAGCTGTTAGGAACAGAACCATGAATAAAAGTGCACACATCAAGGATGACTATTTTCATATGGTGTCAGAAAATATTTCATTGTAGTGGCTTCTTTTGAATGGAGGCCAAAGTCAGAGCTGGAATTGGAAAGGGATTTTTTTTTTTTTACAATGAAGTGTCTTGAAAACAGATTCATGTCTATATTTCTATGAAGCAGATTACACATATTTCTCCCTAACTAAAACCATAATTAGCAACAGAAGTCTAGAAGGTTCTCCAAGCAATGGAGATGATATTGGGAAACTTCAAAAGACTATTAGTTACATGGTTTACTAAAAACCTAGCATTTTATTCCATCTGATATTTTCACCATTTCTACTTTTATTATTTAGGTCCCTGGGAAAAACCAAAGACCAGAAATACTAAGGCTAAACAAAATACAATCAGAATTTGGGAGGATCTCAAATGTTGTCTCTAGGATTTCTAGAAGGTTATTTCTAGTACAGTAGAAACAACAGAGAAAAGATGAAATAAAATGTAAACTCCTTGAGGGTTTTGACTATTTCAGCTTTTCCTTGGTATCTCCAGTCTAGCTCATTGTCTTCCAGTCCAATGTATTTATTAAGGTCTTTCCAAATGAAAAGCCCTATTTGGTGACAGGAATACAAAGAAATGATGAAAAACAATCCTCACCTTCAAGAAACTTACATCCGATAGCCATAATTTGTTGAATTGGATTGATTTGTTCAAGTTGACACAGGTAGAAAGTGGATGATGGAGAATCTGACTGAAGATTCTATAATGTCAATTGCAGCACTTTCTACTACATTACATAAAGCACACAGAACAACAATGGGAAAAATGTGAGAAAAGTCTGAATTCTTTACAATGAATCATCTTTATTCTTCATGCTCTGTTTGTCCTCCCAACTAAGACATTAACAAGTTGATGTGCATGCAAAGAAGAGCCATAGTGAATGTGAAGGATCTGGAAACCATGGCACCTGAGGAAAGAATGGAGAGGAGTAGGGCTATTTAACCTTGATAAAAGAAGACATGCATTCCCTTCAAATATATGAAGGGTTGTCATATGGAAGAATGATGAGATTTTTACTATGTAATTCTAGGAGGAAAGAACTCCTAAGGTCAAAGTTACAGGGAAGCAGATAGAAATCATCTCAACATTATCTGTAACATTTATTCCATGAACTTTATATTATATTTTTTTAAAAATAAACTTCAAGTCATTCTCAATGAGTATTATTGAGCCTTCCCCACTACATTCTTATAGGTTCTTACAACTCAACTGAATTCATCTTTGCTTCCTTCCACCTTTTGTACATGCCTTTTTCAGATACTATGTGGTTATTGGAGGTCATATTGGTACATATGCTCCTGCCTTCCCTTCTTCATTTAGATAACTTGTTTTTGTACTACAAACATATATATCTATATATCTATATATCTATATCTATATCTATATCTATATATATATATATATATATAGACACAGAGAGAGAGAGAAGCTTTTATGCCTCTTGAACAATCTTATCTTTTGAAATCCTTGCCCTTTTAAGGATGATATTTAATTGAAAGAATTTACCAAGACCAAGTAATGAATAGCATAGTGCTTGCTTTCTCAATGGTTGGAGGGTTGGAGGGAGGGAGAAAATTTGGAACTCCACATTTTTTTAAAATGTTAAAAACAAATAAATAACTTTTTAAAAAAAATTTTAAATATCTGAGTAGTTTAGTTGACCAAGAGCTCACACTGACTCAACATTATAATATGCTATTATTTTAAAAATACTAATCTCCTCTTTAAATATATTAATCAAAGCATAAGTTCCTCAAAAAGACAGGATATGAACCTACACTAGCTTGAAAAACAATGCCAAGATTACTATGTTTTATTTTGGGTACCAAGCTTGAAAAGAGACATTGTTAAGTGGAAGTAAATGCAAAAAAGGGCAAGGTGATAGGAAAGTGTGTGGAAACCATGGCATCTAAGAAAACAATGGGGAAAATTGAGATATTTAGCCTAGACAAAAAGAAGATATGAGTTCTCTTCAAATATCTGAAGGGCTACCTTGTAAAGAAAGACTTACCCCAGGGGGTAAAACTAAGGCTAAACCTACAGCAAAGGCAGATTTCATTCATCTCAATATAAGGAAGAAGTTTTCAAAGAATAACCAAAGTTGGAATAATCTGCCTTGTGAAACAATTTGACTTCCTTACCTGGAGGTACTCAGTCAAAGACTGGGTGACCATATCTCAGGGATCTTGTTGAGAGTTGTGTTTCATTTGAAAGGTTGGATTAGATGAGCCCTTCTTAAACTGTGGGTCATGACCCTATATGGGGCCACAACAAATTTGGCGAGAATAAAAGGTTTCTGAACGTGCAATGACCAAAAGTCAATCCAAAATCAAATATGTAATGAATCAGAGGTATTTCTGGAAGCACTTGTCCATGTTCTTTTGAACAACTTCAATACAAGTTTGGATCTGAATTCACAAAGCAGGCGCACTTCACATTGTGCATGCCATCAGGCCATGCGAGTCAATGAACACTGATGAAATGCAGAAAAGGGTTCATGAATGGAAAAAGTTTGTTCTGGACTAGATGACTTGCAAATTGTCTTTCACTGCAATGATTCAACCCACGTTTCCTTATTCAGCCATATTTCCAAACATTCAAACACATTTTTATGAGTTTTTTAAATTGCTTTACAATAGACTCATCATAAAAGATGATGTTATCATTAGGGTGGGTTTTCCCAAAGAACAAGCAGATGAATCAAAGTATAGTAAGGTAGGAGAAACATTGACTTTGCACCTTGGAGACTCTGCCCACATAGGTTACATTACGGAAATCTCTCCAAACCACATTGTGGTGGTAGTCCAATCTTCATCACACACAATAACTAAATAGAGTTATAAGTTCAGATAACTTGATGATCTATTTCAATAATTGGGTCAAATGCCAACCATGCTAGACAGTAGGCTATAAGAAATGGAATATTTTCTTGAGAATAAATGTCTTCAAGCTAACATCTATTCATATCAATATTTCATTTTATGATAAAAGACTCCCTCCAATCTAAAGCTTTTGCTAAAATTACAATATTCTGAGACCTCTTCAAAATAAGAATGTCAAAGTATAAACACATATATACACACGCACACATGTGTACATATACAATTTATTTCTTTCCGTTAAAGAGGAGCATTAAAAGCACTCAACATTCAAAAAAATACAAATAAGACTTAAATTTAGCAAAATTCCTTTCAACGATTTAAGCTCATGAACCACAGCAGTTCCTAAATAAAATTAGAATCAGGCATAACAAAAATAAGATATAAAGTAAGAGAATTGAGACAATCTTAAGAGGAACTCAAAAACGATTCCAATAATAAAGTAAATATGGGAACTATAAAACTCATGCAACTTAAGACATGACCAATGTAGTAAATTAATATACTCGTTTGAAAAATATTTGCCAATTTTAAAAATATTTTCTTAAAATAGGATTATAATATCACAGAGTGTTATTCACCTACAGCTCTTGTACCTTTGTTAAGCAATGAATGAAGAAAAATTCCAAGTGTCCTATAAAGCCCAGGGACTTCAAATAAAATGGCTGTGTGATCTGATCACTACACAGAGAAGATATAATCATGTCACCTAAAATTCGTACCTACTTTTAAGTGACAAAAGAAATAAAAGAAAGATTTTTTTCTCCAACTCACTCCTACTTAAATATTCTCTTCATATGGCACTTATACATATAGCCACTGTAACCAAATCACTCTGCTCAGAAGCTTTTTTGCTCTTGAAATAGATACTCATGATCATGGTTTTCCTCTTCTGCTATCCTTAATAGTACAATTCTGAAAACAGTGGAAATTACCAGAATAAGGTGACTGGAAGACTAGAGGCACATTATGACCAGGGCTGGGCAAAAGATCTGGATACTGCCCGGGTGAAGTTGGCTTTGCAGTTTATATTGGCGTAAGTAAAATTCATTGTCCATATTCTATGACCAAACACTTAGGTTACATTCACTAAAATATGATGGCACTTGGAATTGGAACAACTTAGCCCCTTACAAAAATCATTTTCTACTCATAAACCATCTAGACAACTACTGACAATCCTTGAGGGCTCAAAGCAAAGACACTGCACACTTGAGAGAGCAAGGTGGGAAGAAACAATGATGGAGAAAGAAGGAGTTCAAGGCCAGTCCACTGAGGGACACTCTGAACATTCTTTCTTCCACAAGCAGTTGTTTGATTGACGAACTGATCCAAAAAAACTTTACAACCAGGGGTGTGCTGGAGCCAGCTTGAACTAGGTATCAAGAGTCAATTGATAAATTCTGGGTGAACATTTACACCTCAGAAACCGACAGGGGGTACAAACCAGGGCTTGATTTATTGTTGACAGTTGACTGCCTTTGTTGACTGTCTAGACTTAAGTAAGAGGAAAAATGTTAATAATGCAAAATAATAGTATGCTGTGTACATTTCCCCCCTGAAGAGCCAATAGTTAAACATTTACCAGCATACCTCAACCCATTTGACATTATCAAGTTGACGATTCTTTTATCTCTCAGGTTCTATCTCATTCCTATATTGTTTTAGTCAGACTGGCCTTCTATCTCTTTTCCACACATCCAAGTTCCTACACTTGCTCGTTTGCACGCAGGACCCCTGGGTCTAAAATGAGCTCTGTCTGCTTTGCAGAGTCCAAAACTTCCTTCTAAATACAGCTCAGGTTCTACTTCATACAAGAGGCCTTTCTTTATATTTTCCAGCTAGGTATTAGCACTCTCTCTGTCTTGAAATGAATTTGCATTACTTTCTGTATACTTTTTATTTACATATTTGTGCACATATCTTGTTCTTCCAGTAAAATGTAAGCTCCTTGAGGTTGTTCAGTTTCTGTCTTTATATCTCTACTGACTAGTACTATGTTTGTTGAAATGAATCCCATCAGGGTTGTGAATGTGTCTGGGATCCATGAAGATCCATTGATTTCCAACAGGAAGCTCTTATGAAGCAAAAGCACTAGAAAGTTTCCTGCAATAAGCAGTACAGCTCTATTAAACCCTGATGGCCCAGAATGCTCCTCACCATTCCCCCCAAACTTTCTCCACTAGCCCTGCAAAGGCTAGGAAGTGGTTTGGATAGCTCTCACTAGGACCAACTGGAACAAACTTATTGGTCCTCCAAGGTTGCTGTCTTAGATTTCTTCTTAATCTACCTAGTTCTGAAAATAAAAGTTGGTTCAACCAGAGAAATCATAGAATCATACACTTAGAGCTGTAAGGAATCTTATAGAACAGCTAATCCAACCCCTCATTTTGCAGATGAGGAACATGAAAACCTAGAGATTAAATCACTTGCCCAAGGCCAGAATTCAAATCCAGGTCCTCAGCTGAGAAATCCAGAATTCTTTCCACTGTACTCAAAACTAAATACTTTTCTTTTCAATTAAATAATTTTTAATTTACTTAGTCAGGCAATGAAGCCAGCAGATAAAATGAGATTCCTAGCAATGATATCTTTTGGCTTCTTTGTCTTTTAGATTAGTGAAAAATTGCACTTTTGTTGAACAATGCCACCACTTAAGAAAGAATTTTAAAATTGAGATGGAAGGGGAAAAGAGTAAGGAGAGAATACATAAAGGAGACTAAGAGACTTGGAAGTGAACAAATTTGGAAGCTAAAACCTCATAGGAAGTGTGAGCAATCATTATACTTAGCATCTTTTCATCTTCAAAGTACTCTACAAGCTCAAAGAAATAAATCTCAACATTGCTCTAATAATACCATCTGGCAGTTACAGCATACCTTTCATTCATGGATCTCAAAGCAGTTTATAAACACTAATTAATCTTTACAGCTCTTCTCAAAGGAAAGGGTGTACCCATTTTAGAGAGGTGTGAAATGAGAATACAGACCACACAGAAAACTGGCAGCCCAAACAGGTTGAGACTATGGTTGCAGGGTATTATTCTTAGGTTGAAGATCTTAAGACAGCCATTTATGCCATAAAGTATACAAATATTTGCAGATGGAGAAATAGAGAGCTGAAGAACTCTGGGAATCACAGAGACTCTCAGTTTGAACGAGGAAACTAAAACCTATTGTATCTCATATGTCATAGAAGATGTGGGTTTAAACCTCATCCCTACCCCCATTCTCCATTATCACAAAATAAAGGTCAGGTGAAATAAAGTACCCCAAATTAGACTACAGTGGTGATAGGGGATCAGTCTCAGAGCTGTGAAATAAGTGGAGTTTGTATTCAGTGGCCCTTTATAAATGCATTCCTTCTGAGTACCAAGAACTTTCTAGGATATTGCTGGACAGTTCCTCCCTGTCTAAGGGTGAAATCAGGGGAATTACCAGTAAGGAGCTGAAACCAGGAACCCTTCATACATGGGAAAGAGGGTCGGTGTCTACAGTAACAGATTTGGTAAGGAGAGAACTGAAAGGACAAGAGGCAATTATCAACAGGTAGCCCAAATACGCAAGGGTCGGAATTAGAGGGCATGCATAAGTTGTAGAAATATGTCAGAATCTGAAAGGATGCGGGTCCAAAGGGACAAAATTAGTAGGTGTCTTTACTTTTATAAGGAATCATAGATGGCATTGTGTATTGTCATTGTCATTTTCCTTCATTCTTGAAGGGATGTGATGTCATGACTTGCAGTGAATTGGATTTAAGTAAGGGAGGGCTGTGCAAAGTCACCAGCCTCACTTTCTCCTTTGGAGCGATATGGGTCAACACTGGTATAAGCTATTCTAAAAGGTCAACTTTCCAATTCAATGCACTGGGCTCAATAATCATGCCACCACTATTTTAAGACACACACACTCTTTAGTTTATGTCCAAGATTCAACTATTTAAAGATCCCTCTATAGAAAACAGCTAAATTAATGAGTCTGACAGACACCCCTGTCAGAGATATCACTAGAGTGGGAGTGACTAGGACTTTGATCCAGAGAGCCAAATTTAGAGGATGCTGACGTGACTTTCAGTCCTTCAGAGCTTAATACCTACTTATCAAGATTAATTAGTTAAAACAGAAAGTTATCAAGTGAAAGGAAGAATTCCTTCCTGCCCTATTCTGATCCCCTCCATCAACTGAGGATCATTCCCTATCTTGGATGGGACTTACTTCAAGCACAAAAATTCCTAGTTTTGTCTCTGACAAAACATTGGCAGCCAACCTCTCAAATTTTATCCATTCTTTCTCTCCTAACCCAAATCAATATTTACCTATACCCAATTTTCCTTGCTAGGAGTTAATCTGACAAGTAAATTTCTTATGAGATGTTACTGGACCTTAATGACTTGATGTACTTGTATTTATTTGTATTTTAACTAGGCTTTAAAATCTTGATCTGAAATAGTGATGAATGTGAGTATTTTCAATATTTATAGTCATTTTAGAAATAAGAAAGCAAGGACCAAAAAGATTAAGAGACTGTCCCATACTTACACAGATAGGAAGTAAAAGTATTGATCCAAGTCTCCTAACTTCTAACACAGGACTTTTCATGAATTTATGTATTCCCTAAGCTTCTATCATGAGCTCACTTTCCTTGACAATGGATGTTGTTATTATTTGTCCTCCATTTTGAAGAGGAAAAATGACATCACAGATGATGTCTTAACTTGCTCATGAATCAGATTTAACTGAGGCAGAGTTGTACAAAGTAATCAGCCTCACTCTCTTTCCCAGAGTTATCAAAGTCCAGTAGCAGGGCAAAAGTTAAGATGATTGCCAATGGTCCAGAATGCAGTGATTGAAGTTGGCATTTTCAATGTCTGACCAAGCTCCACAGTGTCTGCTTCAGCCACCTTCATGGCCACTGGAACAAATTGTTCTCAGCTGCCCATTCCAACAGGGAAATAAGGATAAGACACAATCTGTGCCCTCTTCAAGTTTAGAGTTTAACGCACAAGTGAACTATCTAAATCACAAGTTCTGGATTCATTATTTAGTAGCTGTGTGACTTTGGGAAGGCATTTCACCTCTTTGGGACATGGTTTTCTCATCCAAAAATGAGAGAGTAAGACTTACCAATCACTAAGTAAACAGGTCAACAAGCATTTATTAAGTACCTACTTTCTACTAGGCATTGTGCTAAGTACTAGAGATAGAAAGAAAGATAGTCATCGACCTCAGGAAACTCAGTTTGACTGAGGAGACAACATGCACATAGCTATGTACAAACAAGATATAGGCAGTACAAATTGGAAATAATCAACAGAGGAAAGGCTGTAGAACTAAGGGAGAATTAAGGGAGCTTCTTGTGAAATATGGGATTTTAGCTGGGACTTGAAGGAAGCTAAAAAATGAAAATAAATACTTGATTTTCAAAATCCTTCTTGAGCTCCTCCATGGCCTGTAACCAATTCATATTTTTCTGGGAAGCTTTTGATGCAGGAGTTCCAACTTAATTGTCTTCCTCCCATTCCATGCTTTGATGCTTTTTGTCTACAAAAAAAAAGGAATTTAAGGTTTGATTGTTGTGCTTGCTTTGCTTCCTTTGCTTGCTCATGTTGCCACTCAATTACTTGACTTTTGAGTGCTTTGTCACAGTAGAACTCTGCTTCCAGAGGGGAGAGCTTTGTCCCAAATTGCTGTGGTTTTCAGAGCTGCCAGAGCTATTAGTTGGGCACTCTCTCTACAGCCCCTACAGACTCTGGCTCACTGGTCACATACCCCAGGATCTCCACCCATGCAGTGATCCAGATCCAAGCAGTTAAAACAAGAGCAATTACCCTCTGACTGGTCACTTCGTCTCCCTATGATCTGCAGGCCAGGAGCTCTGAAGCAGCCATGTGGAGGCAACTGCTCAGCTGCAGTGCCTCTGCAGCTTCTTGCCTTTTTGCCCCAGGGGCAGTGGCCAGACCACTCTCTCAGTCTCCCTGTTCCCACAAAGTCCACAATGACCTTTTAATTTGTCTTTGGCATTTATGAGTTGATAATTCTGGAAACCACTACAGCTGCTGATGATCCACTCTCCTGAAGTCTGCTCCAGCCACTGCTGATTGTGGCTGCCCTGGGGCTAAAACCACGGGCTCATGCAGGGCTGGGCTCAGCTCCTAGCACTGCAATGGACCCTTCCTGCCAGGCTGCCTGCAGTGGGAGATTTGTTTCTCTCTGTCACTTTGCAGGTTCTGTAGCTCTAAAATTTGTTTAGAGTCATATTTTATAGGTATTTGAGGTGGTTGTGGGGGGAGCTCATAAGGTTTTCCTGCTTCTATGCCACCATCTTGGTTCTTCTCCCTCAAATAATCCACAACCTATTCTTGATGAAGCCACTCTTGGCTCTTTGGAATCACTGCTTTCCTTTCTCAATGTTATCCCACCATGTCTTTAATGATCAGCTCTAGAATTTTTAGGAATTGAAATTAAGCTCAGTGACCTATAGATTGAAGACTCTGTTCTGTTTCCTCTTTCTTATAAAATTGGGACATTTTCCCTTCTCCAATATTATGGTGCTTATCCTGTTTTCCATGATCTTTGAAATCCCTCTCACAGAGGCTTGGTAGTCAACATCTGCCCATTCTTTCAGGACCTGAGGGTATAGTTCATCTGGACCAGCAACTTGAATTCATCAAAGGACTTACATGCTCTCTCACTATCTCCTTATTATCTTGGGTATTAATTCTCTGTTGGCCATTTTTGTTCTCTCATTTCCAGTATAAAAGTTATTCTATTAACAGAGAAAACATAAACATAACAATATATAAACATAAAAAACTGAGAAACTCTGCTCTCTTCCTAATAGTTATCACTGTCCCATGGACCCAAACAAAGATCCTCTCCCTTCTTCATTGCTTCTTTTTCCTTCAATGTAGATTTTGAAACTTTGTGTCCTTAGCTCCCATTTCCAACCTCGGTCTCATTCTTTGCATTCCTGACACTACATTTATAGGACTATGTCAGAAATCAGTTCCTCCTGGTTAGTGAGAATCACATCCAGAATTTCATTTCTCTTTATTGGTTCCTCCACTTTTTGAAGGATGAAATTATCACTTTTGCTGTTGTTGTTGTTCAGTCTTCTTTAGTCTTGTCCAACTCTTCATGAGCCCATATGAAATTTTCTTGTCAAAGACACAGGAGTGGTTTGACATTTCCTTCTCCAGGTCATTTTGCAGATGAGGAAAGTGAGACAAATAGGTTAAGTGACTTGCCCAGGGTCACACAGCTAAGGCTAAGGCCAGATTTGATCAGGAAGATGAGTCTTATCTCCAGGCCCAGCACTCTATCTACTATGCCACCTAACTGCCCAAAAATTATCACTAGGACAACAAAAAGTCATTGGCTGCTCTAATTTTGGCAAAGAATGTCAGCAGATGCCCATATAATTAAAGTAAGTCCCCCATGACTATCTTATTATCATTGTGTATGTTTCCCAAATTCTTTATTCATTTCCACTCAGGTGGTCTATACTATGTTCCAATGACAAAACCACTTCTACTTTTCTCTCCTTATTTTGCTTCTCCACACTCCCTATTTCTAGATTGTCTTACAAGAAAATAGCTTCTTAGTATTCAATGTTACCCCCATTCCACCCGTTAGCTGTTCTATTTGTTGGTATACCCATCCAGACACACAGGAGGATCATGAGCTTTATCTCACCCAGTCTCTCGCCTGATAGCCTTTGTAACCTCATTATATAATTTTTGGGAGGATTTTATCATTCTTGAGAAAATTAATCTTTTTGCTGAACCTAGCCTAAATTGGATCAGGAAGAGAGTAGGGACAAGGAAACCAATTAGGGACTCTTAAAATAGTCTCAGTATGAAATAAAAGTGGCATCAATGAAAATGGAAAAAATGGATATAAGACATTTTGAAGGAAAAACTTAAAAAGACTTAACATTTCATTAGAGGAAAGATAATATGGCAAATGGATCTTTATCCATTCAAGACTTGGAGTCTTGAAATCCTTGGTTCAAGTCCTATCTATGACAAAAAATATATCTGTGACCATGGGAAATATATAGGTTATAAATTAGGTCATAAAGTTCAGGCTACTGAGAGGTTATATCTTCTCACTGCTCCCAGGTAAATAAAAGGCTGAGTTGTAGACAGGTGGCCAGCTGCTGGTGGATGGAGTTTTCAAACTGAGAGTTTACCATAAGGATGAAGTCAGAGATCAAAACCACCCACATTCTTTAAACAAACAAACAAATAAAAAACCTTGGAGGAGATTCATAGAATTTGAAGTTAGAAGAATTTTAAGGTAGAAGGGACCTCCCAGGTCAACAAGTTCAATTCACTCAGTTTATTGACATGGAAAATGCCAAGTCACTTGTTTAAGATCACAGGGCCAGTAGCTAGCAGAAGAAACCCAATATTCGAACTTAGGCCTTCTGATGCTAAATCCAGCTTTCAAACAATATTTACTGTGAAGATCTGAGCATGAGTGACTCAGAAAATGGAAGTTTACTGGTGGAAAAAGGAAGACAGCACAATGCAGAGCAGTGTTTTGTTTCCCAAACTATCTGGATAGTCTACAATGTAAATAGAAACCCACAAAGTAAATAAATTTTAAAAACTACCAATGCTAGCAACATTTTTCCTTCTAAAATACTAAACATGAAATTATGTGTCTGTCAAAAGCATTTATGTACAGCCATTTTTCTTATGAAAATAAACTTAAATTTCTCTTATTTTGCTCTGAATATTTTCTGACTCTTCTTTATTGAGGGGAAGAGGGGAAAGTCTGCATTCTAAGCCCTTCTCTTCCCCCCCCACCCTCATTTCAGAAATTATGAGTCTTTCTTAATGAGAAAAACTAGTTAAGAATATTTGTTTGGGAGTCTGGGGACCTGTATGCTACTCCTGGCTTTTATCACACATTCACTGGCTTGCCTAAGTCAGGTCACTTAGGATCTTTAGGTCTCACTTGTAAAAATAAGTGGATCGATTGACAATCTACTCCCTTTCCCAAGAGGATGAGAGAGCCTTCTAAGTTCTCTACCTTTGTTAAGCTTCTATTATTTTATATTTAAGATTTACCCTTCAACTCTGAGATTTAGGAGTAAATTTCCATTGATCCAAAGAGATTTGCCCAATTAAGTTCATTGGACTGAGCTCTTAGAGAATCAAAACCCCGACCAGCAGTTTAATCCATTATCAATACCACAAACTCATTTTTATCACTCACTCTTTTGAAGAAGATTTTCTATTAGTCTAGGGATAACCTAAGTTCATTTCTTTCTATAAAGAAGCTAGCAAAACTTCAAAACTGTCTCAGGCAATACTGTTTCTAAGTAAGGACAGTACATATTACCTTCCTCCCTCAGCAGCCCCCAAGCCACAGGCCAAGGAAAGGGAGAGCTCCCATGTTCTAAGGCAAATGAGTGTAGAAGAAGCAACAGAACCTCTAGGCCAGGAATTCTAAGTTTTTTTGTGGATCACAGACTCTCATTAGTAATCTGGCCAATTAGCCTATGGACTTTTCTTATTTTTTTTTTAAGACTTGAGTCGAATTCTTTTTTTTTTAA
>CM053585.1:351116774-351153120 GCA_028646515.1 Pseudochirops corinnae | reverse complement strand
CATCTGGCAAATTCAGCTTTTTAAGGCATTCTTCTCCTTATTGGCTTTTTGGGCCTCTTTTGCCATTTGAGTTAATCTATTTTTTAAGGTGTTATTTTCTTCAGTCAGGTTGTTGACTCTCTTTTCATGATTTTCTTGAATCGTTCTTATTTCTCTTCCCAATTTTTCTTCCACTTCTCTCATTTAGTTTTCAAAATCCTTCTTAAGCTGCTCTATGGCTTTTAGGCAGTCTTCATGTTTCTTGGAAGCTTTTGGTGTGGGAGTTCTGACTGTGTTGTCTTCTTCCCATTCCCTGCTTTGATCCTTCTTGTCCCCAAAGAAGGAATCTTGAGTTTGGTTGATGTTCTTACTTTGCTTCCTTTGCCTGCTCATGTTGGCCAGTCAATGATTTTTTAGCTCTTTGGAAATCTACTTCCAGAGGGGAAAGCTCTGTCCCAAATCGCTGGGGTTTTCCTAGCTGCCAGAGCTATTAGGGGGCTGTCATTTTTTTTGTAGCCCCCACCAACTTTGGCTCACTGAAAATGCACCCCAGGACCACCACCCAAGACCATGATCCGGATCTAGGCCGCTCAATCAAGAGCACTTGGCCTCTGAATGATCGCTTGGCCTCCCTGCAGTATGCAGGCTGAGAGCTCTGAAACAGCTATGTGGAGGCAGCTGCAGGGCCTCTGCTTCTGCTGCTTCCTTGCCCTGGAGGCAGTGTGGCCAAACCCACTTTTCTCCCCCAAGTTTAGCTGAGTTCCACTGACCTTTCACTTAGTCCTTGTTTCTTATGGCTTGATAATTCTGGAAACTGCCACAGCTGCTGCTGATCCACTCTCCTGAAGCTCTAGCTGTGGCTCATCCTGGCCACCCCCACAGCCAAGCCGCGGTTTCAGGCTGGGCTGGTTTCAGCTCTCAGTGCTGAGATGATCTCTTCCTGCCGAGCTGCCTTCAGCGGCAGGTGTATTTGTCTGAGTTTTAGAGCCCTAAAATTTGTTTAGAGTCATATTTTTTGGGTATTTGAGGTGGCTATGTGGGAGCTCCAGTAACTTGCTGCTCCTATGCCTCCATCTTGGCTGTGCCCCCTGACATTGCTTTTCAAAGACCATAAAATTGAAACTTGATATAGAAGAATGGCACCAAAAAAAACATTTCAAAATGTCTCCAAATAACTCCATTATATTATTCTCTTTTTAAAATTATTTTTTATTATGAACTTAAAACAAACATCTGAAAATATGATCAATTTAATAGACAATAATTTTAATAAATAATTTAATAATAGACATAATTTTAAAGTCTGTATAAAATTGAACACAATAATAGCCCCCTGCCCTGTTTGTGTTACCTCCTTAACTCCAATGTACTCTTTATTTATTTTTAATATTTTATTGACATTTTTGTTTCTCTTCTTTTTAGCCACTGACTAATAACTCCATGCTGCTCCCATAGAAACCTACTCTATTAAAACATAGGTATAGTAAGCTAAACAAATTCATACATTAATTCTATTTTCTCTAAAGCTACAGCTCATTCTGCAACACTGATTCCCCTCTCTACTAAGAGGTAGGAAGCATTCTACATCACCAGTTTCTAAAGTGATAGTTGATCATTCTGTTACTCAAAATTAAATCTTTTAAAAATGTTTTCCTTTGCCTTATTGTATTTCTTGTATAAATTGTTCTTCTGCTTCTGCTCACTTCATGCTGAATCAGTTCATATGAATCTTCACAAGTTTCTCTGTGTAGTGCTCCTTCTAGCCAATTAAGACTCATAGGTATGCCAGTTGCATTCCTAGGGAGCAACTATTCCAATTACAAAGGTACCCCATGGATCTCACTTCTAAAATTATAGCTCATGAGTCTCCAACAGTGAACTTCCCCTTACAAATCAGGTAATAGACACAATTAGATAAAAACAAAGGCATTTACTAAGATGAGATAGGAGAAAGAATGAAACATGAAATAATGAAAAATGTTCCCCTCATAAAAATGAAATGAAACGAAATGAAAAATGTTCCCCTCATAAACCTGAAGTGCATTGTCCTATAAATATATACAGTACACATAGGAAGAGTGATCACAAACTTAAGAGTACACTGATAGAGAGGCACCCATATAGGGCACACAACGCCAAGACAATTTGATGCTTTCTTTCTTCAGTGCAGCTTGGCTTTGTTATCCTTTCTTTTCCCCACAGATTTTCTACACTGGATTCAGTATCCCTAGTAGGCAATTATCTTAGCTGGGCCCAAATGGTTCTCTCCTCTCAAAAATTAATAACTCAATAATAACTCTTAATTAACTGAGAGTTCTTTGGAGTCCATAGTAGGCTCTCTACTTTACTATCAGGGATCCTCCTTGAAATTTTCTTGCCTCCAGTTGCTCCCACTTGACTCCCTCTCTGTGTCTGCATTTGACTTAAGAGCGTGTGTTTCTTCTTCATGTTGGATGTGACATTTCCTACCAGAAAAGTAACTTTAGTGCCATGTGGTCAGTAGAGTAGAGAAGAAAATTTCTTCCTACAATCTCTTTGCTTCCCTCTGGAATTGGCACAGGGGTCACACTCCACAAAACTGTTCATAACCTGAACTGATTGCAGAACTAAGCAAGTTAGCTTTAAAAAAAAAAAAGCAACCAAGGAAGTAAACAATCTACTCCTTTAGCTCATGGTGAACTACCCCACTGATTCCATCAGGGAAAACTTTACACTTCAGAAAGGAGTATTAACACCTTTTTAACACATTAACACTTCCTCTTCTCTGTTAGCTATCCCTTTATTTTCTCTGCTTACATCTATATTTACATTTAGTTTAACACTTCATTAACTGTGATTGCATCTTGGTCTGGGGGAAATTATTTGGTTAGGACCAATTCAGACTCTCACATCTAAAACTGTCAGTTATCATTCATTTTTTAATCTAATTTTTATTATGAACTTGTGAGGACTAGCATCTCTGGTGTGAATTTTTCATCTCTGTAATAAAAGGTGGGGGGTTCATTTCATAAACTATTCTCCTATGAAAAGTTTATTTATCATAATTACAAAGTATTCACTATGGCCTTATTGTTCTTTCTATTTGCATTGTACATAGCCTTATATTTTGTTTTCCTGATTCTATTCTCCCCATCAGCTCCTATGTCTTTCCATGGTTCTTTGACTTTTTTATATTCATCATTTCATACAGTGCAGAATTACTCATTTTTAAAAAAGATATTCTCTAATTGATGAGCACTTGCTTCTCAATATGAATGTTTTGGCTTATGTGGTTCCTTTTTTTTTGTCTTTGACTTTCTTGGACAAAAGAGATATAGAAGGAGAATCTTTGAGTTAAAGATTAGTAACATCTTAGTCATTTTTTAACATAATTCCACATTATTTTCCAGAACTGTCAGACCAATTCATAGCTCTAACAATAGTGTATTGAAAGCCTGTCTTCCTGAAGCACCCAAAACATTATTTCCATCTTTTATCAACTCTGTGAGTCTCCTGAATGTAAGGTAAAACTTCAGAGTTTTTTAAATTTACATTTTTTCTTTTATTACTGGTGATTTAGAGATTTTTCCTATGGTTGCTTATAATTTATAATTCTTATTCATATCCTTTGATCACTTATTCATTGCAGAATGATTCTTGGGTTTTTTGTACATGATTATTCTCTATATATCTTGATATCAGCCCCTTATCAGAGACCTTTGATCCAAAAATTTTTCTCAATCCCTATTTGCCTTCTTGTCCTAGCTTCATTGATTTTGTAAATAGAGTTTTTCAATTTCATGTAATCAATACTATTTATTTTGTCTAGCTGATGAATTTTTGTCTGTTCTAGGATAGGAGAATAGCAGCCACTCATGGGCCTGATCCCAATACTAATAGACATAGGTGCCCCATTGCTGACCTGGCCCAGCGTACCCTTTTGTAGACAGCCTAGTGGCCCCCCAAACTTGGAAGGTCACCATTTTGTTGCCAGTCTTAGTATAGCAGCTGATCAGATTAACCTCCTGAAGCACAGAACATTCAAGCTCAATTAATCCACTAATCTCAGCAGCTCTGGTAGCTGGATTTGGAGACACATCACCATGACTTGCCAAGAGAACAATTTTTTAAAAGAAGAACAACTTTGAGAGACTTAAGAACTTTGACCAATGTAATGATCTATCACCTCTCCAGAGATTGATGATAAACAAACTTCCAGCATCTTGTCAGAGAGCTAAGGGACCAAAGGTACAGAATATGATTCGTTTCCAGGTATAGCCAACGTATAGATTTGTTTTGTCTATGCTTAGTTGTTACATGGGAGTGCTTTTATTATGTATCGTTGGTGGTAGGGGAGGGTTTATGAGAAGTAGTGACAGTGATGTCAAAAGAAAAAAGCAAAAGAAAATTAAAAGTATCAATGAAACATTTTAAAAGTACACAGAAGTGAGCAAAAGGAAGTTCAGAAGGGGAACACAGATAAGCAAGGCAAGAAAGGTATTGCTTTGTTAAATTTAATGTGGATTTTTTTGAAAACCAAACACTATGTAATAGACTCACATTTCATATGCAATCCTCTTTTTTCTGTTCTTTGCATGTGAAATTACTCATTTGTTCATTTTTGTCAAAATCATTTAAAAAAACAGGGAATTTTCCCTAATTTGTGCTTAGAAAAGAGGTAGAAGGGTAGAGCAGAAAGAGCAATGGACTTTGAGTAAAAATCTAACACATATTGATTAAATACCTATGAGGTGCAAGGCACTGGGCCAAGTGGTAGGGACACAATGGCAAGGAAGATAATCAGTCCTTACTCTCAAGAATCTTACCTTCATCTTCTTATAGAAGACTTGGATCAGACTCATTTACTGTGGGACTCAGAACATACCACTTCCTTTCTGTGGATTTCAGTTTCCCTACCTGTTAAATTAGGCAGTTGAATGAAACAATCTCTAAGGTCCCTCCAGTGCCAACACACGTAATTGTTATTCTCTTAAATAAGGCTACACAGAGACATTCCTAAGTAATAATCGGTTAAGAGCTTCACGCGAGATAAATCTTTTAAAGATTTATTTGTTTCCTCTTTGCTTCTTTTGGCACACAAACTTCTCCTTTGGGAAAGGTCAGCACCAAACTTACTGCTTAATAAAAGTGGAATTGCCATGCTTAATTCACATCACCCACTCCAAAAAAAAATAAAACAAAGGAAATAAAGGTAGAAAGCTCAACATGCCCTATTCCATGCTGGGACCTGTTGGTTTTCTTATCATCTCCATCCAAGTATAGAGTCAAGCATGGGGGGAAGGGGAAAAAAGGAAGGAGTTAGGCCAATAGTACCTACTTCTTTGTCATTCATGCAGATGCAATTTTTAATTGGGTTTCTGGTTGAATGAGCACAAACACAACATCTGAAGGCTCATTTTTCCCTTCGATGGATGACCATTTGGCTATACATTTGTCACCGGTAGCATGGGAAGGGAACTTTTCAGTACTGGAACCACAGCTGGGGTGGGGTAGAAAGTTTGGGGTTGCCCCCTACAACAAGTGTTTGTTCCTTCCTCAAAAGCCTTGAGACCACCCATAGGCAGCTGGGGCAATGAGCATGGTCTGAGGAATGGAGACTATCTTGAAACAGAGTTTGAAGGAAAATTTTGGAGATAATAAGAAAATAACTCATTGGCTGATAGGTTGACTGATATGACTTTTGATTATTCAGAGGGGGAAGTTCTGCTTGACAGGAACCATTCTTTTCTTATACCATAGAGGAACACAAACATATAAGTCCAAACCAAAGGAAACATCCGCTAGGAAAAGGAAATGCCAACAGAGGAAGCATTATCTTAATTAAAATATATCTTTATTTTAAGGGGTTTTCTTTGCCTTTTGAAAATAAAGGAACACTTGCAGTAACTGGTATGTTTGAATTGGGTAGGAAAAATTTCCCAACTCACAACAATCTGTATGTTCTCATAGCAGAATATTACAAGAGCTTAAAGAAGAGACTGTTGCTGGCATTCCATCCTTACAGAAATCAATCATTGTCCTTCAACACAGCATAATGAACGTTATTATTTCCTCGTGTGGCCTGTAGGCTTCTTTAATTAAAGAATGGAAAAATAAATACTTCAAACTTTTTGCTTTTAATTAATCAAAAGCCATGTTTTCTTTCCTCAAGTTGCGAAGAAGTAATCAACGAATACATTCTGAACACAAGTGGCTTACAAAGTACCCAAAATGGTTCGAGAACAAAATTAAGCTGGTTATTTGACATCATGGTTGACAGACTGGTTCACTTGAAACAATAATAATTTTTTGAACACTCTCTTGTAATAAGTAAAGCTAATAATCCAATATATAGTGAGTAGATCTAACTTTGTATGCAACACATACATACACAATGAGATGAATATACTTCCTGGATCATATCATTCCATTTCATCCAATGGCTTTCAAAGATTTCGAAATTGACCGAGAACATTCTGCATCTAATCGAATGCTTTGGCTTGATTCATTACACATGTTCTTACACAGTTAAGGTATCAGAGTATTATATGGATACTTGCTTTAAATCGGGTGTAGTGAATGGGTTATTGGATGATCGATTCTAGGGATTCTCTTTGTCATTTAGGCTTAACAAAAAAAAAGGGAGGGGAGGAACAAGAAACTTTAGAATCTGATCTCCATACTTGGGAAAAGAGAGGGAGATAGGAGGGAAAAGTGAAGGAGAAGGGATATATTTCTTGGCCAGAAGAAGAATTCATCAGTAATAGGGTCTATGTATCAATCTGTTTGTTAATATCTAGCCTGCTAACCCTAGCTGAATATTCATGAATAGATTGGCAATGCTGGGGGAAAGCTCAGAAATGCAGACCTAGACTTTCCATCTTTGCCCAAGCCACCCCTCTTTACCTCTCTTTCTCATTCCCATCTGTAATTTCTTCTAGTCATTCAAGCTACCCACAAGACCTCAAGCGAGGTCTTTAAATCTATGATTCTATAGTAATATCAATATTTTACATTGATAATGGGAGAATGTCTTGACTATTTTCACGTGTTTCTATTTAATATGTTGAAGAGATTTTTGTAGGACGTGGTAGCTTCGACTTCTTTTTACTACTCCTAGTTACCACTCTCTGCCCCATCATACACACTGGAACAGAAGTTAAGCGCTGGGCACTCAGACATTTTCACTGATTATTCTCCATACTTGAAATATTTTCCCTCCTCTGCTTCCTGCCTTCCTTGGCTTTCTTCAGATCTCAGCTGAAGCTTTACCTCCTACAAGAAGACTTTCCTCATACCCCTTAATACTGATGCCTTCCCTGTGTTATCTTCAGTTGTATGGGGTATTCAGAAAGGACTAGCACCTCTGGTGTGAGGACCAACCAAGCCCTTTTCAGGGCTACTCATCCACTTTTAGTGTTCTCCATCACTCAAGTCTCACCTAAGCTCTAAGAAACTGTAGCATGAACAAAGGTCACACTCCAGTCTCAAACTTGTCAGTGAGTTAGGGAAATGTCTACCCCAAGCATGTGAAGACTTTCCCCAGTAGAATGGACATAAGAGAACAATTTGTTCCAATGGCCATGAAGGTGAATGAAGCAGGCACCATGGAGCACTTAAAACTTGGTCAGACATCAAAGACACCAAAGTAATCCACTGTATCCCAGTCCATAGCCAGTCATCATGACTTTCATCTTGTCACTAGACTTTGATAACTCTGAAAGAGTGAGGCTGATGACTTCACAAAACTCTGCTTCCCTTAAATCTAATTCACATACAAATCAAGAATCCCCTATGAAATCACTGGTCCTCTTCAAAATGAAGGATGAACAAGCTTCATAGAGTTACCTGGAGGCCATTGATAAGTTAAATGACTTATCCAGGGTCACAAATCAGTTTGTGTCAAAACTACATACAATGTAAATACAGGGTAATTTGGGGGTAAGACACTAGCAGTTGGAGGTTCAGGAAAGGCCTCAAGGAATAGCTGGCATAAGCTAAGATGACCACCAAGGTTATCTTTTTCTCTTTTGGGGAAGGAATAAAGTAGCTTACCTTCAATAAATGAGGAAACTCGGAGGAAGTTCAAAAACTTCTGAGAGGTATGCTAAGGAACTCAGTCAGAATAAGACCAGCAATAACAGCCTAAGGCCCCTGTTTTCACCTAAGGGAAGTCTGAATAGCAACTAGCCTCTAGTTCCCCAGGTGTCCTCTGCTCCCCAGCTAGCATCAATTAACACCAATCCCCATATTCAGGTTCTTCACTCCCTTCCATCCAATGGCCCATCCTACTGGAATCAGATAAGAACCCTATTAATACCCATGAAATACCACAGGCCTGGGAGAAAAGGGAGCCCCATTCCCTCTGAAATCCCCGATGGATGCCCAGTTAAACCTGGACTCCCAGAAGATCTAGCCACCATCTTCCCTGACTGCCCTGCATTTTGCTGTTGCCATTGCTGTTCAGTCATTTCAGTCATGTCTGACTCTTCATGACACCATTTAGGACTAAGTTCCCAAAGATACTGTCGTAGTTTGTCATTTCCTTCTCCAGTTCACTTTATAGATGAGGAAACTGAGGCAAACAAGGCTAAGTGACCTTCCCAGGATCACATGGCTAGGCTGCATTTGAACTCAGAAAGATGAGCATTCCCGACTCCAGACCTGGTGCTCTATCCACTGTCCCACCTGGCTGCCCTCTGCATTTTGTATCTCCGCTCAATAAAGCTAGCTCACTTTACCGCCTGGTCGTGCCTTGCACTGGACGGTTGGTATCCTGAACTTTCCTGTTAGCACTAAGACATCACCTCCTATTTGCCAGAGTGTGGAGATCTCTTGTCTAAATGGCTTCAGTGAAGCAAGGGTATCAGAAGACAGAGCAGAGCAAGTCCATCAAAGAACCCTGTCCAAACCCTCTGGGCCACTTCTGTCAAGGACGAAGACCTAGAAAATTATCCTAATACTAGAAACAAGACATGTCCTCCTTTTCCCACAATCCACACTGTTCTTATTGGTTTGTTGCTATTGTTTTCTATGCACAAAAACTACCCTTTGGATATTTTGCTGTCTAGTCCTTTGTCATGTTAAAACAGAAGAGCCTCACAAAGATGCCAGAAGATCTGATGATAACAATGACAGCTGACATTTACATGGCACCTGCAAGGTGCCAAAAGCTGTGCTAAATGCTTTACAAATATTGTCTCATTGCTTCCTCATGACAACCCCAAGAGGTAGGTGTGATTATTATTATTATCTCCATTTTACAGAGGGGGAAACTGAGACAGGCAGAGGTGAAATGATTTGCCCAGGGTAACACAAGCTAGTAAGTAGCTAAGGCAAGATTTGAATTCAAGGCTTCCTGATTCCAGTTCCACCACCTAGCTGCCCTAATGAAATACAATGAGTTCTTTGGAGAAGGTAAGAATATAAATGTAGAGGGCATAGGGACTGGATAGTGATATCATTAGTACAGGGAATTCCCAAGTGAGGAAACTCCTCTACCATTGTAGGTCAGTACGAGATTGTTGCACAGTACTCTCAGAGGCTGGGTAATTTGGCCAGCATCACACAGCCAATATGATTATTTCTGATATCTCAACATCATATTCATAAGAAAGGTCAAAAATATCTTCTAGCATATCTTCTAACAAAAAATTCTTGTCTTTATGTGAAATCATTTCTTGTCTCCCCAAATTTGCTATACCTCCAAGAGTAGTTGACTGTACAAAATCAGTGACCAACTCAGGATGCTTTCTGAAGCAACTCTTTGCCTCTTGATGGCTGATTAATCAGCCAGACACAAAAATTAATAATAACTGTTCTCCATAGAAAGCCCGTATCTGGAATTGTGACAAAAGACACACTCCCTTTCCTCATGTGGCTTACAATATTGTTAGGCAGAGACAGAGGATTCTGGGAAGATGACAGAGTAGGTAAGAAAATTCCAAGCTCTCCAGATTTTCCCCTCAAACAATAAAACAGCATGCCAGGGGGAACATAGAGCAGTAAAAATGAACAAGAGTTGGAGCAGAACAGTAGTCCTTCTGGGACAACTGCAAAAGATCTGAAGAAAAATCCCAAGACCAGGGTTTGATCCCTGTGAGGACTAAACATGTCCAGGCTAGTTCTACTGAAAAGGCAAGTCACATGCCCTGGGGCTAGCTGAGTTGATAGGCAGCCTTGGTTCCTGCTAGAGGAATTTTCCCTTCCCAGACAGTGTGTGGAGTTAGGCATAGGATTGAGAGAATCTCAGCCTATTGGCTGAGGAATGCCAGACTCCATTGTGCTGCCAAGATGCAGCCCTGGGTGAAAAGAACCAGCACACACCTGTAAGGGCAGAAGAAGTGGGACTGGATGACACTGCTTATAGGCATTTCCAGGAGGGCAGAATTCTTGGTTTCAATTCCAACTAGAGGGGAGAACTGAAGGAGGACATGAGGCCAGAGGCACCATCCCCCAAACCCCAGCGCAAGAGGTGATTACAAAAAATAAACTGCTACAAATTTTTAAAATGAGCAGGCAAAGAAAAAAGACTCCAACTATAGAAAGAACCAAAGAACAGAGAAGACCAGGGTTCATCTTCAGAGAAGGATACCGAAGCAAAAAAATCTCTCCTACCCCAAAGAGTGATGTCAAATGATCACTTGGCCAAAAAGAATTCATAGAAGAACTTAAAAAGTACTTTAAAAATCAAATGAGAGAGATTGAGGAATTTTTTTAAAATAAAAACAATCCAAGAAAAACAAGAAGATTATGAAAAGAAAGTCAACCAATTAGAAAAGGAGATCCAGAATCTTAAGGAAGAAAATGGCTCCTTGAAAATTAGAATTGGGCAAGGGGAAGCCAGCAAAGGTATGAGACCAAAAAATAATAAAACAAAATGTAAAGAATAAAAAAAGAAGAGAATGTGAAACATCTTATAAGAAAAACAACTGATCTGGAGAACAGATCAAGAAGAGAAAATGTAATAATCAGCGTACCTGAAAGCTACGATCAAAAAAAGAATCTTCATACAATTATACAAGAAATAATTAAGGAAAATTGTTCTGAGATGTTAGAACAAGAGGGGAAAGTAGAAATAGAAAAAGTTCACCAATCACCACCTGAAAAAGATTCTACAAGAAAAATCTATTGGGATATCATTGTCAAATTCTGAAACCTCCAGCTCAAAGATAAAATACTATGAGCAAAAAGAAAAAAAAAATTCAATATGACAGTGCCACAATTAGAATCACACAAGACCTAGCACCAGTGACACTAAAAGACTGCAGGTCTTAGAAAACTATCAAAGACCAAAAGAACTGGAGCCGTGGCCAAAAGAATCACCCAGCAAAGTTAAGCATGAGCCTGAATTAAAAAAAAAAAATAGATATTTAATGAATTGTCAGACTTTCAGGATTATGTTTAAAAAAAACCTAAACTTAACAGAAAATTTGACACATAAGATCCAAGAGAGATATAAGGTATATAACAAAGACTAATTACAAAGGACTCCATAAGGACCTTCTATATGAGGAAATGTAAAACATATGTTTAAGGTTGTTATTAGTAATTCAGTAATTCCTAAGAAAGATTGGGATAGACCTATGTATGATTTTTTTAAAAGTAAAAACCACTTAGTAACAGGTAAAAAGAGTAATTATTTTATACAAATTAGGTGCAAGAGGAAGAAATGACACAGAGGAATTAGGTCGGGGAGGAGGGCTGATAGTTCTGGAACCCTCCTTTCGTTGGGAATAGGTTTACAAGGGAACAATACACACACATCTAGAAGGGTATAAAAGTCTTCTAAATTCAGAAAGAAATAAAAGGATAAGGGGATAGGGAGGGGGAGAGGTTAGGGGAGGGATTTTTAGAGGGGAGGGTGAGGGAATAGGATGGGGAAGGTAATAGAAGGGTGTTTAGATCAACAGTAATGGAAGGAAAAGGGAGGGATCCTGGGGCAGGGGGCAGGGTGGGCAGGTGAAGTAACAGGAGAGCAAGGCAGGGGGTAGAAGTAAAGTAGAAGAGTCGAGGGGTAGGAAATTAGAGATGCACACAAACAGAAAATAATGATCAGGAGTAGAATTTATTAGGCAAAAAAATCAGTAGTAATCATGATCTCAGACAAAGTTAAAGCTAAAATAGATTTAATCAAAAGAGAAAAATAGGGAAACTACATTATTCATTGACTATGTTAATCAAAATTGGTTTAGACTATTTAAAATAACTCGATAGTATAAGGATGGAATATTGCTGTAGTGTAGGAAATGCTGAGCTGGTGGACTTGGAAAAATATGGAAAGACTCAGACTTATAAAGGAAGATGTTATCTACCATGAGAAAAACAGAGGACAAATAATTATAATATGGCCTACATATGAGTATGATTATAAATATCTAATAATATGTATGTGTAAGCGTATATATGTACGTATGCATGTTTACATCTTTGTGTGTATAATGTATGTTTACATGTGTGTGTATGCATGCATATACATATGTATGTATGTGTGTGTATCTGCGCTTAATTGTAGTCTTCTGGGGTGGGGGAAGGGGTAAGAAGGGGGGAAAAAGAACAAAGTAAAAAGTGCACAACTGAAAACAAAAGTAAACTTAAAGAATCAAACAAAACATGGCCAGCTCTAAACACAATGTGTAGTATTTATTATATGGCCTTTCTTGTAACGGAAATTTATTGCTGCATATTTTGAATCCTCTCTTACATTCTGCTTTGCACGTGGCAATGCTTTTTTTTCTCTTCTTCTTATTTTCTTTTCTTATTTCCTTCTGATTTTCCTTTTCTTATTTTCTTTTCTTATTTCTTTCTTATTTTCTTTTCTTATTCTATTCTTTTCTTGCTTCTTATTTTGTATTTAAGTTTTAATATTCAAGTTTATAATATGTTTCTTTTTCTTTTTCTCATTGTGTATTTGTTTTTTTTATTTAAGTTTAAAATAAATTAATAAAAAACCAATATTGTCAGGTAGTAAATCAGTCAACAAGCTTTTATTAAGCATTTACTAGGTGCCAGACCCTGTGCTAAGTTCTAGGAGTAAAGAGAAAGTCAATAACACTATTACTATCCCATTTTTTCTTTAAGTGATCACATTTTTAAATTTTAAGCTTTAAGTGATTAAGCCTGTGATTTCATCAGTAGAGTGGGGGAAATGCAGATCAGGAATTCATATTCCACTTAGACTATTAGAGAGATGCCTAGGACAGTAAGAGGATGAGTGATTTGCTCATGGTCACACAGTTAAAATGTATGAGACACAGGATTTGAATTCAGGTCTTCCTGTCATCGAAGTCAGCTGTCTATTCACTATATCCCATTGCCTCAAATCATTTTTCCATAAATACGATTACACAGGGAGACAGTGTTGTATAGTGGATAGAGACCTGGCCTCAAAGCCAGGAAAACCTAAATTCAAGTCCTGACTGGCACATTCAACCTTAGTGAGCCATAAGCAAGTCACTGAACCTCTTGGAGCCCTAGACAATTCTCTAAAAATATAAATTGCAGAGATGGTAGTGACCTGCATTGGGAGAAGGCATTCCTCACCTGGGAGTTCTCTCTACTAATGAAATCCTAGGTCCCATCCTTATCCCTACAATTAAACAAAACAGTCAAAATGGAATAAGGGAGGTATGAGGAAATGAGTGGCAATATTTTAATACTTAGGTGAATTTAGTCTTTAATTCTAAAGTTTAAGTATTAATCAATCATTCTGTCAGTCATGTTGAAAAATATTGGAAGTGTAATAGTTATATTACATTGGGCAAGGTCTTAAATGCAAGCAGTTTCACATGAAGTCATGTGTCTGGGGGTAGAGGTAATATCTTATAGTGTAATGGAAAACTCCCTAAATGTCAAAGGATAAAATCTAATATTACCAAAATGTGCTGAAAGTAATTATGGAATGCATCTCAGCCAAGGCTTTTGAAATTATTTAAAATATTAACACATAAATCATGACTTTGGGCAATATTTCATTATTCATGGAGACAGGAAAATTGAGGGGAGTCATTTCACAATTTGACCTAGCTTCAAAACTAATGAACAGGGGAAAAATGGCGCAGGGCCATCGGGGAGGGGAGAATCTAGGCTGTTCCCTCTCTTTCTTCTTTGCTGTCTTTCTAGGAACCAATTAAATACCCTATCCTCTTAGGTCACAGAATTCCTTTAAGGCAGAATGGGAATCATCTTTTCATCAAACAATGGAAGTGTTCTGTTCATTCATCCATGTCTACTGAATGCCACTTACCTCACCTTTGAGGTTACCAAAAAGAAACCATACATATCTGCCACAGAATTCTGGGTTCTAGAATTTGCCACAGAGCCATCTATACTGGCCCTCTTGCACAAAGAAACAGGTAATAAACAGATTTCTCGTAACTGATTTCCAACACTAAGAAGAAGATTTTGTTGGCAGAATTCCATAAGAAAGCACTGGAGCCTGTTTATATTGGTATAGATAAAAGCTAGGAGTCTGGCCATGTGTATGAAGGGAAATGAGATTGATTGATGGAACTCTCAACCTATCATGCACTGAATATCAGCCTTATGGGAGAGATTTTTTGACAATCATGAAATAGGAAGGTTAGGACTTGGAGGAAATGGGATGCTGGTCTTTCTCTTTCTCTCTAGTCTACCCCTTTATAAAATGATTTCTCTCTCACTGACATCAAATATTTCACAGATCATAGACTTAGATCTGGGGGATATTTTGGAGGTCATTGAGATCAACCCTTGCATTGTGCAGATGAGGAAATTGAAGCACAGAAAGGTGAAATGACCTATGACCAGTGCCACATAGATATGAAGTGTCTGAGGGTGTATTTGAAAAAACATCTTCTTGACTCTAAGTCTAGCACTCTATCTATTATTCTATACTGTCTCTATTACTTGAAGACAACTAATACAGCTCTTTTTAATGACTTCTCATCTCTAGGCTTAACATCTTTGTTAGACATTGTTTTTCAACCTCTATTCATCTCAGGACCTTCTTCTGAAAATAAATTAGTGCGGAACTCAGAGTCTAAATTAGACCTGGGTTCTAATCCAGACTCTGACACTTATACTTGTGTGACCTTGGACAAGTGATTCAACCCTTCTGAATCTTGTTTTTCTGATTTGTAAGACTAGGATAAGAATGCTTACAACATGAACTTTATAAGTTTGTTTAGGGAAAGCAATTTACGTATCTTAAATAGTAATAAATATAGTAAATGTCAGATAAATATGAGTTATCATTTGTCATTGCTCCTCCTAAAATTGTGAAATTATCTTTAAGATTACCAATACAAACTATACATATGTGACAGAAAATTTCAGGAATAAGAATCTGCTACAGAGCCATCTTACTGGCTCTCTTGGAGAAAAGAACAGGTGCTAGACAGATTGCTCATAACAGATGTCCAGCTGGTTATTTGAGATTACCAACACACCCATTGTTAAAAGCAATACCCCAACTGTGGTCTGACTAGCACAGAATTCAGTGGTCTATTATTTCCTATGATCTGGAGAGTCATCAAGGAATTTACCTTCTAATAGGGGAAGATAACCCAGATAGGAGACTGGGGTCCAGGGAGATGGTGAATGGAGTCATAGGGCAATTGACTATCATGCCCTTTCTACATATGTATGTATGTGCCTGGCACATAGTTAAGTGATTAAGAAATACTTATTGACTTATCTTGTTGACTTCCAGTAATGATATTGTTGACTTTATTATTGTTTTCAGGATTAGCACAAGCAGCAGAGAATTGTTTCATCTCAGCTTCAGAGGCTACATTGAGTGCACAGTCATCCACAAACAGAAAATCGTGGACCAACACTCCTTTCACTTTGGGTCTGGCTTGTAGCCTTTTCAAGTTGAAGAATTTACCATCAGTGTGATAGCTGACCTTGATGCCATGTTCATCCTCATTGATAGAATTTGACCACATGGCTGAAAATATCATGCTAAAAAGCATGGGAGCAAGCACGCAGCCTTCTTTCTCTCCATTGGTGATTGGGAAAGCAAGAGAATATTGTCCATTATCTAGAATGCTGGCAAGCATGCCATCATGAAATCATTGTACAACACTGATGAACTTCTCTGGGCAACCAAATTTTGACATAATTTTTCATAAGCCCTCATGACTAACAGTACCAAAGACCTTGGTCAGATCTACAAACGTTACGTTCAGACCTCTGTTCTGCTCCTGACATTTCTCCTGGAGTTGTTGGGCAGCAAACACCATATCAGTTGTTCCTCAGCTCTTTCTGAAGCCACACTGGCTCTCAGGTAAATGACCATCTTCCAGGTGAAGGATCTATTTTATGGACAACTCACACAAGGTAAGCGTTCATATGGTGGTCAGAAAAAGGGATACAAAGATACTCTCAAAGTCTCTCTTAAGAACTCTGGAATTGATTGTGCGGCATGGGAGACCCTGACACAGGATGGCTCAGCATGGCATGCCCACATTAGAAAAGGTGCTGTGCTCTATGAGCAAAGCAGAACTGAAACAGCTCAATGGAAATGTAGGATGCAAATTTAGAGAATCCACCCCAAATGTTCACATGGACCATTTGTACCCACTCTGTGATAGAACATCCCAAGCTCATATTGATCTTATCAGCCACAGTCAGCCACACTGAAACTTGACTCACACATAGTGATGTCATTTTGGTCCTCTTTGAGAAAAAAGGACAACAATTAACCAACCATTTTTTAAAGAGCTAGAGGAATCTGAAGGTGGGAAAGGGCACTGTTGGGAGGGCATGGTGAGTCTACGTCTCAGATAGATTTTAAAAACTCTCACTAATCGTGAGCCCAGAGTTCCAGGTTAGAGGCTGGGAAAGAAAGCCTGATATGAAGATGGCTGAAAAACACTTATTAGCAAAAGATGTGCCTGGCTTCTCACAAATTCTTGTAAGCCTACTTCCCCCCATTGTCTGACCCTTCTAAAGGGAGGACAATTCAGCCTACAAAAGAAGCATATTTATACTGTTATACTGTCACCCTCACAGCTTATGTTTATGCATATGAAAAATTTGTTGCATAGTTGCAGCAAACGATTTCACATGAAGTTAGTGATGGAAAAGTAATAAATCAGATTATTGTAGCACAAGATGGCCTAATTAATACTTGAATATCTGAAAATGTATCATGTAATCAAAATAGTGCAAACCAAAGGTTTGCTTAGTCTCAGATGATCTAAGTTCAGATCTCCTTTCTGCCACCATTTGGCTTTGAATAAGTCATATCCCCACCCTCTCTGGTTCTCAGTTTCCTCATCTATAAAAAGAGTGAGTTGGACCACAAAATGTCTGAAGTCCTTTCTAAATCTAAGACAATAATTACAGCATTTCCTTTCATCTCATTATGGCAGAAGTTTACTGCTTATTTCCCCATTACATGTTGAGGAAGCTTTTTTCTTTTCTTTTTAATAATTGTATTGATGTCATGTATTTTTATATTCACTTTGTTTCAAAATATACCCCTCTCCTTGTGCAATATGAACTGAGTATCAGATAAATCATTTACTCTGATATGCTAAAGGTATGTTGAACATAAAAAGGGTAATGTTCTTGAACAAAAACCAACTTAAAACTCAGTAACAAGGTATTACTGTGACCATCTGCTAGAAGGCTGATACTTAAACCTCCCAGGAATACAAAACACTTTGTAGTTTGGCTAATTGGGCATTTTACATCTCACCACTTTCCTTCCAGCTTATTCTTTCCTCTGCAACACCTCCATATTGATTGCCTTTCCCTCCTAGGAATGACTATCTGGAAATCAACTACCCTGCCCAGCTAAGGAAGAGGACTCTTGAGATTTACTTGGGGATTAATGAGTCCTTGTCTGGGACTACCATAGCATGAGAAGTCCCAGCCATGCTGCCCATTTCCCTTCTGAATCTCTCTCTGAGCTATCCTACCTTGACACTAGCTGCCTTGCCCTTCTAAGGGCCCCTTCATTTCCTCCCAAGCTTTCCAACTGCCCTCTATGTATTCACTTCCCCCATTAGAGTATGAGCTCCTTGAGAGTAGGAATAGTCTTATTTTCGAATGCCCAGCATGTAGCAGACTGCTTGGCATAAAGCAACTGCTTAAATGAATGCACTATTTATCTATCCATCTATCAATCTCTCTGTCTGTCTACCCATCCATCTAACTAGTTATTACCATTCACCCATCAATTTATCTATAATCTATCTATATGTCTGTTTTTCTATCTATCCTTCCATCTATCTAGTCAATTATTATCATTTATCATTTGTTTGTCTATTCATCCATTCAACTAGCTGGCTATTATCATTCATCCATCTATCATCTGTCTGTCTATCCATCTTTCACTCCATCTATCATTCTATCTTTCCATCTAACTGGCTATTATCATTCATCCATCTATCAATCTATCTATCCATCTAACTATTATCATTCATCTATCACTCTATCTCTGCACAGTCCATACAAGTCCTACTTTGTATTCCATGCTTGGTCACTTACTCAGAAAAGGAAATTAATCAGAAAAGGCAGCCACAGGATCAAGTCCAACCTCACCTCAGTGAGTTCTTGTCTTGGGGGGTGGGTGGGAGAAAGGAGCACAGCCACCCCAAACCCCCCACATAGAGACTGGAAACAGAGTGGACTAATTACCACACTGAAGAATCATATAAAAGAGTGAGCCAGAAGCTGTCTCTTCTTTTAACTGATGCAGCTCCCCATCTCACTCTTGCAAGTGTCCCAGCACTAGGCTACCATATGGCCCAAAAAACCCACATGGTTAATAACAACCAGACAACATGACTCTGAATATGGCCCATGGGGTGGTCCCTACACAGCAATTCAACCTTGCTATACAAACAATAGAATAAGACAAAAGAAAGAAATTAAAGGCAAAAAGATAGGCAAAAAAGAAACAAGAATATACCTGAAATGATGGTTCACTTAGAAAATCTTTGAGAAACAACAAAGAAATTGAGACAATGATTAGCTTCAGCAGAGTAACAGTATACAAACTAATCCATCAAAATTGGCAACATTTCTGTATACCAATAACAAAATCCAAGAGGGAATAGTAGACAGAAAAACTCCCTTCAAAATAAATACAAAACATTTTCAATATCGGGAAGTCAATCTACCAAGAATAGATAGAATTATAAAACACTCCTTGAAGAATTAAGAATAATGCCAACATAATAAAAAATGACAATGCCACTAAAATGAATCACATTCTTCATGTTACATCAAGGAAACCACCAAGGGGATACTTTATAGAGCTAGACCAAATACTAACAAAAATCATTTGGAGGAACAAAAGATGTAGACTCTTGAGGGATACAATGGGGAAGAAATGCAGGAATGAAGGAGAACCAGTGCTTCCAGACCTCAAATTAAAGTAAATTATAAAGCAAACTATTTGGTACTTGTTTTAAAAAATAAAAAAATAGATCAGTGGAATGGAAGAGAAAGGAAGGTACTGATAGTTCAGTATCAGGGCAAATGGCAAGGTCCAGTGGGTGGCAAAGCCCAACAGTCTAGAGGGTCCAGCTTCAAGGTAGATGGCAAGGTCCTGTGGTCTGGAAAACACTGTGATAAGGCATAGGATAAGGTTCTGGAGAGTCGCCATCATAAATTCCATCCTGATGCTGGAAAAGGAACTGCCAAAGGCATAAGCCAAGGAACTCCTGCTACAATAGATACCCAAGCTGGAAAACTCTATTGCAGCAGTAAGGACAAATTCAATGATGCTATGAGGCATTAACCATGGAATTAAGGACACAATGAGATATCTGTGAGAATGGTTTGATTAGCTCTAGGAACTGCCAGAACTCATCAGAAAACTGCAGCTTCATTGAAGTGGGATATCTAATATTTAAAGATATGATTCTACATTTCTCAAAAAGCAAGAATGAGTCCAGGATGATCAAAGGGGTAGGAGAGGAGTGGACAAAAATCCCTTCATCCCTCACTAGCGAAGCATATTTGAAGGGTGTGGTGTTGCTAGAGATTGTCAGGCTTCCCTCTCTCTGCCTGATTTTCTCCAAAGTGGGATTTTAGCCGTTCCTGCTTGAAGTTGTTTGGATGAATCCAGTGTTTGAAGTTGCTGGAACCACATCAAACAACCAGAGATAAAGAACACACTGGAGGATTTAGTCTGCCTGCGTATGAGTGTTACTGAGAAGAAAAAACAAAACTCCCTCCCAGCCACCATAATGCTTCAACTTACTGTACAAAACATTCAACTGGGCACTTTATTCTAGCAGAATCCCCTAATGTTAGGGCTATTTAGATGTTCTTCAATCAATTCTACCACCAAAAAGGCGTGAAAAAAGAATAGATTAAAAAAATGGAAAAAAAAAATGTATGTGGTTGGGGGCGGGGGGAGAGTGAGCTAATGGAATTAGAATTTTACCTATCATGAAAAAACACCTGGGAAAGTTTTCATTAAACTCTAAATGTCTTTGAAGGAGAAGAAAGTCACACAATCTTTTGCACCAGTCTTTAGCTATTAGATGAGTAAACTTTGGGATAAAGATGGAGACCTGCGATTTTACTGGTCTAGGGAACTCCCAGATAAAGAAACTCCCTTTACTAATGCAGGTCAGCAACTTCTCTATAATTTATAACATTAGAGAGTTGACTAAGGCACAGAGAGGTTAAGTTACATGCCCAGAATAACACAATGAGTATGTGTCAGAGGTAGGCTTAAATCCCAGTTTTCCTGACTTCATAGTCAGATCTCATACTCTCTACCGCTGTCTCTATAATAATAATAATAATAACATATTCATATGGTATGTGAAGCACTTTATGCTATCTCATTTTATGCTCATGACAGTCCTATGAGGTAAGTACTACTATTACTCTCCATTTTACAGATGGAGAAACTGAGACTGAGGGAGATTCAGTGACTTGCCCAGGGTCACATAAAGAGATAGTGTCTGAGAAAAGATTCTAACTCAGGTCTTTCTGACTCCAAATCCAACACTTTTATCACCTAGTATGACCTAACTGCCATTAAGACACATTTACCTTATAAATATTGCGGAAGATGTAGGAAAATTGGAACACTAATACATTGTTGGTGGAATTGTGAATTGATCCAACCATTCTGGAGAGCAATTTAGAACTATGCCCAAAGGGCTATAAAATTGTGCATACCCTTTTGACCCAGCAATACTGCTTCTAGGGCTGTATCCCAAAGAGATCATAAAAATAAGAAAAGGACCCACATATACAAAAATATTTATAACAGCTCTTTTTGTGCTGGCCAAGAATCAAAAACTGAGGCGATGCCCATCAATTGGGGAATGGCTGAACAAGCTGTGGTATATAAATGTAATGGAATACTATTGCACTATAAGAAATGAGCAGGTGGACTTCAGAAAAACCTGGAAAGACTTATGTAAAATGATGCCAAGTGAAATGAGCAGAACCAGGGCAACATTGTACACAGTAATAGTCACATTATGCAATGACTGACCTTGACAGACTTAGCCCTTCTCAGCAATGCAAGGATCTAAGATAATTCCAAAAGACTCATGATGGAAAATGCTATCCAAGTCCAGAGAAAGAACTTTGGAGTCTGAATGCAATTGGAAGCATAATATTTGCTCTCCTTTTCTTTTGTTGTTTTGTTTCTTCTTTTTCATGGTTCCTCCCATTAATTCTAACTCTTCTTTAGATCATGACTGATGTGAAAATATGCTTAATATGAATGTATAAGTAGAGCCTATATCAGATTGCAAGTCATCTTGGGGAGGGGGGAGGAGAAGGAGGAGGAGAAAATTCAAAATTCAAAATCTTATGTAAGTAAATGTTAAAAACTAAATATATACAAATATATATAATATATATATTTTATATATATATATATATATATATATATATATATATATATATATATATGACACATTTACTTTAGCAAGTAAAAATACAAAGTAACAACTGGTTTTGAGTAGGTGGACCAGTAAAATGTCTAAGGTCAGATAAGACAATTACTGAATGTAAGCAGTATTGTTTGTCAAAAGCCATGTACTAGACTAAGATGAATAAACATCTAATACATAGGGTTTCGTAGGTAACCCTCCACCACATTCAGCATTGCTCAGCATCTTGTTAAAAGTTCTTCACATAGATTATTGGAATTACAATTGGGTAGTATCTTAAAGGGTACTTAGTGAGACCCTCTCATTTTACAGACAAGGTAATCTGTTCCTGGAATCGACAACTTTAAAAGGGTGTCAAAAACTTGGAATGCAGAGAATAGCAATAAAGATAACTCAAAGGTTGGAAAAAATCAAACCTCTGATGACAGATTAAAGAGAGGACATAGAATTAGCCTGAAGTGGAGTAGGCTGAAAAATTAATAGAGAATGAGACAAATTGTTTAAAAAGAGAGTATTAATTAATACAGGCTCATAACAATATTAATTAATTATTAAATTTTTTATTTATTATCTTTTTTGCATTCAGAAAAGTACCCTAAGAATTCCAGCTTGCACTGACTTCACCCTCAATTTTGCACAGAACATCCAGTATTAGGGGACTCTCTTTACTATTAAATAAAGTGCTCCGTTGAATGGTTTTGACAGTAAATTCAAGTTTTATGGCAATTGGAGAGCGCTTTCTTTTTTCTTCCTCCTTAGGTTCATACCTAAGCAGAGTAATTGTTCAGGTGATAATACTACCCTTTCTTCTTCATGCTTATGGTTCACTCCTTTAGCTGGCCATTCTCACAGGTTAACCAAAGGACCACATTTTTTTGAGAAAAAGGATCGTTTTGATTTTATTACTAATACCTTTTAAAAATAGGTTTTTATTGATATCATTCAGTTTTTTTATTGTCTATATTTTCCTTGGTAAGCTTCTCTTTTCCCCCTGCCAAAGAGCCATTCCTTATAACAAAGATTTTTTTTTTAATAAAAGAGGAAGAAAATCAGCAAAACCAATCAAAATGTTGTGCAAAAATCTGTTTTATTCAATGTTCCACATTAATGGACCCTTGCTCCTTTTCTATAAGGGAGTGGAGGAAGGTGTCTTCTTGTATTTTGGGGGGAGAGGGGCAATCTTGTTCTTTATAATTTTGCAATATTTAGCTTCAATTTTTAAATGATCATTGTTATCCTTATTTACATCACTTTTTGTCTTAATGATATTATATTTTTACACGACAAACTTTTATATATTACCCCCATTCCATGAAAGGTCTGTTGTAACAAAGTAAAACAATTAAACAAAACTAAACTCATTTGAAAGTGCATACAATATTCCACATCTGTAATGCCCCTACAACTTCTCTATTAAAAAAAAATCTTAAAGTAACAGGAATTTATTTTATCTCTCATCCCATCTCATCCCCACCCCCAATCTTCTGGAAAAAAAGGGGAGAAAAAAATTCCTTATCAAAATTATGCATATTCAAGCAAAACAAATTCTCCCAATGGCTACATACTAAAATATGTGTCTCCTTCTTAACCCTTAATTCATCACCTCTCTGCAAGGGGGTGGATACCATGTTTCACCAGCAATCTTCTGGAATCACAAATGGTTATCATATTGATCATAGTTCTCATAGCTTTCAAAGTTATTTGTCTTTGTAATGTTGTTTTTGCATAAATTGTTCTCCTGTTTCTGTTTGTTTCATTCTTTATCAGTTTATAAAATCTTCATAAATATTTTTTATAATATTAATATTATGGTATAAATTGTTCTTCTGGCTCAACTTACTTCACTCTGTATCAGTTCATGTAAGTCTCTGTGTCCCTCAAAGACTCCTTCATTTCTTACAAGAGTATTCCATCACCTCCTCTCAGCAATGCGAGTTTATAAGACAACTCCAAAAGACTCATGATGGAAAGGGATATATTCACATCCAGAGAAAGAACTACAGAGTCTGAATGCAGATTGAAGCTAATTGCTTGCTCTCTCTCTTTTGTGTTTTGTTTTGTTTTGTTCCTTCGTTTTCATTGTTCACTCCATTGGTTACAATTTTTCTTTACAACCTGACTAATTTTTAATGTGAAGGTATCTGTATAACCTCTATCTGATTGCCTGCCACTGGGGGGGGGGGAAGGGGAAGAAGGGGGAGAAGAGGGAATGGGAGAAAATTTGGAACTCAAGGGATTGTGAAACTGAATCTTGTAAACTAAAAGTAAATAAATTATTTTTTTTTAATGGGTGAGACCAGAAAAGAAGAGATTATACATATACATATATATTATATATAAAAGTATGGCTTAATAGAGAGTATTGGGTAATATATAAAATAATGGGAAATTAGGGAATCCAATAAAGTAGGGAGGGATGGAGGGAGGGGGGAGGTAGAGAGAGAAGGAAAAAAGAGTATTCCATCACATTCATATACCACGACTTATTCAGTCATTCTTCAATGGTTGGGCATCCTTTAGTTTTCAGGTTTTTTTGCCCCCACACAAATAAATATTTTTTAACATATGAGGACCTTTTCCTATTTCTTTGACCTCTTGAGTATAGGCCTAGCCAGTGGTATGGTGGGTCAAAGGGAATGTACTATTTAGAAACTTTTCATGTATAATTCCAAACTACTTAACAAAGTGGTGGCACCCATTCACTGCACTGCCAGCAGTACATTGATGGGCTTGATTTCCCATAGCCCCTACAACATTTATCATGTTCCTTTTTTGCAATCTTTGCCAGTCTGATAGTTGTGAGGTAGAATCTCAGCATTGTTGTAATTTCCATTTCTGCCATTAGCAGAGATTTGAAATATTTTCATGTGGCTAGAAAAGCCTTGGTTTCTTTCCTTGAGAATGGCCAGTTCATGTCTATAGGCCATTTTTTAATTGGGAGAATGGCTCTATTTCTTAAAAGTTTGAATAATTTCTTTATATGTCTTAGAAATGAGACATTATAAGAAAAACTTGCTGCAAAGATTTTTTTCCTCTGTTGTTTCCCTTTTAATTTTAGCTTTATTTGATTTGTGTGTGCAAAAATTTTGAATATATTTCTACACCAAACTCTTTGTGTGTATATGTGTTCAAACTTTTTGGCCAATTTACATGAAAGTGAAATAGTGAAATTCAAGTGATACTCACTCTTTCCATGTTTGTATATAATTTTATTTGCACAATCCTATTATGTATGTTAACAATCTCTCGTCTTTCTTTCCATTTTCTCTTACTGATTCCTTTCTCCCTCTCATCCTTTTTCTTATGAAAGCTTTAAGACAAAACAAAACTATTTTTTGGTCTTCTGGACAACCTTCATGACCTCGTGTTATTAAGAACCCTTTTAACAACACCCCATTCTAAGTATATATAAGAATGTAAACAATTCATCCTTATAAAGTCCCTTCTCATTAATATTTTTATTTTTCTCTTGACTCCTATATTTGTACTTCAAGTTTCTTTTCAACTATCTGATTTGTTGTTTTTGTTGTTGTTTTTTGTTTTCATCAAGGATGCTTGGAAATCTTATATTCCACTAATGTCCTTGAATGATTATACTCATTTTTTTCTGGGTAAGTTATTCTTCATTGTTGTTCTTTTAACTTTTACTTTTTGGAGTATTTCATTCCATGATTTCCACTTCTTAATACTGATAGCTGCTAAATCTTGTGCAATCCCAATTATGGTTCTTTGATACTTTGAGTTCTTTTGATCTGAATACCTGCAGTATTTTTAAATTTTATCTGGAAACTCAGAATTTTGGATTGACATCCCTAGGAATTTTTATTTTGGGATTTCTTCCAAGGGATGATTGGTGTATCTGATTTTTACATTTTCCTGTTGTTCTAATATATCAGTACAATTTTCTTTAATAACTTCTTGAAATATGATGTGTAAGAGGGTTATTTTTGGTAATAAATTTTAAGTAATTCCATGATTCTTATTCTATTTTCCAGGTCAGTTTTTTTTATATGAGATATTTTACATTTTCTTCTATTATCTCATTCTTTGTTTTAATCTTGTTATCTCTTGGAGTCGCTAATATCTATTTTGTCCATTCTGTTTCTTGGAGAGTTTGTTACTATGGTAAGGTTTTATACCTGTTCTGTTCTGTTGTGATCCTTTTCCAAGTCACTGTTCCATAACTCTCATTTTTTATTTACTTTTTTTTTTTAACTCTTACCTCATTTGTTTGAAGAATTATAACTGTTGGGGGAAAGTTTTTTTTTTCCTTGAAGTTTGGATTGTAGGTATTCTTCAGTTATTCTCTTCTGTTTCATGTCTCAATCACCCTGGGCACAATAAAAAATTCTTTATTTATTTTCCTTGTTTACTCATTTTTATTTCTGAGACCTCAGGAATTGAGTTGTAAGTCTACTGAGACAGTGAGGTGCCCAGTGAAAAGAGCACTAGGGTCTTGTACCAGGAAGAACTGGGTCCAAATCCAACCCTAGACAATCACTAGCTATGTGAATCTAGACAAGTCACTTAACCTCTGTCTCAGTTTCCTCAACTGTAAAATCATAATCATAATAGCACCTCCATCTCAAGATTGTTGTGAGTATCAAACGAGGCAATACTTTTAAAGTATTTAGTACAGCACTTTGCACATAGCAGATGCCACATAATGGCTAGCTATTATCATTATTTTAATTATTACTATTTGATAATCAGGTTATTTAATAATGGGATAAAACTGGCTCTGCTTCCTTCACTTTGCAGCAGTTCACATAAGTCTTTACACATTTCTCTGTGTTCATCATGTTTTTCCTCTTTTTATACTACAGTAATAGTCCATTCAAGGACCATATTTTCAAAGACAGATAATGTCAGGAGAATCTCACACCAATTTCTCTGCTTTTTGACTAAAACGTATTCTGGTTACGAACATTAGCCAACGTCTTTCTCAAAGTGATCAAGACCAGGAGCCCTACTCTAATTCCTGTTGCTTTACAACTTTTAGATATGTTTCTATGTGTTGCACTGGATCATAGAATCATAGGTTTAAAGCTGAAAAGGATCTTAAGAGTCCATTTAGCCTAACTCCCTCATTTGGCAGATGGAAAATTAGAGGCAAAGATAGTTCAATTACTTGACCAAGGCACTGGTGTCAAACTCAAACAGAACAGGGCCACTAATCCCTACAGAAGGACCCCTGCAGGTTCCATATTGACTTTTAAAACTATATATTAACATTATCTAGGTACTATTATACTTTTATTTATTCTGTCAGATTTTTCCAGTTATATTGTGTTATTGTTGTGTCTCCTTCATTTTCTAAGAGGACCAATGATATCACAGGAAGATGTCTTGACTCTTACATGAATTGGAATTAAGTAAGGCAGGGTTGCACAAAGTAATCAGCCTCACTCTCTCTCCCAGAGTCATTGAAGTCCAGTGGCAAGACAAAAGTCAAGATGACCAATGATGGCCCCAGATGCAGTTGATGACTGTGGCACCCTTGGTGTCTGACCAAGCATTACGTTCTCCACAGTGCCTGCTCCAGCTGTCTTCGTGGCCACTGAAACAGATTGTTCTCATAAGTCCATTCTGCTGAAGTCTTTACATCTTGGGGTAGATCCCTTTGCCAAACTCACCAATGGGTTTGAGACCTTTCAGTTATCCTCAGCATGGTATAGTCCATCTGCCAAAATGTTTTACTGAGGCATGGCCACTGTGCATGCTACAGCTTCTTGAAGTCAACTGAGAGTTTGGTGAAAGGTAGACACCAAAGATGGATGAACAAGCCAGAAAATAACAAGCAGCTCCCCATGTTTTCACACCAGAGGTGCTAGCCCTCCTTGACACCCCAAACACCCTACCAACTTCTTCTTGTTTTTTTTGTTTGTTTTATTTATTTAGCATTTTATTTTTCCCCAGTTTTGTGTAAAAGCAATTTTTAACATTTGTTTTTAAAACTTTGAATTCCAAATTCTCTCCCTTCGTCCCTACTGAACCCACCCCCTTCCACTGAGAAAGCAAGCAATTTGATATAGGTTATACATGTGTAGTCATGCAAAACATTTCCATAATGGTCATGTTGTGAAAGAAAACATAGACCAAAAAAACCCTCAAGAAAAATATAGTGAAAAAATATGCTTCAATCTCTATTCAGACACCATCCATTCTTTCTCTGGGGATGGATAGTATTTTTCATTGTAAGTCCTTCAGACTTGTCTTGGATCATTATATTGCTGAAATCATTCACAGCTGATCATGTTACAATATTCCTAATTATATTTTAATCTGATTTGGGCTGCATTATTTGACACTTTGGATCTGAGGTAACACATGTAATATGCAACAGAGGTAAGATTTGAATCCAAAAGCTTGGATTCCATATACCATTTTCATTGTGTTATGATGCCTCTTGCTGCTTTATCCTTGCGTTATCTCCCTCTCTCCTTTCCCCCTCATTGCTTTCCCTTATCTTTCTCCCTCATCCCTTCCCCTTATTCCTCATCCTTCTCCCTCACTTTTCTCTCCTCATTCTGTCTCTCTCTGTCTCACTGTTTCTCTTTATCTCTGTCTCTTTCTCTCTCTCTCTCTCTCTCTCTCTCTCTCTCTGTATCTCTATCTCTTTCTTTGTTTCTTCATCTTTCTCTATACACACATATTTGCAAGAGAGTTTATATTTTAAGAAACGACAATTCAATCCTTGATCACATGCCACATTATTATAAATGAGATATGAAAATGTGGCTCAGAGAGCATACTTTTAGTTGAGGAAATAGATCTCTATACCATAACAATTGACTTGTGGCCTCATTATTGTAAGACATAATTTTGTCAGAGTATGGGTCAGATGAGTACATAGGGAACATAATTGCTAACTCTTCCCTTCAAGTTATTATAACCCACTTTTCCTCTAGAGGATTTGGTCTCATCAAATATGACTGCAATTGGATGACTTTTTATATCAACTAGTGGCCCTTGGACAGAGTGGAAACATTTTTTGACAAGACCTGAGCTAACCCCAGTCAAAACTATGAAAAGGGTCCAAGTCATTTCCAATTGTCTTTTCCAATCCCTCTCTGCATTTCCTTACCCTTTTTAAGTATTCCCCACTGTCCCAGATGCTGAATGTTTCCATGTCACCCTATAACAGGAGGAAAGCCTCCTGATGATAAGATGACTTACATTTATATAATCCCTTAGTTACCAAGCTACACACATTATTTTATTTGATCTTCACAATAATCCTGTGACACAAATTGTGCAAGTATTATCATTCCTCATTTACAGAGGAAACTAGTCCCAAAGTCATGTAGATAGCAAATAGCACCCAGCTCTTGGTATCTTTCTACCATTATTGATTTGCTGCTTTCCCATGAGGGATCACTGCAAGAGAATGTTTGCCCCCAAAGGAATGAGTCCTAGTGAAAGGATTTCAAGCCTCAGTGACAATTCATTTGGAGAAATATTTGCAGGGGATGAGATTAACCTCTCCATGCACCCCAAACCCAATCACAAGACAGGAGAGTAATAATAAGGATAGTCTTCTTCAAGATAGAATGACCTTGACCAAAAAATGGCTGGTTTTCCTTGCAGGGACCTTGTTAATGAACAAATCAGCAAGCATTTATGAAGACCTATAGTGTGCCAGGAGGATAGATCCTTCCATCTCTGGTCTCTATTCATAGAGTCAAGAATGTCAAGACTGGATTAATACTACTAGTACTTCACTCTTGTGTGATGATTATAGTTCACAAGATGCTTTCACATGTATATTATTTCATACTCCTAACATCACTAGAAGCCTAACTGGAAGAGATATGAAAGGTCATCTAATCCTCTTGTTGTTCAGTCATTCTTCCTGAGCCCATTGGGGGCTTTCTTGGCAAAGATACTGGAGTGATTTGCCATTTTCTTCTCCAGCTCATTTTACAGATGAGGAAACTGAGGAAAACAGGATGAAATGACTTGACCAAGGTTACACAGCTAGTAAGTATTTAGGGCTACATTTGAACTCCAATCTTCCTTACTCTTGGCCTGGCACTTTATTGACTGTGTCACGATCCTTCTCCGTCATTTTACACAAGATGAAACTGAAGTTCAAAGTTGTAGAGACTTGCTTAAGGTCTCACCAGCAGTAAATAACAAAGCCAAGATTGGATCCCCAAATCTTCTGACCCCAAATTTATCATTCTTTCCACTGTGGCATACTGCTTCCTTCTGAAGTAAAGGGAGAAGAAAGAAAGAAAGAGGGAGGGGGAGGAAGGAAGGAAGGAAGGAAGAAAGGAAAAAAGAAAGAATGAATGAACAAACGAACGAATGAATGACTGTGGGGAAAAAAGCATTTATTAAGTGTTTACTGTGTCTGTGAAGCATTACAAATACTAATAGAAAAAGTAAAAACTGTCTTTCCTCTTGGGAAGCTCCCACCCAACTAAGGGAGACAACATATAGAGGGAATTTCAGCTGCAAGTTAAATGGAAAAATTCCATGGTCCTTTGGATGCATCAGCAAAGCAAATAATAATGCTTCTTCTTTGGTGATATTTCCACCAACAAAATAATACCTTCTAACATTGAAGCATCTGACAATTCCAAGGACTTTGGCAGTAAGAACTTTCTTTTTTCATTCTTCAGTGGATAGAACACTGGGTTTAATTTCAAGAAAAGCGAATTCAAACATGGCCTCTGATACACTAGTTTGGTGACCCTGGGCAAGTCACTTAGCCTCTATTTGCCTCAGTTTACTCAACTGTAAAATGGGGGTAATAATAACAACTGCCTCCCAGGGTTGTTGTAAGTATCAAATGAAATACTATTTGTAAAGTGCTTAGCATGGTGTCTGGTGCTGAATAAATGCTTGTTTCCTTTCCTTCCTTTTTCCCTTCTTTCCTTCCTTCTTCTCTTCCTTCCTTCCCTCTTTCTTTCTTCCCTTCCTTTTCTCTTCCTATAATTCCTTACTTCCTTCTTTCCTTAATTCCTTTCCTCCCTCCTTCTTTCCCTCTCTCCCACTTTCCTTCTTTATTTCTTTCTTCATTCCCTCTTTCCTTTCTTTCTTTCTTTCTTTCTTTCTTTCTTTCTTTCCTTCTTTCTTCTTTCCTTCTTTTCTTCCTCCCTCCCTCCCTTCTTCCCTCCCTCCCTTTCTTCCTTCCTTCCATCCTTCCTTCCCTCCTTTATTTCTTATGTAGCCATAGGTGTAGCTCCCACAGAAACAGCTGCCACACTACATCTCAATGGGGATTGCTTCCCGAGATGATGGCTCCTCAGGTCTGGGTCTAGTCTGAGAGCAGGACTCTGAGGTCATATTTGAAATCAGGTCCTCCTGACTTCACGGTTGGTGTACCATCCAGCTGCTCCGGGGCTCTGACTTTTTTGATTTGTTGATTGGTTTTGCTTTCAAAAAAAAATCCTCTTCTCCTTCTATTATAAAGGATGTCTCTCTGGAAGGGGAGATAGTGAGAGGCACAAGAAGAAATATAAGTAACATAAAATTCAATTAAGTATTTATTAAGCACCTACTATGTGTTGCCAGGTGACCAAGAAATAAGTACCAAGAAGGAAAGATATGAATTTTTAAAATCTATCTTTAGGGAGAAAATACAAGAAAAGAAATAGGCTCTCCCCCAGCACTTTAGACAACGTCTACCAGACCTTTTTTCTCGTCCACGATGAGAATGAGGGCTCTCAATATTATTGGCGTTGGCAACTTTAGGGGGTGGCACATTTACATACTCATATACAGAAGCAATATTTTCCTACCAGATGCCTCGTTTGCCAAGAAATAACAATGAACTAAAAGCGTGAGACTAATTGAATGCAGCAGAGACATAAGAAACAAGCAGGGTGCTAGGGTTTTTTTAAACTTGTTTTTGTTTTTTTCCTAAGTTCCATATGAAGCCTGAGTCCAAATTTTAGAGCTAACTTTCTAGTTCCACCATCATTCTCTTGCTCAGTAGGTCAGAAACTGGGCTTGTGCCAATACATGTTTGGAGGATGTTGCCAAGGGTCCATGGCAACTCCTGCCAAAGTGATGGCCATGGGAACAGCCCTCCTTGAACTTTCTTGCCCCCTGTATGCCAGGTACCCAGACTCCTTTTTCTAATGAGATGTTTAGACAACCACCCAGGAAGCCCCATCAAGAAGTCACAGCTCCCCTGAGAAACCCACTAAAGAGACCGATTTTCTGACTGCAAAGCACTTCCTCTGCTTAGCATCCTCAGTGTAGCACAGTGCTATTTTATGCCCTGCCCTCCTGACTTTTCCTTTTCTAGTATGACTCTCAGAAGTGTGTGACTTGCCAGTTCAGTAAAATCAGTCAATCCAACATTCACAGAAGTTTACAAAGTAGAACTTTCCATATCTTGCTCTCTAGCCATTTTGTAACATATCCGTCATCTGTGTTATCTGCCATACTACCCTGAGCATGCCCGATCTCATCTGATCTTGGAAGCTAAGAAGGGAAAAGTCAGGTTAGTACTCAGAAGGGAAATGTCCTGAAAATACTTATTACATGGGGCAGGACAGTACAATGGAAAGAACACTGACTCTGGGGGAACTAGGTCAAGTCTGACCTCTGATGTTTTCCTACCTCCATGACCTGGATCAGATCACTTAACCTCCCTAGGTCTCAATTTTCCCTCCCACATGTCTACACTCTGCCCTAAGACTACCTCATCATAGCCACTCCAGGCACCTCAGTTTCCTCTGTATCCAAGGGCAGTAGCTAGTGAGTTCCACACACCATCCCCTTTTTGGTTTTGATGGTATGGAGTGAGTTACAGGGAGTGAGGAGATAATGTTGGTTGCAATCTGAATCACAGATCTCCTCTTCCCTTTCAAAACCCATCCCTCTGCTGAACTTCCTTCCTTCTGTCAAGGGCCAAGTTCTTCTGAGACATCTTTGACTCTTCATTTAACTGATACTCTCTTCAATTACCAGTGAGCACTTAATTGCCAAATCAGTTGACCTCTTCTCAACAATGCTTCTTGATTTCTCCACAGCATTTGACATTCTCTCTCTTCCTGAAAACTCTCTCCTTTCTGGGTTTTCCTGACATTGTTCTCTCCAAGTTTTTCTCTTTCCTGTTTGATGATTATTTCTCAGATTCTAGTGCTGATTTATTCATATCACATGCTCTAACTGTGGATTTATCTCAAGGTTATTATCATTTCTGTATTCTAGAATCTAACCAAACTGAATATCTTGTTATGTTCTTTATATTCTAGACTCTGTGACTTGACACAGACCTGGATTCCTTCCTTATCTGTCTCTTAAAATTTCTTATGTTCTTTCAGTTCATGTACCGACTTCTACACGGATCCTCTCTAAGCTCCCCAGTTCTCAGTGCCCTTCTTCACAAAATTATCTGCATATATTTTGTCTATGTACTTATATGTGTATGTGCTGTCTCTTCAGCTGAATGTAAATTTCGTTTCATTATTATTTTTGCATCCCAGCCCGTAGAATTGTTCCTGTCATGTAATAGGTGCTTTATGTAATCCTTGGCTAAAAGGGCCAATTCTCTCTGCACTGGTGAAGATTGATTACTCAATGTCACAAGCCTTCATGTTCACGTGGGCAGAACTGGTAATAGCAAGAAAGAAGAGACATTTTAGCCTCTTTCAGGCTTTCAATTTCAGAGATGCTCCATTCTGGACTCTCCTTCAATCCCTGAAAGGGGAAAGACTCTTTAAAGAAGTCAGCACATGGAGGAGCTAGCACTTCAGTCACGTTCCCTAGTCTATTACACTAGAAATTTTGGGGAATTCCCTTTTGGGTGAAGTCTGAGACTATCTTGGCTTAGCTGAGCTGTCTTCCCAGTGGAATAGTCCATTCACCCTGGATTGTCTGAGAGGGATAAATGTGTTTGTTTGCTATTTGTGTTCATTGTTGAACTGGCATCTGGTGTGAAGGGGTACAAGCTTCAGATGTATAATTTAGGATACTCCTTCCTCATTAAGTAATAGCAATCAAGGGTGTAGCTTGAACCTTAAAATTATTTCACTTAGATGAATAATATTTAAGGGAGAAGAAGACGGATATAAATCAGTCCAGTATCCCTTCTTTCAAAGGAGAGCAGAGTAATCAGCCTCTGGCCTAATATCTTATTTTCCTCCTGGCAGGAATAGAAATTTTCCTTGGGAGGGAGGGAGGGAGGAGACTCTAGAGATATCTATCTACTCTTGCCCCCTTGTGAGCCATATGTAGAAAGACTCATGTGGGCACCCACAACCTACAGAGGCAGAACAGCACAATCTCCACACACCCTACATTTAATAAATACTTGTTGGATGATGATCAATAGAAAAAGCTTCAAATTAATGAATTCACTGATTTTTTAAGTATTTAAGGGATTTACCTGCTTAGTTTCAACATCTACAAACATAACAGAATTTCTGAATTCATGAAATGAGTCACCAAGAGTAAGATTTGAGAGCATATGAGAAGAGATATGCAATACATTGGGAAAAAAATTTCAGAGTTTTAGACTACAGTACTAGAGGAAAATGCAAAATTTTTCCATGAAATACACTCTATCAAAACAAACAGAAAAAACCTCCAAAAGATTATATAGGACACCAATTTCTCTATACTGAGGTTCACTGATTATCTCTTGGCAAAATGCTTAAAAGACTTGTCGGACTTTAAAATTTTGCCCATTTTTCTCTTACAAAAAGATGTGTTCCAAAATTGCTGGCCTTTATAGTTACTACAAGTGACTGTCAGCAGTAGCCTTGCTAGAAGATATCTTTTTTTAAAAAGTAAATAAACATATTATCTGTCATTTCAACGTAAAGGCAACATTTTAAAGATTTACATTGATAACTTTTGTTTTTACATCATCTGTTTCCCAATATATTTCTTCCCCTTCTACCCCAACCCAGAAAACTATCCCTTGCAGTTCAGCAATATTGACCAACACACTGACATTATATGCAACATTCCATACTTGTACTCATTCACCTCTGCAAAAAAGGGAGAGAGGCACATTCTTATATTGTTTTCTCTGGCAACAAAGATTGATCATTATAATTATATAGCATTGTCAGTTAACCTATAAGCATTTCTTACATGTTTACTATGTTCCAGGCACTGCGGGGTACAAAGAAAAGCCAAAAAACAGAAAAAGAAAGTCCACACTGTCAAGGAGCTCATGGTCTAGTGGAGGCGACAATAAGCATCAACTACGTAAAACAAGATACATACAGGATAAATAAAAAATAATCTCACAAATAAAGCACTAAAATTAAAGGTAACTGAGAAAGTCTTCTTGAAGAAGTCGGGATTTTTTTTTTTTGGTTGCTGCTGTTTTTCTTTCCATTCCCAACATTGTAGTCCTTATATATATCATTTTCCTGATTCTGATTACTTCACTTTGCATCAATTCATGTGTATCTTTCCATTCCTCTCTGTACTCACCATTCTCATCATTGTTTCTCTTGATACAGTAATATTCTATCACATTAATATACCAAAATTTGCTTAATTTATTCCAGTCTATGAACATTTATTTTTTTTCTTGTCCTTTGCTATTGCAAAAATTGCTGCCATAAATATTTTGGTGTATATTGGACCTTGGGTAAATACATCTAACAATGGGATCACAATGCATGGAAATTTTTGTCAGTATCTTAGCATAATTACAAATCACTTCTAAAAATAGTTGGACAAATTCCCAATTCTGCCAATGATGTGCCTTCTTTCCATAATCCTTCCTACAATGACTATTTTCATCTTTTGTCATCTTTACCTATTTTTTAGGTATAAGATGAAACCCCAGAGCTATTTCTGTTCAAATTTCTTTTATTTGTGATTTGAAGCAATCTTACATATAGTTAATAGCTTGTAATTCTTTTTAAAACCTTACATATCATTTGACTATATAGCCATTGGAGAATGTCTTTCAACTTTATATATTTGTATTAGTTTCCTGTGTGTCTTGTGTATCAGACAAAGGTGATATTTTAACAAGTGAAAAAGAAATTGCCCTTTGAAAGAAATTAGTGTCATAGAGGGAGTATTTTGAAAACTATTTGTGTCATTATAGGATTTTGTTGCCTAAAATAATGTAGATCTGTTACATAGCTACATACTTTTAAAACTCAGAAACACTACTAGACATACACCCCAATGAGATCAAAGAAAGAAGAAAAAACCCATATACATATAGAAAAATAGCAGCTCTTTTTGTAAAAGCAAAAATATGGACACTAAGCAGGTGTCTGCCTAATGTGGAATATCTGTACAAATTATGGTGTATTAATACAATGGAATATTATTGCACCATAAGAAAGGTTGACATAAATAGTTTCAGAACAAATTTAGAAGACTTATACTGAACTGATGCATAGTAGAATAAGCAGAACCAGGAGAATAGTGTATACAATGACAATAACTTTGAAAGACTTCAAAACTCTGACCAATGCAATGATACCACAAAGCTGGATGACTTTAATATTCACCTTTTTTCCAGAAAGATAGACTCACAGTGCATATATTTAATAATGTAGCCAATAAAAGAATTT
>CM053585.1:351097370-351116274 GCA_028646515.1 Pseudochirops corinnae | reverse complement strand
ATCTGCCATATCTACCTACCTATCATGTCATATCTATCTATCTATCATCTATCTACCTATCTATCTGTCTATCTATCTATCTACCCTATCTGTCTATCTGTCTGTCTATCTATCCACCTGTCTGTCTATCTATCTACCTATCTATCTGTCTATCTATCTATCTATCTATCTATCTATCTATCTATCTATCTATCTATCTTTAGCTTTCACATTCACTTATATAAGATTTTGAGTCCTAAATTTTTCCTTCCTCCCTTCCCACCCCTCCCCAAGACATGAGCTACCAACTCTTGAGGAAGATTTCAATAATGCACAAGATTACATGATAAATGTATTATAGAGTTATAAAACAAAGACAGGAAATTCATTTTCAACAAGAAATAGTTTCTGAAGAGTTTCTAAGTATGCACTCCATTGAGGAGAGAAACTTAAGTTTTATCTATCCCCACCCTTCAAACTACTCTATCACCCAGAGCATAGTACAATATTACATGTTTAATAGATAGTAAATGCTTGATGGGAAATGAAAACCTATTCCCTTCCTCCAAAGCCCTGGTCTCCAGCATCCATCTGCTTCTTTAGTCCTTCTTGCTTTTTCCAAGTTTCCCAACAAGAGGCATTTATTAGATCAGTAAGACTAGATTCTTTCAGGAGACTAAATCTCCCCCGAGAGGTAGTAAGTATTATCCCAGAGCCCATGCAAATACACACATCCTTTTCAATACCTAGTTATTCACAAACAAACCTGCCAGTAGCCTGGATTTCCTGCCAAGGTTAACATGAAATGAGGCGGTGTGACAAGTTGTATTTCATGAGCCTTTTAGGAGGGAGTTTGTGATCTCCCAATACAGTCCTTTGACAGGATACCTCCTATCAGAAACAACCATCTGGCGGGATTTAGCCTAGTCTGGGCCTCCGATTCTCATGGGCTATTCCAAGTGACTTTGAAGGTGAGTGTCAGCAAATGTCTTGATCCATCAAAATTATGAGCTTTGAGGGCTCAAGGGAAAATGAAAGCTATTGGATATTTGTTGGGTGATTTTGGCAGCATCCCTTCTGTAGTTTATCAGTGTTCCTGTTGTCAGTAGTCTCTAGTAACTCCATAAATCAGCTAGAAACATGACAGAAGAATTTCTAATTGGATCATGGAAACAATCTGGCCAATAGAAATCAGATGATTATTCAGGCGGTTGAGGAGAAAAATTGCCTAATCCAAGTCCCCAAATCTCTATAATAGGCTGAGACATTGTAAAGGAATGCCCCCCCTGAACAAGGGGAGTATTTGATCTTAGCAACATGTTCAGGAAAAAGTCCAACAGAGCAAAGTCAAGCAGGGTCTTTGTACCACTTGCCAGAATGTGATGACTCTTACATCTCACTTCTCCAGCAATCTCCTTCTACCTTCATTCCAACAGCTGCATTTAGTCTCTTGAAATGGTAAAGTTGCACCTTAGAGAAGGTGCCATGGATAGAAGTCTGAGCCTGGAGTTAGGAGAACCTGAATTCAAATCTAGCCTCAGATATGTCTTAACTGTGTGACCTTGGGCAAGTCATTTAACCTCTATTTGGTTCAGTTTCCTCAGCTCTGGGGTAATGGCAGCACCTACCTCACAGGGTTGTTGTGAGAATATAATGAGTTAATATTTGCCTGGCACATAGGAGGCATTTAATAAATGCTTGGTCCCTTCCCCTCCCTTTCCTAGCGCATAACAACAACAATAATAATGGCTGATATTTAAATAGTTCTTACGTGCTAAGTACTGTGCTAAGCGCTTTACAAATATTACCTCATTTGATCCTCACAACAACCCAGGGATACTCCAGGTGCTATTATTACCTCCATTTTACAGATGAGGAAACTAAGGTAGGCAAAAGTTGAGTGACTTGCCCAAGGTCAAACAGCTAAGATATGTCCAACCAAGGCTGGATTTAAACTCGAGTCTTCCTGACTCCAAGCCCAGAGCCTAATAAGTGCTTATTAACATATTGATTAATGTCTGAGGAGCAGAATTTCTTCCAACATGAAACAGCTTTTTGAATATCCTTCAGGGCCTGCTATGTAAAAGGAATTCAGTCTACAGTATGGAACTATGAGATCAATTTTCTTTATGATGGAGAAAAATTGATTTTCTTGTCATTGTTTAGGTGACTTTTCAGAACATTTTGTTGGCATGAAATTTTGTTTATTTGTTCCTTCCCTCCCTCCCTCCTCCCTTCCTTCTTTCCTTCCTTCCTTCCTTCCTCCATATCCCCCTCCCTTCATCCTCTCTTATTTTTCCTTCCTTCCTTCCTTCCTTCCTCCCTTCCTCCAATTTATAAAACCAGCACTATAGAGGTGTGATTTCTTCAAGGCTTCTTTGTTTGCAGCTAAGGCAAACTGCCCCTAGGTAAATAACCATTCCTTGTGTTTTGGTTGGGAGACAGTTCCAGCCCACATTCCAGAGGAATGGGAGCATCCTGATAAAAACCAGCATAGAAGCCAGAGGTCTCTAGGGAGCCAAAGAGTGCCAGCCCCAGAGTGTAAGTTCATTGTGCTCTGGCCTGACTTGTGTTTGCTTGTGTCTGAATCTGATGTTTTCTTGACCCTGACCTGCTGGCTCTACTTCACACATCAGTGTCAAAGCTTTAGAGCCTCCTGTACCTTTTGATCCTTCCTTTCCCTTTGGACTTTCCCTTACCACTTCGGTTAATCTCCTTCACACTTTTCTGGGAATGACCTCTTCTTGTTTTGAACCTGATTCTGGCAATTCCCAGTGGTCTTTGAGAGCTTCCTTAGGCTCCAGGCGACATGTTAGACATGTTACTTGTGCCCTGAGAGGTCGTAATAGCCACATTTCCCTTAACTGGGGCAGAGAGTAGTGACTTTTCCACTGAAGAGTGCCTCTTCCATAGGATAAAGAAATCATTCTTATTGGAACAGCTAGGCATAAACACCAACTAGGCTTAGCACAAACATATATAAAGAGAATACACAATTTAAAATAAAACTTGGAAATGAAACTTCACTAAATGTCTATTTAGACCATATTATGTATGGGAGAATGAAAGTACAGTAGAAAGAGCAGTCATTTGGGAGTCAGAAGATCTGGGTGATTGAGGCTGATGTTTAGTTACAAATGTTAATACAGGCTCTGCCCTCTTGGGTCTTACAGTCTGGCAGGAGGATGACACTCATACAAACAATGATGGTACAAAAATGATGCATGATAATAAATACATAAAGAAAAACAGTTCAGGGTAGTGGTTAGGACTCTGGGCTTGGATTCAGGAAGACCAGCTCAGGCCCTGTCTCTGGCACCTACTAACACCGTGGCCCTGGGATAGACACTTAACTTCTATGTCATCTACTATGTGCAATGCACTAAGAACTGGGGATACTGGAAACAAACAGAAAAGATAGTCCCTCATCTCCAGGAGCTCCCACTCTAATGAGGGAGGCTAGCAAATTAATATGTACTAACAAGCTCCTCCCTCCCTCCCTCCCTCTCTCTCTTTCTCTCTCTCTCTCTCTCCCTCTCTCTCTCTCTCTCTCTCTCCCCCCCCCTTCTCTCCCTCTCTCTCTCCCTCTCTCTCTCTCTGTCTCTCTCTCTGTCTCTCTGTCTGCTAACCTCCCTCTCTCTGTCCCCATCTGTCTCTCTGTCATATATATATATATATATATATATATATATATATATATATATATATATATATATACACACATACATATATATGTGCATATATATGTATATATATATATATATGGAAATAATTAACAGGGAAAAGGCACTAGATTTAAGAGGGAATGGGAAAGGCTCCCTGTAGAAGATAGGATTTAATTGGTACTTGGAAGGAAGCCTGGAGGCAGATAAGGAGAGTATTCCAGAGGAGAGAGACAGTTAGAGATAATGTCTGGAGCCCAGAGTTGGAGTACCTTGTTCCAGGAACAGCAAGAAAGCCAGTATCACTGGGTCATCAAAGAATGCTTGTGGGGAATAAGGTATAAAAATACTGGAAAGACACAGAGAGGGGGCAGGTAGGCAGATTATGAAGGACTGTGAATATTAAACAGAGCATTTTGTATTTGATCCTGGAAGTGATAGGGAGCCCCTGGAATGTATTGAGTAGGAGGGGTGACATGATTGAACCTGTGCTCTAGGAAAATCACTTTGGTGCTGAATAAAGGAGGGACTAGAGCAGGGAGAGACTTGAAACTGGCAGATCCACTAGCGAAGCACTGCAATAGTACAAGAGTGAGATAATAAGGGCATGCACCAGGGTGGTAGCAATGGACAGAGCACTGAGCCTGGAGTCAGGAAGACCTGAGTTCAATCCTGGCCTCCGATATATACTAGCTGTGTGATCCTGGGCAAGTGACTCAACCGCTTTTTACCACATTTTCTTCATCTGTAAAATGGGGATAATACTAACATCTGCCTCCCAGGTTTTTGTGAGGATCAAAGGAGACAATAATTGCACGGCGATAATTAGCACAGTGGCTGGCACATTGTAGGCTCTATATACATTTTTCTTATCATCATTATTAGTATTACTTTATTGTAAAGGTGAGAGCAACAGGCAAAAGACTGGCTATGAGGGGATGAGAGAGTAAGAAGTGTAAGACGGTGCCTAGATTGTGAACTTGGTGAATGGGAGGATGGTGATGCTCTTGACAGTAATAGCAAAGTTGGTGGAGGTGGGGGACAGTTTAGGGGGAAAGATAATTAATTCAGTTTTGGACATGTTGAATTTAAGACGCCTACAGGACATCCAATTTGAAATGTTGGAAACGTGAGATGGGAGGCCAACAAAGAGATTGGAAGAGGATAGATAGATTTGAGAATCGTTAGCATAGGAATGATAATTAAATCCATAGGAGCGGATGTAATCACCAAGTATAGTAGGATGAGAAAGAAGAGAAGAGAGTCCAAGAGAGAACCTGTGGGACATTTACAGCAAGAGGGCATAACCTAGATTCAGCAAAGGAGACAGAGAAGGAATGGTCTAAAGGGTAGGAGGAGAATCAGGAGAAGGTAGTATCCTGAAAATCTAAAGAGAAAGGAGTGTCAAGGAGAAGAGGGTGATGGACAGTGGCAAAGACAGCGGAGAATTCAAGAAAAAGGAGAATTGAGAAAAAACCATGCGATTTGGAAGTTAAAAGATTATATCTGACTCAGGCAATTCAGTAGGACTTTCCTTCTAAATTTTGTAGTCTTTCTGGCTGTAGGGAGTTCCCTCATACTGAAGAAATGACTGGAAAATCACCCTTTCTAAGTGCCAAGCCAGTTGCCAAACCCAAACATTAAGAAAGAGTGAGCTACTCTTTCTGCTTCCACTTTCCAATCATCTACTCACTCTCCATCAAGCCTTGCAACCTGACTTCTGTCTCTATCACTCTTCTTAAATGTTCTCTCTGAGATCACAAATAACTTCCTTATGGTCAAATCTAGAGACTTTTTTTCTTTTTAAGTTTTTTATGCACTTCCATCTCTGCAAAATTTGACATCATCGCCCACCTCCTATTTCTTGATATTTTTAAGTTCCATAACATTGTTTTCTCTGGGTCCTTTTCCTATCCCTCTGATTGTTCCTTTTTGCTCTCTTTTGCTGCCTCATATTCCTTCTCCTGTCTTCTAAGAGTGAGTGCCCATGGTGGCTCTGTCCTTAGAGATTTTTTGCTTCCTTTCTTTTGGTATCTATGTGACAAGGTGAATAGAGAAGAAGATCTGGAGTTAAGAAGACCTGAGTACAAGTACAGGCTCAGACACTCACTAGCTATTTGACCCTGGCCAAAAATCATTTAACTACCATTTGCCTCAATTTCCATAGAATGGGGGTAATTATCTCCTGGGATTGTTGTTAGGATCAGATGAGATAATATTTGTAAAAACACTTATCATTGTGCTTGGCACATAGTAGGTGCTATTCAAAGGTAAGTTTCCTTCCTTTTGTATATTCCCTCCCCTGGCCTTCTGTTCTGCTTCCACAAATGTTTATCACATTTATGCTGATGAGCTCACTCTACTTCTCCGCTCTCTTTTCCCCGGAGCTCCAAACTCATGTCTCCTAACACTATCTGAGCATCTCCACCCAAATTTCCTTCTAGAACAAGAAAGTTAGAAGCCATTGGAAGTATTTAGCCTGGAGAAGAGAAGACTTATGGAAGTTGCAGTAGCTGTTTTCAAGTATTTAAAGAGCTGTTCTGTGGAAAAAGAGATCAATTTGTTTTGGTTCTAAAAGGCAGATTTGGGAACAATATGTATGTTGCATAAAGGCTGATGTAGAGGTTTTGGAAGGAAAGATTTCTTACTGTACAAAATGAGATAGGATTGCCTCAAAAGTTAATGAGTTCATCATCGTTGTATGTCTTCAAAGGGACGCTGGGCGATCTCTTGTCAAGGACTTTGTGAAAGTATGCCTGGATGATATGGTTTGAGAGAAGTTCAGTGGGGCAAGAAGAAAATGCTGAATTTCAAGTCAGAAGGCCTGCCCCTGCCACTTACTACCAATGTGACCTTAAGAACTTAACATTTCTGGGTCTCAGTTTCCTTTCCCATAAAATGAAGACACTGGGCTAGATGCTTATTGTGGTAGGAGCAATATTTGGTATTTAGGTCTCCCCTCCCACTCAACCTTAAAAAAAGAGGTAAGGGAAACTGTCCCTGAGACTTGACTGGTCTGGAAGAAGCCGAGAGGTTATTTGAGTGTTTTGTTTCAGAAATTAATTCATGAGCTCCTCTGAGTTCTTAGTATCTTATGATTTTCTTTCTTTTTTTTTCTTTTCTTGTGAGGAAAAGTAAAATTGTCCCATGCTCAATACCAGTACATTGAGTGCCTTTGTGGGAATTAACGATCTTGTTCTCTATGTAAAAGGAGTTTTAGGGCCAACCACACTTATGTTGCCTAGATGAAGTGGTCATTATACCCATTCCAAGCAGGCTGAGGAGAGAGGGAACAACAACATGGGAAAAGAGGAGAAGAGGGAGGGAGCAGACATGTGAGAGCAGGGGTAAGAGAGGAGGGAGGCTTGCAGGGAGAGTTTCAGACAGTGTCACCCCATATGCTTCCAGTAAATTTGAAAGCTAAAAATAAGACCACACATGGAGCCATCTTACATGGGGAGAAAAAGCCTTTCAAATGAGTGGCTAAGGGTGTGGCCAGTGGGATAGCCAAGGGGTCTGGCCAAGGGGGAGTGGCAATTGGACAAGGAAGGCCAACTTGAAATGGATTGAGCCAGCTCTGCAAGATGCCAATACTAATACCCCACAATGATCCTTTATTTATAAAGAGATAGAACAGAATAAGGGGCCACCTCAGTTTCCTCATCTGTAAAATGAATAGATTGGACTACATGATCTTGAGATTCCTTCTTTCTCTAGATCTAGGACATTAAAATACCAATCTCAGAGTTGGAAGGAATCTCAGAAGCCAATTAATCCAACCTGAGCCAATGTAAAAAAAAAAAAAATCTCCCCAATAACAGACCCAAATTGATCACCCAGCCTTTGCTTAAAGACTTCTAATCAGGGAAGGGGATATTCCATTACTAATGAAGCAACCTATTCCACTTAATGGACAATTTTAATTGCTGGTAAGGTTTTTCTTCAGAGAAGGAAATGACAAACTACTCCAGTATCTTTGCCAAGAAAACCCCAAATGGTGTCACCAAGAGTTGGATGTGACTGAAAAGTGACTCAGTTTCCCAGGTATGGTAGCCCATGGCTATCATCCTCCATATTTAGGGAAGCTGAGGCTCATGGGTCACTTGAACACAGGAATTTCTGAGGGGCAGCAAGGGCAAAGAGGATGTGACATTCATATTAGTCCAACACCAATATGACAGATCTAGGGAGTGAGAGTGAGGTGTGAACTGGGTCAAGCTGGAAATGGAGCCAGAGGGAAAGGGAAGGGAAGGGAGAAGAGAAATTAAATCTGTGTGTGCAAACCCATTCCTCTCTGGGGCCAAGAAGATGAATTCCCTTACCCACAAAACAGTCCTTAAAACTTTTGAAGAAAGCTACTATGTCTCTTTCTTTGAGCTTCTAACCAGTGTCATCTACTCTCTGGGCTAAACATTCCCAGATCCTTCAACTGATCCACATATGGCTTGATCTAGAGACCCTTCACCACCCTAGCCACCATATTCTGTATGTTTTCCAGCTTGTCAATGTTCCCTCAGTCACACATGAAAAGCAGGCTCTTTACTTCATGGCCAGACCACATAGACTCTAGGCAAAAAGGCCCAAAGACAGCTATCGTGAACTCTCTCAGAGCACGTGTCGGACTCCTTAGGAGAACAGAGGGTAGGACAGTGAGTACTCTATGCCCCTTCAGATCTGGGCTGGAGAGAAGATCCGTGCTGTGTGACCAAAACATTGAAAAACCTTGAGGCTATAATAATAGAAAGAGCATGGAGCTAAGAGTCAGGAGGCCCAGGTCACAATCCTGACTATGTGACTTTGAGTCACACTGTGAAGTCATTTCACCTTATAGGCACTACTCAGTTTCCTTATCTATGGCATGAAGTTATCCCATAAGATGATTTCTAAGGTCTCTTCCTATTCTGCTCTTTCATGAAATCTGTGAAAGAACAGGTTTACAAAGCATTTTCCTAACAACAGCCCTGCAAGGTCCAAGTGTTACTTACAAGTATCATTAATCCCATTTTACAGGTGGATAAACTGAGTCTCAGAGAGGTTAAGCACTTTGTCTATGGTCACTAAGTCAGTAAGTATAAGAGTCAGCATTTGAACATCCAACATACTTCATAAGTATCCATCGGAACCTACACGTAAGTATCCAATATACTTCATCACTGCATCAGAACCTATCCACCATATCTCATAAGTATTCATCAGAACCTATCCGTAAGTATCCAACATATTTCATAAATAGCCATCATCACCTCTTCCTGCCCTCTGGAAAGTAATTTAAAGTAAATCATCTCCTTTCCCACTTTAAATTATGAGTGGTACATTCAGCTCAGCTTTTGGGATTTATTTGGAAGTGTCGAAACTTCTTAGAGAACATTAATCTTTCTTGGTGCTTTGTGGTCTATTTGAAATCTTTCCCCCTTCTGTCATGCTTTGTGTTCTCTTTCCTCTCCCCCACCTTCTCCAGGGACAGCGTTGGAAGGAATAGGAAGGGAAATGTCTTTGTCACCGGAGGGAGAGATCACAAAGACTGATTACTCCCCATGATTGAATCCTCAAAGTTTCTCCCAGGAGCCATGAAGAGGAAGGTCAGAGCTTCTTCTGTCCATTACAGTATCAGCTCACTGAACCTACCATCATTACCCTGGCCATGGGATGAGTTCAATCTACTCAAATTGGAACGCTGTGTTCCTCTTCAATGATTCTTCCATTGTGACTTTTTCCTGTTCTTCAGCTGCATTTCAAAGACTGAAGAGTTCAGAGTTATGTGGGAGGTGGTTTAAAAAAAAAAAAAAGAAGCCAACACTCTGTCTGTTCTTGTGCCTGCAAAATTCATGCTCAGAGTTATGCTGGAGCCCTGCCCTGTTTTTACTAATTCAATTGTTCTCTCTTTGTTTATAAATTGGAGTTGTCGGGTTTTTTCTTTTCTCAAGACCTCCAGGCTGATTTGTTTCCAAGACTGAAAAAAATCCATCTATGGGTTCTAATTACAGCAATGGCACTACTCTACCATTTATTTCCAGGATGCTTGGGGTAAGTCTCTTTCAGTTGCTACCCCTGAAGCCTGATTCTCACAGTGTAAGTGCAGGTCTCAAGTGACCTCCTCCAGCCAGCAGGGCTTTGACTGGGGATATGATTGATTTCCCCCACCCCAGGTGCCATGTTGCTGTCATCATTCCTCTTAGAAGGAGGTAGGGAAAAGCAGAAAGATTATGCATGTGCCAGATTAGACTAGGCCTGTCCAAGCCATGGCACTCCAACTCAGTCACTATCCCAAGGCAATAAACATTCTCTACAGTTTCCTGATCCCCACTACAAAATGGCAACTATTAATAATTTCTGTTTTATAAAGAAAGGGATAAGTGAAAGGGTTTCTGTTTTGTTTTGTTTTTTCTTCCCTGACTACAATCTTCACTGTGTTGTCATCAAACAGGCCAAGGCATGTGATGTGGTCTAATGCCGAAAGTTTTGTCAGGTTCTGCTAATTGCCTATCCTAATTACTAAGGTGTTGCCCTAAGCACCGAGGGCATCCATACTGATTAGCTACCTAGATCAAGAAATGAAATCTGGAGAGGACGTGCAGCAGCAATCCTGCCCTATTAAATTGACCTTTTATTCAAAGTGGTCCCAGAGAGAGAAAAAACAACAACCACAACAAAGATACGGAATGACCATACCTACAATGTGGTATGGAACTGATCTTGGACTCAACACCCAGATCTAAATGGTGCCTAGTGAGAAGCTTGGACAGAATTAAGATGCTCACTGGGGGCCCTTTGAACTAACATTCTGAAGCCAAGGTCAGAGATGTGCTGAACGAATGAGTTATCATAGACCCAGCTGTGCAGGAGGCGAGTAGGAGGTTTTGCATTGCTGAGCGCAACTCTGAATGGAGGTATTATTCACCTGATTGATTTTTCTGAAGTTCACAAGCCTCCTATTATTTTACCCCCATAAATCCCTTCCCATGTTTTAAGTAAAAGAAAACCAGTCACTTGGGGAATAGATTGACGTAATGCTTATATAAGTGTGACGGACGAGAAGGGTTTGGGGTACTCTTTTCCAGAGTGTTTTCCTAGGCCAAAGAGATTCAGAATTTCATTAACTCATCCTTATAGGAATGGCTTAATAGCACTTTAAGGTTTGCAAAACATTTGATATCTATTATTTCAATTAATCCATAGAATAGCCATGTGAGGTAAGTGAAGAAAGGCTTAAAAGGTTAGTCCTGGAGAGAGGAAGACCAGGGTTTGCAGAGAGTTCATATCCTGTCTCAGACTCTTACCTAGTTGTGGGGCTCTGGGAAAGCCACTTAACTGCTCTCTCTTAACTTCTTAACTCCTTACCTTCTCAATCTACTTCACAGCAACGTTATGAACATCAAATACATTAACATGTGTAAAGGACTTTGCAAACCTTGAAGTGGGACATCAATGCTAGTTATTATTTTTATAATCGCTCTTTTACTAATGAGAATTTTGAGGCTCAGAGAGGTGGAGCAAATTTCCTGGGAAAGCAGAATTCCTACAAAGGTTTCCAGGTCCAGCCCCCCAATCCACTATACTATTCCAGCCTCTCCACATGTGGCATTTTCGTGACCACTCTCATCATATACTGTGTTCTTGCCCCACCCCACCCCCAAATTAAAATGAATTTTCTTTGTAATATATCTTTTATTTCCTCATTTGTTCTGTTGTGGCCTCCTCCCACCTACTCGTGCCTTTGAAATGCCCTCTAAATTATACTTATTTTTCACTCTTCAGAGACGTACTGTGTTCTTTGCCTCACAGTCATAAAACAACAATGGTAGAATATTGGCATTAAAAAAGATGGGCCCTTGTTTCAGAAAGAAGTCTGGGGCCATTAAAGGGACTTTACAACTTCTCAAAAGCCATCAAGCTTGCTCTCCCCTCCTCTTGTTTAATTCTAGATCCAATTCACTGGCCAGACGGACTTTCTTTGTCCAAGATATAGATAGATAGATAGATAGATAGATAGATAGATAGATAGATAGATGACAGATGGATAGATTGGTTGATAATAGATGGATACATTGATAATAGATGGATGATAGACATAGCTAATAGATTGATAGACAATTGATGGATAGAGATGACAGATGGATAATTGATGATAAATGATAGAGATGATAGATTGATGATAGATGAGACAGACAGTCGATAGGCTCATAGATGGATGATAGATATAGATATGTATGTATGTATATGCATGAATATACATACATATATATGCATATATATACATACATACACACACATGAACATATGCAGTTTTCCAAAAGGCCAAGTACAGTTTTTGGTTATGAAAGCAGTTTTAAGCTATTAAATCTCATATGACCCCCTCTTTCTAGCCCACTGTCCACCCCACCTCTGCCACTCACCCACTCCTCCTGTCCCTTTTTCTTTTTTTTTTAAATTGCATTGATGTGTTTTGTTTCTATCATACAAACATTTACAAATTACCTCCACTCTGTGAATCGTCTCTGGTAACAAAGAAAAATAATTAAGCAAAACTAAAAATACAATGTCCTCTTCTGAAAATGTATGCAACATTCCACAACTGTAGCAAACTCCTCCCTGACCCCCCCCCCCCACACACCTTTTTCGTTTTAAGTGTTTAAGCTTTAATAGCTTAAAATTGCAGTGAGACTTTTGGAACATGAGATCAAGATCAAGTTAGAAATGCTAGTGATAGAGATAATAGAGGGAAAAGGTAAAGACTGAGATGATAGAGAGATAGATCTACACACCACAAATACAAACACATACATATGTGTATGTGTGGTCTTATACACACACACACACACACACACACACACACACACACACACACACACACATGGATGGATGAGTCAATTGTATGTCATGGCCTGGAAAACAGGCATTCTTCATCCACTTTTTTTTTTTCTTTTTTATATGGTTAAGCCAAAACATCCTGATTGGTTAAGGATCTTATCCAGAGGACTCTGCAGTGTTCTGGGACTTGAGCCAACCAGCACATGTAATGTGAAAATAAGAGTATAAGGACCTTACCATGTAAAGGGAATCCCTTTTAAATTCAGACTTCTGGCTGGATCTCCTCCATGATTGTGGCAAACTTTTTTGGCAAGCTGGTCTCCTTGTTTTATGCCTCCCCTGACATCAATGATAAAAACTGAGGGATAAAGCTATCTCTATTTTTTTATGTTTCAAGGAATCTTGCATCATTTTGATTTATGAATAGAAGACACTTTGCTAAAAGAGATTTTAAGGTGATATTTTGTTCAGTAGAATAAAATATCTTTTTTAGGCATCAAAGAATAAGTACCATAAGATATTATAGTCTCTACTTTGAGTCAATTTTTTGAAATAAGAAAGATGTAGTATATAATGTGGGATAACATGGCAAAGAGCTTCCTTTCCTTACTAAATCCCTCATCCTACTAATACCTTTATGCCTGTGTAAAAGATGTTTTTTTATAGAAATGGGATAGAAAATGTTGACCAAGCCTTGTGACAAGAATGGAAGATAACTGTTATAGCACGTATGTAGCACTTGTGATCAGTTTTGAATTCCTTGCTTAAGACCTATGGGGTCCTAATTGGCGAGTACATGAAAGCAAAAGCCACTCTGTCTAGCCAGGCCCAACCATGCTTGTCTACCTTGTCCATCTGCCCCCTCGCTCACTCATCCCTTTCCTCAGCTTCTTGCTATCTTTTTTTTTTTAAAGTTCTATCATTGTATTTTGTGTTTACATTACAAATATTTCCAGATTACTTCTACCTTGTGAGATCTCTCTTGTAATAAAATCAAATAATGAGCAAAAGCAACAATAAAGTGACCTCATCTGATATGTATATGAAAGTGTATGTATTCCTCATATGTAGTACTCCCACCATGTCTTTATCTTTTAATTTTTAAAAAATTGACAGAAATCTATTTTTCTCTCCTTCCTGCTTTCTACCCCATTGGGAAAAAAAAGGAAAAAAAATCTTTGTAAAAAATATGCAAAGACAAGCAAAATGAATTTCCTCACTGGTTGCATGCATGCCCACATATCTCATTTTGCATTTTAAATCTATCATCCTTCTGTCAGAACATGGATAATATGTTTCATCACTGGCTCTCTTGAATCATAAGTGGTTACTAGATAGATCATAGTCCTTACAACTTTCACATTTGTCTTTACAGTATTGTTGTTACTGCATAAATTGTTTCTCCTGGTTCTGATCATTACTTCTTTTGTTGTTGTTGCATTACATTCTTTATCAGTTTATAAAAGCCTTCATATTTGCTCACTTTTATGATATTGATGTCATAGTGTAAATTGTTACCCTGGTTCTTCTCACTTCCCTCTGCATCAGTTCATACAAATCTTTCTATGTCTCTTTGAAATCATTTCCTCATTTCTTACCACACAATATCATTCCATCACATTCTTATATATAACACTATTTATTAAGCCATTCCTCACCTGAAAGGAATCCCTTTAGTTTCCAGGTGTTTTTTGTCACTATTGTTTTGTTTTATTTTGTTTGCCACCACCAGATAGATAACCGGGTCAATACTGCCATTGCTTCTGGAAAGGATTTATCAGTTGCTTACACTATAGTTCCCTGTGATTTTCCAGAACAAAAGACCCTTTCCTGGCTACTATTCCTACTCTATCTTCTCCATTCATGTGTAAGTTCTTTGAAAGAGACTGCTTCATTTTAATATATGAACCTACAGAACTTAGCACAGTGCTTGGCACATAATAAGAACTAAATGAATGCTTTTTCATCAATTTACAAATTGGCAAATGTCTTCGAGGTGCCAAGGAAGGCCCTCATCATATTAAGTAGATCCCAAATGGTGAACTTAAGGGAGAACATGGGTAGGCAAGGATGGATTACAATTGTATTATTGGAGGGCACAATTACATCAATGAAATCACAGATCTATCTGAAGATTTGAGTCTATTTCCTATTTACTTATCTGGGTACATATTGTTTCCATCAGTAGAATGTAAACTCCTTGGGGACAAGAGCATTTTTTGTTTGTCTTTGTAGGCCAAATAACTACCACAACTCTGGCACTTAGTAGTGAGAGAAATGATTATTTCTCTTTTAAATTGATAATCAATTATGGAATTAGCACCAAGATTCTTTCCAAAACCCATAGATTGTTCAGTCTTGGAAGGACATTGTTGATGGGTGTGATTGCCCAAATTCCTGGTACATAGTTTCAATCCTGAGTGGGAGACCCCACCCAACTAGAGAAGCTTACAAAGAATTTAATCTAAGGTGAATTTTGGCTGATGGTGTTCCACTTAGGCAGGAAAAGTAGTAGATCCTTTGTCTAGATTGCCCTGGGCTGGAGGTATTCCGGCTTGAGATAGTCTCTTCCTTTTCCAGGAATGACAAAATCAAAATTATGTCCCCTCGTCCAACCCCTCATTAGAATAGGTCTACCACGAATTATAATATTCATTCTTTTCATTGATTGCTAACCAGAGTTGATGGCTACCTATGGGGAACACTCACTCTTCCAATGGTATATAAGTGTCAAGAAGTCACTATGGCCTGTCTTTGGCACTTTGCCAAAAGTGCCATTGATCCCTTTTATTAATTATACACTAGCGTAATTAATAAAATGATTAATTACCCAGAAATTATGTCTCTCAAACTTTTTATATGTCACAGTAGGTACTTTTGATTTGAACTTTTAACAGATAACCTCCAGAAAAAAATTTAGTAGAGTATCCCATCTCTTTCACATGTTCAAATTTTTTTTTAAATGCCAGCTAGTTCTCCTATTCTTTGTCCCATTCCCAACAGAATAATAATAAGCTAATCTTTGTGTGAATTTTATTGTCATCTTCCAGCCAGAGATGATTTTAATTAGATGATATTATCAGATAATTTTAATCAGGTGATTATTCTGGGTAACCACTTTTTCACTTTGCCTTGCTAAAGTTACTATAGGGATCACTATTCCAATTCTACAATCTACACTGAAGAATTAACTACTCAGCAAAGCAGGTCAGGTACATTCCCACAAGCTAGTTTTTCTATGTATTGTCCATTATAGAAGTCTCCTTTGTTTTCTTTTAGATATATAAATAAGCTTTTATTTTCGGTCCAATGTGTCTGCTACTTCTTCCTCCTCCTTCTTCCCCGCCCCTCCTCCCCAATCCAACTGAACTTTAGTTCACACCCCAAAACTCACATCACTTATCTTTTTCCTTATCCCTTTCCTAAGATGTTTTCTCTAAGTATCACACTATATTGGCGGCACAAAGTTAGGCTGGTCTCCTCTGAGTACTAAATGCCACTTGACTGAAACACATCTAAATATAAATGGATTAGGAAGGATCATCAACAAATTGGGAAATAAGTATAAATAGCTCACTCATAAGCATAGCTAGTGAAGGAAATTCAAAAGAATTTCTGAGAAACTGCAACTCTTATATGATTAGTGCTATTTAGATACTATTCAGGAAGTACAAGTCTAATCCCTCTCTTCAAGGAGTGTATAGTCTTACTAGGCTGACAAGATTGACATGAACTGAAGAACAAATATGAATGGGCGTAAGGAATAAAAAGTATTTCACATAAAAAGAGACTTCTGAGGGCTGGTATGTCCAGGGATGATTTTAAAAGAAGAGCTGGGTTTGGAAGGGTGGGGGAAACCAGGATAGGTAGAAATGAAAAAAAAAAAATAGGCAGCCCAGGTAGGAGAATCAGCAGTAGCAAAGTCATGGAGGTGGGAATGAGCATTATGTAGATAGAAGTCCATGAGGAGACCACAGAGGATTTGGGCTGGAACACAACCCAATTGTGAAAGATCTCTAGGGAGAGGATTCCATATGATCATATGCTATCCTGGAACGTGAGGCAGAATGATCCATTCATTGATGTTTGAGTAAGGACATGATAGAAAACACAGGGTATTTACATTGAATTAAACAGAGCAAGAATAAATCTCATGAGTCCAACTCGATTTGATTGGGAGACAGTGTGACACAGGAGAAAATGCTGAATTTAGAGGCAGAGGATTTGAGTTGACATATCCATTCTGTTATTTACTCTGTGTGACTTTGGGCAAGCTACTACATCTCTGGACTTCCTTTTCTTTATCCATAAAATGAAGACTTTGAACTGAGTTACTAAGGTACCTTCCAGTTCCAAATCTGGATCCCAGTTCAGTTCAATGGGCAAAAGCCTGATAAACAGGAGACAGATTTGTGCTCCAGCTTCATGTGACTGGATTTGTGGGTTTATACAAGGTATTTAACCCCAGTGTGCTTCAATTTTTCCATCTCTCAAAGAGAGGTAATGTATACACACCATCTACCTGGCTCTTTACATCTTTGGGGTGTTGTAAAAATAAATAAGATCACCAGTACAAAGCCTTTTAATGAAAGAGGTGAATTCAGAGCACTTCACACCCATGATCTCATATGCTCCATTGATTTTTTTCTTGGTCACTGAACAGTGAAACCAACAAGTTGATGTCAGGCAGAACTGAGTATGTGGTCAACAGTTTCTGTTACCCAGAAAACTTCCTATTTCAGGAAGCACAGCAGACCCAAGGTGGCCCCAAGCATGTCTCTATGAGTCAGTGCAAACTTCAATTCAGTTAAATTTAACAAATATTTATGAAACAGCTACTATGTTCAATGTACTGTTCTAGGCTTTGGCACTACAACAATGGATATTTTGGTCAAGGGCTGGAAGAAGAGAAACAGATGGAATCCCTCCCTTTGAGGCCAATTCAGAACACAACTGGCTCTCATAACCCAAATATCTTGGATCAAATACTCTACTTTACCTGTCTAAATCTCAGGGATATGACTCCAGGGCATCCTACTACCTGGACAAATGGACCTGAGGTCCATAAGAGAGATTTCAGAGGGCCAATGAATTTGGATGGGGAAAAAAATCATATCTTTGTTTTCACTAACCTCTAACTGAAATAAAGAATTTGCTTCAATTATTTAATAATATTATTCTGAAAAGAGGTCCAAAGGCTTCACCAGACTGCCAAAGGGGTCTAGGAAACACAAAAATGATTAAGAGTCCCTGACCTAGAGAGCCCAGTGGTTTGACTAGGCCAACAACATTAGTTGTCCTGGAACTAAATTTATTGTTGGTTGGGTTTTTTTTAATGTTCCTGAAGGAGCATATTGTTTGAAAGAAATGCTGCCTTTGGGAAGGTTAATGCTTTCCAAGCCCTCCCCCCCTCACAAAGAGCTCAGAAGGACGAGTTCAAATGTTAACAAATTCATTCCCAACTTGAAAGCTCATACTCTGTAAGAAAGGTTTCAAGTCACTATAAAATCAGACATTTGATGCTGAGATGACATTTTATGTATTTAAAAGCTCAGTTTTGGGCAGCATAGGAGCAGCAACATATCGCAGCTCTCACATAGCCACCCCAAAATACCCATAAAATATGACTCTAAACAAATTCTAGAACTACAAAACACACACAAATATACTTTCCACTAAAGTCAGCTTGACTATGAAGAACCATCTCAGCCCTGTGAGCTGAAACCAGCCTAGCCTGAAACCACGGCTCTGCCTGGGAGGCAGCTGGACTAGAGGAGCCAAGCCCCAGCTGGAGCTTCAGGAGAGCAGATCTGCGGCAACTGTGGCAGTATCCAGAATTAGGTTAGTGGAGCTCAACAAAATCAGGGGAGAAAAGTGGGTCCGGCCAAAACGCCTCCAGGGCAAAGAGGCCACAGAAGCGGAAGTTTTACACCCGCCTCCACACTGCCGCTTCAGAGCTCCCAGCCTACAGACTGCAGGGGGACAAAGCGATCGTTCAGAGGCCAAGTGCTCTCACATTGAGCAGCCTGGATCTGGATCACGGTCTTGGGCGTTGCTCCTGGGTTGTTTTTTTTTCAGTGAGCTGGAGTGGGGGAGGGACCCAGAAACTTCCTAAGAGTTCTGGCAGCTGGGAAAACCCCAGCAATTTGGGACAGAGCTTTCCCCTATGGAAGCAGAGTTCCACAGAGATTAAAAAAAAAAATCATGGACTGACCAACCATGAATAAGAATAAGCATAAGAAGCAAAGTAAGAACAGCAACCAAACTCTAGATTCCTTCTTTGGAGAAAAGAAGGATCAAGGCAGGGATCAGGAGGAGGACAGCACAGCCAGAGCTCCCCCACCAAAAGCTTCCAATAAACATGAAGATTGCCTAAAAGCTAGAGATCAGCCAAAGAAGGATTTTGAAAACCAAATGAGAGAAGTGGAAGAAAAATTGGGAAGAGAAATAAGAAT
>CM053585.1:351078113-351096870 GCA_028646515.1 Pseudochirops corinnae | reverse complement strand
TGAATATGTGTATACACAAACACACATATACATATATGCATAATGTGCATAGATACAGAGATGAATGAAAGCTTATAGGAAAAGAAGTAATATTTAATAAATAGATAGCTCAAAGATAATTGGTTAATTAATGGTGAATACTTTGCCATTCTAATAAACTCATGAGGACATGCCCAGACATGCTCCTTAATTTCCTTAGAACCTGAGTAAAGAATGAGTAAACACATCAAGTAGCAGATGGAGAGGGTATATATGGATCAATCTCACTCAGGCTACATATGGATCACCAATTTAAAAAACTTGCTACATATGGTTGTCATAGTCCTTGTTTCATTTATAATTTGTAAAAATAATAATCATTACAATATCATTAATGTGATTGAGTTTTTTCTATGTGAAGTTTCCCAAAATGTGGCATCATTCATGATTCTTTTTCAACCATTACTTGACATAAACATTTTTATCACTGCTACAGAACACCCCATTTCACACAAATAAGCTATACACAGTAGTTAAGTGTGTATGATTTTGTTTAATAAACCAAAGAATTCTTTATTTTTCTGTAGCCAAAATATCCAAAGATTTTCTCTTTCAAGGAACTATCCCCACAAAAGTCTATGGACTATGCTTCTTTTAGACAGAATAAAATCAATTGTGGATTAGTTGAAGGAACTAGGAGGGTTTAGCCTCAGAATACTCAGAAGAGACATTACAGCTATCTTTATATATGAAGGATTATCATGTGAAGGGGGGCTCAGACATTTGATTTGGCCCCAAAGGGCAGAAATGGAAGCAATTTAGTCACAAAAAAATCAGACTTAGGTTTAATGTCAGAGAAAACTTCCTAATTACTAAAGATACTCAAATGTGGATTGAACTACTACAAGCAGTGATAATAAGTCTTTGAGTAGACTCTGGATGACCACTTGTTTGGCATGGTAGAGTGGAAGGCGATTCCTCCGATTAGACTTGAGGTCCCTTCCTGAGGTCCTGTGTGTCTCTGCAAATCATTATTTTGCATGGTAAATGTATTTCTTATCCATTCATATTTAGAAATACCAGAGTTAAAAATTAACTGAAAATATTACTTCTGAAGAGATTTACAAAACTTCCTTTATTTTCTCCCTTTTCATTTGCAGGCCAAGTACTTTAAAAATTATAAATCATGAAAATATTATTTTGCAAAATTATTAGCCATAGCTCTAATTTGTTTCATAAAGACTATTGCTTTATCTCTCTGGACCAGAGGAAGGACCAATTTGAGGAAGTTATTTAGATCACTCAGTTAAAAAAAAAAAGGTTCAATAAATCTACAACTTTGAGAAGGAAATTTCTGAGATAGAATAAATATGATTCATTGTGAAAACAACGGTATTCATAAATACCTCTAAGAATCTTCAAAGTGCTTTGCTTCAAGAAAGTCAGTATGTTTGGCAATAGTACAGAAATGCTTTGTGCTGGCCCTATACTGTTGCACAATTTTGTAAACAGTCTTCTTTTTAATAGGCTTTTAAAAATACAGTTGATCACACTTATAACAACTTGAAAACTATGTGGCTTTTTGACTATATTTATCAATACAAAGTGGTTTTCTATGAAGCATACATGCCCAAATTGTATAAAGGACCATTTTAACTAGTGTTTATAGAGCAACATTTCATCTTGACATTAATTGAGCTCCGTCAGTGAAGAATACAATGCAATTCTCCCACAATACATCATTTTCAGTTTAAAAAATCCATCAATTATGTTGCAAATGTATCTTGATTTGTCATTGCTGTCGATAGGCTTACAAATAATAAATAATAATAAAACTTTCCTCCCAACATCAGTTTCAACAATATATCATGCCTAAGCAACCAAATAAAATCTTTTAACTACATCTGTTACTTCATCCATTTGCAATGCAAAATAGGAATACTTTAGTTTCTCAATGAATTGATCACAAGGGTCTTCAGACATATAGGCAATTCTCCTTCCCACCATATTATATGCAAGTGGAGTCATTCAAAACTGCTTTGCACTTGTTTTGAAAAATATTGTTTTAATCATATTGATAGACAGCACTACTACGTTTCTCCTATCAAAATGAGGCTTTTTAATGATACTATAAGCAACTTTTATCATTCCAGCATTCCTTTCGAAGTTAGAGACATAAATTTTGAAAAAATTTGCTTTTACAAATGACTGGTTTTCTCTAAGAAAATTATAGTTTCTTGCTAACATATTCTCTGTATATACTCTCAAAACATCTTTTGAATTCATTAGGTTTTGTGCTATCTGCACAAAAGTTTTCATACAAAGGAAAGAATAGTTTTTCCTCTATTTAATAACAGTATGTGTACATTTCAATGATAATTATAGATCACATTTTTTGGATGTGGTCTTTTAACTTCATGTTTATTTTTACTAAAGTTATCTTTATTATCTTTGTATTAGTTTTAGTCATTCTAGTGGATTTCTCTTCAAACTGAGTATTTATTCATCATGAAGGTATTTTATTTCAGTTTTCAAAACTGAGAGACCATAAAATGTTTGACAATGGAATTGAAATTTAATCATTGAAAATATCAAACAAAAAGTACTCATTTTCAAATAATTTTAATTTTTAAAAAAGTTAGTGGTATTTTAAAAGTTAGTTTATTATATTGTATTCAAAAAATGATCTTAAGAAAAATGGTGGATATTGTGGTACCTTTTAACTTACACAGAAAGATTGTTTAGCATTGAAATCATACATTTACTGTCAAAATGTAGCAAGCAATTCAATACTACAAACTTATTTGGATCATGAACCTCCACAGACTGACAGGGACACCCTGAAATTTGTCACATCCTGATTCAAATTTAATTTCATCTACACCTATCATATTTAGTTTTTGGACTGGAGTTACATCAGTTGGAGTGAATTTGTCGTGTTAGTCTTGCCTTTGTTGATTTGGTTTTAAATTTTGCTTTTACCTTAAAAATGGATATATTTATATGGGAGTTGTATTTAAAAATAACTAATGATTTGGTCCATTGGTTTGAATTTCCCTTGGAGAGTCTCATGCCCATCATTTTTCCCCTTCCCCAGAACATGTATTACAGTTTGAAAAATTTTGCCTTAATTGAATGTAATTTTGCTTTCATACCATTAAAAATTCCGAATCTATTGTTTTAAAATTGCTTACTGAATATTATTTTAAAAATATTATTAAAGATATTATTTAAATATTATTTTAAAATATTATGAGGTGTTAGAGTGGAGAAGAGGCTGGACCTGGAGTCAGAAATATCCAAATTCAAATCTAGTCTCAGACACTTACCTATGTGACCTGGAGTAAACCACTTACCCTCTGTCTACCTGAGTTACCTCAACCATAAAAACAGAAATCATAATAGTATCATCTCCCAGGTAATTGTGAGGATAAATTGAGATAATATTTATAAAACACTTTGCAAACTTGAAGTGTTAGATAAATATACTAGATACTGTTGTTATTAGCATTATTTTAGTTCTGTCTCTGTACTGTCTAAACAGTGGTTCTCAACCTGTGGGTCGCAACCCCTTTGGGGGTTGAATGACCTTGTCACAGAGGTCACCTAAGACCATGGGAAAACACATATTTCTGATGGTCTTAGGAACCGAGACACTGCTCCTCTATCCATCTCCAAGAGAGTCTGCCCACATGCAGATATGCCCACATACAGGTATTAAAGGGTCCAGGCATTAGGAAGGTTGAGAACCACTGGTCTAAAGTATACAAATGTAATATAATTTGAGTATTCCTTTGTATTTCAAGAGGTCTTATTCATGATAAAAAATGGAAGGAGACCTTACCTAGGACTAGATTGCTGTTCTCTAAGGGGGAAAAACAGATTTCTCTTTGTCTTCTGTACTTTGGGGCTTTTAAAGGCTGCCAGAAAACAATTGAAAAAGAGGAAACTGGAAGAAGACATGAAATATCATGTTTATTGCTGTTTAAAACGTCTTTTTGGAATTTTCCATTAAAAAATTGGTTCTGTCTTATTAAGTTGTTTTGGTCCTGGCACTGTCCGCTTCTTTCCAAATAAGAATTCAAATTCTTAAATTCAGAGAAATAAGCTCTCAATTCAAAATTGCAAAAGCTAAACCAAAGTTAAAAACTTCATTAAAATTACTAGAATAATAAACACTGATTCAGTGGGAAAAGTACTGGATTTGAAGGCAGTTGACCTCAGCTGAAATTCTGATTCTGCCACTTACTACAACTGGAACTTGGACAAGTCACTTGACCTCTATGGACCTTAGCTTTTCTGTCTGTAAAATGAGAGGTCTGGGCTATATAGTATCTTAGGTTCCTTCAAGCTCTAAATGTATTATTAGCCAATGGAATGCTATTCCATAGCAACCTTTATGCAGTACCTTTATTCTGGACACTTTTCCCCCTGGCCTTTGATTTCAGCAATAAAATAATGGAATGGAAAGTCTTATCAAGGCAGCCATCCTCTGGCTAGGTTCTAAGGTAGAGTAATGTAATGGACCCCTTCAGTCATGGTCTGGTGAAGCCTGTGAACCTCTTCTCAAAATAATGTTTTAAATTCATAATATAAAATATTTAGCATTTAGCAAAGGCGACTAGTAATGTTAATATGCAGTTATGTATCTATAAACATTTATATATACAGATATACACACACTGTTGTTATTGCTTAATTGATCAGCTGTGTCTGGCTCTTTGTGATCCCGTTACTGGGTTTCCTTGGAAAAGATTCTGAAGTGGCTTACCATTTCCTTCTCCAGATAATTAAGGCAAATAGAAGTTAAATGACTTGTCTAGGGTCACACAGCTAGTAAGTGTCTGAAGCTTGATTTGAACTGTGGTCTTCCTGATTCCAAATCCAGCATACTATCTACTGAGCCACTTAGGATATACATACATGTGTGTGTGCACACACACATATATATATATATTTTCATACCTATATATACACACATACATATACACACACACATCTATCTATATATCTCTATCTCTATCCATCTGTGTATCTCTACCCATTTTTATCTCTATATATCTATATTTCTATCTCTATATGTTTCTTTCTCTCTCTCTCTCTCTCCCCCTCCCTCCCTCCCTCTCTCTCTATTTCTCTCTCCTCTTCCCCCCCTCTCTCTTTCCCTCCTCTCCCTCTCTCTCTCTCTCTCTCTCTCTCTCTCTTTCTCTCTCTCTCTCCCTGTCCCCATCTATCCCATGGATGCCAAATCAAGAACTCCTGCTCTAAGGAAATAATTCCCAATTCTGATTTTATACAAACTGAGGATGTTTCTAATTATCCTGTGAAACATCACAAAATTCTCATTAAAAAATAAATTGCAAAGATAAAAATATGCCATTCGGTAGTTTTAGAGGGAATAGGGAAGCAAAAACAGGAAACAGGAGTGTCACAAAATCCTACAAATGGGGCTAGACTTGCACAGTCCTAAAGACTGGAAATCATTACTGCAGCAGGAGATGTAGAGCAATGGCCCTGAACCACATACATCTCCATCTTTCTCTGTCCATTCTCATGGCTCCAGGCTTCTTTTCACACACTGCCTTTAGGCATCTACTACCTTCACTTCCTGATTTGCTTCCTTTCTTAATATGTGAGATGAAAAATGCTGGTTATACCACACTTGCACGGCAATGCTCTTCTTACTTTTATCCTTTATTTGGTCATTTCCCCTACCTCCACTACACACACACACACACATACACACACACACACATACACACACACACAATTCCCATGTCCAATGAATGTGAGATATACACTCAGATATTTTCCTCCTTTAGGATGCAACCTGAGACTGTGTGGAATGAGTTTTTACTAGTGGCCCTATAGCAAGGAAGAGGAAAAGGTAATAGAGAGGGAAAATTGCTAGATTTGAAATCAGAGGACCTGGTTTGACACCTTGGCTCTCTTTCACTTATTCCCATTGTGACCCTAGACATGTCACTTTAACCCTCTGGGCCTCACTCTTCTCATCTGCAAAATGGGGGCCTTGAATTAGATGACATCTCAAATCTCCTTTGAGTCCACATCTTTGGGAAAGGAATTTCTCTTTTGGTTTCTCCACCTGGAGATAGAAATTCTGATCTTCCAGCATAATAGGAAATGCTTCTGTTCATTAGTTGATACTGAAAGCAGGTAGGATCTCAATGCTAATTTTTTTAAAAAACTAAAACAAAAATGTTACATAGCTAGGTTAACTAGACTTAGTCCAGGGTTACATAGTTGTCACATATGTAATCAGAGGAAGAATTTAAATTTAGATCTTCCCGATTCTAGGTCAGGACTCTACAACAACACACTGCTTCTAATATCCTAGTGCTTTCTGCTAGCATATCGTAGAGCTTTGTGACAACTTAAGAACAACCACACAACTTTTTAGAAAAACAAAACAAAACAAAAACAAAACCTAGTAGATGACATAATAGTAGTTAACTATGTTATTTTATAAATAGAACTGGAATGTGTAGATGCAGTGCAAGTTCCCCTCAACTCAGATTATATCCAGGGACCCAGTAGTCTTCACTCAATCCATCCATGATTACCTTGTTGGCATGTTTTAAAGAAGATGGCATTCTGGGGAGTCTGCAGGATGATATTGCCTTCAGAGTTCATTACAATCACGTTCACTTCAAATGCTGCAACTCCATCTTGTTTTCCAAGACATGGGAATCCTACTTGAACAACTAAAAGAAAAACCAAGAAAAAATGATGACTATACTAAAAAAACATTAGTCTGATTCCAGTTTTCTGGCAATTTGGGTATGGGAGATGCAGACTAAAGCAAGAAATGCTCACATTACATTGAAATCCCATTCATTGGGGGTCCTGCTTGTTTGGAATGTGCAATAATGTAGTGATAGGCTGGGCTGGTTTTGCTCAGGAAATCAATAGTTGAAAACATAATTGCAGGGAGAATGATTCTTTGCAGTTTCGTGTTTGGTTTTTGAGGCCAGCTCTCTATCCACTACACCAATGGTAGCAAACTCAAATAGAAAGAGGGAAAGGAATTTTGGCAAAAATACTGGAGTGGTTTCCCATTTTGGTCTCTAGTTCATTTTACAGATGAGGAACTGAGGCAAACACAAGTACAATAAACTGTACATAAGGGTTCCTACAGGCAGTATATTGACTTAGAAAATCACACATTAACATTATCTATGTTCTAGTGTATTTTTAATTATTTTGAAAACGTCTTCCAATTAAATTTTAGCCTTGTTGGTCAGTACTCAGTAGAGTAGATGTATAGTAGAGGTGACCCAAGCCTTGAATATTAGTAGGAAATGACCAGCAGAAGGAATTCACGAATGGAAAATGGTACCCTTCTTGGTTTGGTTAACTATAGAATTAAAACTATTGTAGTGTGGCTAGAGGCTCAGATAGCTCTCCTATGGACTTCATGTTGTGGGAGCTGAACCCCTTACTCAGGCTGAATTATTAGAGGACCAAGAAACAAGTATTTGCTAGCTACAGGGCAAAGGAAGTATCAAGTAGTTAGAATTTCAAATTAAATTGTTCCCAAGCTTCTAATTAAACTATTTCTATGAAGGTCCATTTGTCAATGGTACCTTGGGAGATCTTCCTGGCCATTGCTACTTTCACAAAGATAGAGATGGAAAGGACCTTAGTCCTAACTCTTGGATGTGTCAACCTTCACATGAAGCCATGAGATAGAGGCGCAGCTAGGTGGTGTAGTAGATAATATTCTGGGCCTGAAGTCAAGAAGACTAGTCTTCCTGAGTTCAAATCCAGCCTCAGACACTTACTAGCTGTGTGACTCTTGGCAAGTCACTTAACTCTGTTTGCCTCAGTTTCCTCATCTGTAAAATGAACTAGAGAATGAAATGGCAAACCACTTCCAGTACCTCTGCCAAGAAAATTCCCAAATGGGGGTCATTAAGAGTTGGACAGGACTGAAACAACTGAACAAAGTGGCAAAATGTATGGAATGCTAGACCTAGAGTCAGGAAGAACTGAGTTCAAATCCAGCCTCAGACACTTACTGGTTGTGTGATCATGGGTGAATCACTCAGCTTCTGTTGCCTCAGTTTCCTCATCCGTAAAATGGCAACAAGTATAGCACCTACATCCCAGGGTATCATATTTGGGTGGGACCTTTAACATCATCTAGTCCTAACAATTCATTTGGCAGACAAGGAAACTGAGGCTTAGTGATTTGCCTAAGGTCATGCAGATCCTAACTACCAGAGCCTGTATTTGAACCAATATCTTGTGACTCTGAATCCAGATCTCTTTCTTCTCCAACTCCTAAGTCAGCCCTTTCACTCAACCAGTAGACTTTCTTAATGATGTTCATTCATGAAATTTTACTGAATTCATTGGCAAGATATGTATGACACTGCCCTAGCCTGAATCACCTCCCTACTGATCTGATGATTCTATATTAGATTCCTTTGCTAGTCCTTCATTCATAGCACATCTACCAACTGGGAATGTCCCCCAATGCTCTATCCTGGGCCCTCTTCTCTTTTTCTCTCTATTACTTCAGTTTGTGATCTGATCAGCTACTATGGATTCAATGATTATTTCTCAACTGATAGATCTAAATATCTAGTCCTAGTCTTCCTCCTGAACTACATATAATCCTGTGCCACCATCTTGAAATGGGTATCTCAAACTCACCATGCCCACAAGAGAACTCACCATCTGTTTCCCAAAACCTCCTCTCTTTCAAACTTCCCCATTACTCTTGAGGTCACCCATTCACCCAAGCTCAGTGTTCTTGACTCCTCACACTCACTCACCTCCCTTTGTCCCATGGTTTCCAAATCTCATCATTTCAGCCTTTCACATGTGTCCTCTTTTCTTTACTCACAAAGTGACCACTCTGGTTCAGGCCTTCATCACCTTTAGCCTGGACTATTGTGATAGAGTCTTCTGATTGGTCTACATGCCTCAAGTCTCTCTCCATTCTAATTCATGCTTCAAACTCAGATACCAAAGTGATTTTCCTAAAGCTTGACTTTATCCATCTCCCAATAAATTCCAATGGCTCTCTATTACCACCAAGATTAAATATGAAGTCTTCTGTTTGGTATCTTTATATTTTTATATTCTTATATATCTTTATATTCTTCCTACCTAAAGTCTTTCCCATCTACTTACACTATGACCTAGTGATATTGGCCTACTTGCTGTTCCTCATACATGACACTCCAGCTCCTATCTCTGTTCCTTTACACAGGCCTAGAATGAACTTCTTCTTGAAAGCCCTGGCTCTCTTTTTTTAAAAAAAATTTATTTATTTATTTACTTTTAGGTTACAAGATTCAGTTCCACAGTCCCTTGAGTTTCAATTTTTCTCCTCTCTCTCTCCCCCCCCCCCCATGGCGGCATGCAATCATGTATAGGATCTGCAAGTACTTTCACATTGGACAGTAGTCTGGTTGTATAGAAGGGTTGTAACCAATGGAGTGAACAATGGGAAAAAAGAAAGAAAACCAAACATAAGTACTGACTCTCTTTAAGACTCATCTCAAATCCCACCTTCTTTGGGAAGCTTTTTCCTGGGCCCCCAGGTTCTTTTCTGGATGTTTTCCATTCTGAAATTAATTTCACTCTGTATATATCTTGTTATACATCAATGTAAGCTCCCTGAAGGCAGGAACTATTTTGACCTTTCTTTCGTATTCTCAGCGTTTAACATGACGCCTAGCACATTTGATGTTGTCGTTCAGTTGTTTTCTGTCATATCTGACTTTTCATGACTCCATTTGGGGTTTTCTTGGCAAAGATACTAGAGTGGTTTGCCATTTTCTTCTCCAATTCATTTTACAGGTGAGGAAACTGAGGCAAACAGGGTTAAGAGATTTGTCCAAGGTCACACAGTGAGTAAGTGTCTATGGCTAAATTGGAACTCGGGAAGATGAGTCTTCCTGACTCCAGGCTCTGTATTCTATCCACTGCCTAGCTGGCTGTTTGGTACAAAGTAAGTGTTTTTAATACATGCTTTCCTATACTACGGACAAGCTTAACATCACATCTTTCTTTAGGCAGTTGCTCATATACAAATTTGTATCTTCATATGGTAGTTACAGTTATAATTTTGAGGGAATTCTGGGAGACATAGAATAGATAGAGATATAGTGAGAGACAGAGACATAGACAGAGACAGAGAAACAGAGACAGACACACACAGATTCTGTTAAGTGCTTACTATGTGCTAGGCATATGGATTAAAACACAAGCAAGCAACAGCCCTTGGCTTCAGGGAATTTACATTCTAATAGAGGAAGACAATGCATAAAGAGAATCTGCAAAAGGGTGAAACTGGCTATTTAAATTTTCAAAATCTGCTAATCAATGCCAACCATGGGGTAACAGAAAAAACACTGCATCCTGAGTAAGAGAACTGAGTTCAAATATGAGCTGTGGCACTTACTGCCTGTGTAACTCTGGGCAAGTCACTTAACCCCTTAATCTCCTCATAGGTAAAATGCAGAGAGGTTGGATTAGATTATCTCTAAGGGCCCTTTGCAGTTCTGGGGAAAAAAAATCAACTTGTTTAAATAAACTTATTTCATTTACAAAAATAAGATCTTCTAAAGAGACATTTCCCAACAAATAACATACTCTAGGATCATAGATCTTGATTGGGAAGGAACTAGGGCTATTATTTGTTCCCTACCCCATTTTCCAGATGAAGAAACTGAGACCAGAGAGGCCAGCTGACTTTCCAGAAGTCACATAAGTAAGTAATTTAAGTGCCAGGGCTTCTGTTTGAACCCAGATCCTTTGACTTAAGTTCAGTCCTCCCAGAATTTCCCTTTGTTTTACTTTCTGTCTGCCTGATTCATCACTGCCAAGCTCAGGGAAATTATCTCAGATGAAGGTAAGTCCTTTCCCTTTAGAGTTTTCATAAAACCCTGTGCTTACATTTATAAAAAGAAATGGGCTGGAAACCAGGCTATGCTTTTCTATAACGCACTGTCTGCAAGCCAGTGCCAAGGCTTTCCCAATGTCTTTAGCAACCCAAAGAACATCATGGTACTTTGGTACTGTCAGCATTCATTAGAGTGTAGTTGCCAGAATAACAGGTAATTTTAGTTTTCCTGAATCTTTGAGACTTGAATAGTGTAAATAACTGATTAAATGAAAGAGGAAAAAAAAGAAACAGCAACAATTTAAAAAGAAAATATAAAACCAAAATTGGTTTTGGGGATTCAAGGATGGAATTTATCCCAGTAGAACTATGCCTTGCTTTTTAAAAAACAATATATGAAAACCTCTACTTATAAAACAGTAAAAAAAATAGGACGTGGCAGGGGATTATTTGAGTTGCAGAAGGAATTTTTGCATTTCACCAGTAGACTTAATACACTCCCTTATAGCCGACATCTTTCCCTTCTCCCCCATAGCTAATCAATTGACACGCCTTTGGAATTTATTTCTATAATTTCTCTCCCATCCTCTTTTTTTTTTTTCCTCACAAGATCATCCATTCTTGTGATCATGAATCTGACTACTGACATCCCCGGCTTCCTTCTAAGTCCCAACTATAATCCTACCTTCTACAGAAGCCTTCCCCAACCCATCTCAATCCCAAAACTTTCCCTCTATTAATTATTTACTGTTTATCCTGTATATACTTTATTGTATACATTTGTTTGCTATTGTCTCCCCCACTAGACTGTAAGCTCTTTGAGGGCAGTGACTGTCTTTTGCCTCTTTTTATATCCCTAGTGCTTAGCACAGTGCCTAGCAGCATGTAGTAGGAGCTTAACAAATGTTTATTGATAGATTGATATTGATCATCAATCTAGTTCAGACCCTCATTTCTAATCTGGATCATTGTAATGGTCTCCTGATTGGCCTCCTTGCTTCCAGTTTCTCCCCTTTAATATCTACGTGGCTGTTAAAATAACCTTCCTAGTGGTGTAGCAGATAGAGCACCCATCCAGGAGTCAGGAAGATTTAAATTCAAATCCAACTCCACGCACTAGCTGTGTGGCCCTGGGCAAGTTGCTTAACCCTGATTGCCTCCGAAACAACCCCAACAACAAAAATAACTTTCTTAAAGCATAGATCTGTCGATGATCAGCCCCTCTTCAAGAGCTTCATTGGCTTCCTATTACTCATAGGATAGAATGAAATGCCTCAACCTGGTTTTTAATTCTCTTTGCAATCTGGAGCTAGCTTACATTTCCAGACTCATTTTCAACATTCACACACTCTCTTGATAGTCAGACTGACCTACTTGCTGTTCCCCACATTCAGTATTCTATCTCTTGTCACCCTCTGTCCCTGGAATGCACTCCCTCCTCTCCTCTGCCTCTGAGAATCCCAAACTTCCTGCAAGGCTCAACTCAGATGCCACCTCCTTTGTTCATTCCCCTACTCATTGGTGTTCTCTTTCTCCTTGAATTATATTGTTATTCTTTTTTTTGGGGGGGGGTGGGAGGAGAAGCAATTAGGGGTTAAGTGATTTGCCCAAAGTCAACTTAGTAAGTATCTAAGGTTGTATTTGAACTTAGGTTCTCCTGACTCCAGAACTGGTGCTCTATCCACTGTACCACCTAATTTCCCCTATGATGTTATTTTTTAAATGTTCTCTCCCCAAGGAAAACATTAAAGCAGCCCCCGAGGGCAATGGGCAGGCCTCTTTGTACCTAGCACAGTGCTTTGTGCACCAAAGCTCAGAGCCAAAAGGGACATCAGAGGTTGTCTACTCCAACTCATACTCTGAGAAGAATCCTTTGCTATGTACTGCTCACAAGAGGTCATCTAGCCTTTCTCTGAAAGCAGTCAGTGAGGTGGGACACATAACCTCCCCAGGCAGTCCTTCCCGCTTTCGGATAAGTCTAAGTCGTATACATTTTTCCCTATCATTATTCCTAAAGTTGTTTCTTCACTCCATCTGTTGGTCCTTCAAATACTTTTGTTTTCTAAATTTAATTAATTAATTGATTTACTTTTAGTTTCCAACATTCACTTCACATTCACTCAAACTTTTGAGCTCCAAATTTTCTCCCCCTTCCTCTCCTCCCTTGCCCCCCCTCCCCAATGGTGGCATGCAATCCGATATAGGTTCAACAAACACCTTCACATTAAACATTCAAACACTTTTAAATCACTATCATTTCCCCTTGTCCCTCCCCAAGTTTTCCCTAGGCTGAACATCTCCCTGCTCTATCGAAAGAACCACATGTATAACTTGGCTTCCTCTTGAAACTCTGCAGTTGTCAGTGGTCTTTCTCTAATGTGACACCAGGGCAGGAGAGAACATTACTAATGCAGAGTGACCAGGGGAGAGTTCTGTGGAATTTATCACTGCCCTAGTCCCAGAAATTCTGGCTTTCTCAGTGTAGCCCAAGATTTCTGGACTGTCTCAGGACACTCAACTCCTGCACTGCTGAATTGAATTAGGTTGAGTTGGACTGAGTTGTGCCAAGTTGAGCTGAGATTTCTCCTAGTGTCTGTGTGTGGGGGGACAAAACAAAGAATGTGCTAAAGGGGGATGTAATTATTGTCAGGCACGATTAAGGACCCAGCTAGGTTATAAAGCCTGGATTTCATTAGAATACTGGTTTTGCTTTGTTTCTCAGAAAATTTTTGTTTTTGTTGTTGAGTCGTTTTTCGGTCATGTCTGACTCTTCATGGCCCCATTTAGGGTTTTCTTGTTAAAGATACTGTAGCAGTTTGCCATTTCCTTCTCCAGTTCATTTTACAGATGAGGAAACTGAGGCAAACAGGGTTAAGTGACTTGCCTAGGGTCACACAGCTAGTAAGTGTCTGAGGTCAGATTTGAACTTAGGAAGATGAATAATTCTGACTCCAGGCCAGGCACTCTATCCATTGCACCACATAGCTGCCACACTTTACTGTATGGCAACATAAAGTCAAGTGTCTAGTTCTTTAACTTTTGTTCAACATTTTCATCAATGAATTGGATAACAATTTGTGTTAATCAATTGGGTAGATAATGCAGTCCTTGATGGGGGAGGTGGTGATGGTAGCAAGGATAACTGTTAGGTCGAATGAGAGAATCAAGATCTCTAGGTATCTCCAGAGACTGCAATGATGGACTACCAGGAAGATTTTGTTTAATAGGAATAAAAATATTGTTTGTACTCTTAAAAAAAGAAATTTCTCCCAGTGCACTTAAAATGCAATTTACTTTGTGAAAATTTGATTCAGTTTTTCATGAACACATCAGTTGTATAAAGCAGTACTGAAACATTAGAATGTAGGCTGGATCTTATGGAATATTTTAAAACATAAATTTTAGAATCTTCCCCAACTTCATCTCATTGCTGAAATTGTCACTTTTTTTTTTCTAAATATGGCTTTTTTTCCCTCTGAACTTTATTTAACTCCCCTTTTCCAGCTCATTTGGCACAATTAAAATGTTAAAGCATCAGTTTCTTAGAGTTTTTAAACCTTCTCTTGTTAAAGTGGTGCAAGATCCAAGAAAACTCTTCCCCTAATTTCTCTCTGTTTACCAGCTTGTCAAATTCCAATGATATCTTGCCTGCTATTAACCAAAAATCTCTGGTAAGACATGTGGACAGATCTGTTAGTTATATCAATTCATTCACTTAGATTTGCAGATGTGTTCAAAAGCAGACTAGATAACAGCCAGCTGAATGATTACCATGATAGTAACACGTTCCAGGGCTCACTCCCAGATCCATCTTCCAGAGGTTCTACATGAACTCCATATGTTGGCAGAAAAGTTTGTTGCTGATTTGCATGATCTCTAAGCCACTGAAATTAAGATTAGCCCCAACACACCATTGCTCCTTTTTCTGGCACATTAGATTCATTGAATTTTCACTAAAGCTCTACTCCGTTCTTCTCCTTCACAGACTGTACTTTCCATCTCAAATGGCCTACTGTTTCCCTAAACTTGACATTCGTTCACTACCTTTGCAAAAGTTGCTCCTGCCAACAACATCTGAAATCCTCTTTACCTAAATGTCTCTGGGAATCCTTTTCTTCCTTCAAAAATTCTTCAAGGTAACCCAAGAACTAGGAACCTCTCTTATTGCCTTAGTATTAGAGCATTGCTCCTCCTCGAGGTACAGTATCCAGGCTCTATACCCCTATTCCTACCCAATTGACATATTGTATTTTCCAACAGAATGTGCCTTGAAGGAGGGACTGTTTTTCATCTTATTTTGGTCCATGCCTTATACATCATAAGCCTTTAACAAATATTTGTTGAGTAGAATGGAGGTGATCAAAGGTTCTTGAAGACTATGCCAGCATAGCAAAATGCTTGAGAGGTCCTACCCAGCTGAAAAAACTTCAAATATTAGCCTAGTAGTGGATTATATATTTTTTCTCCTAGTCTAAGCTTTAGGATAAACTTAGAGCTGATCTATTAGGGGTGATATTTAGTCAGCCACTTTATGGGGTGAGGGGTAGAGTGGGGAGGGAACTAGTTACCACCCTCTCCATCTGAGGGAGTGTCCACCACAAAATGTTAAAATATTAAAGTATTGGGTGAGCTAGGTGGCTCAGGGAATAGAGAACTGGCCCTGGAGTCAGGAGGACCTGAGTTCAAATGCAGCCTCAGACACTTAACACTTACTAGCTGTGTGACCTTGGGCAAGTCACTTAACCCCAAATGCTCTGCCTTCCCCTCTCCAAAAAGACAAAAAGAAATATTAAAATATGCTGAAATAGTATCTTCCATGACTTGGCTGATGTTATTATGGTCTCTGCTTTGAATGCAGTAATTATTCTCCTTTGGATTACACATTATTGTTGTGAGCACCTTCATATGCATTTATCTTTTTTGAGGTAGTTTTATATAGTGGATAAGGTTCTGGGCATGGAATCAGAAATTTATTGTTCAGTCACGTCTGACTCTTTGTGACTCCATTAAGCAAAGATACTGGAGTGGTTTCCCTTTTCCTGCTCCAGTTCATCTTACGGATGAGGAAAGTCAGGCAAACAGGATGAAGTGACTTATCCAGGGTCACACAGCTATTAAGTGTCTGAGACTGGATTTGAACTCAGGAAGATGAGTCTTCCTGATTCCAAGCTCAGTGCTCTACCCATTGCACCACCTAGCCACCCTACCTGATCTAACCCTCTTGGCTCATCTACAGCTAGGCTCTGTTTTCAATGCTTCAACATATGTGTCACCTTTGATCTTCTGCAGAGCCCTTCATTTGTCACACAGCTTCACAGAGAGGTTTTATATACCTTTCTTTCTACTGTGGGGTCACCATAAGCTTCCACTCTCTACTCATTTTATTATGGACCTAGTATACTAAAGTAGGGACCATGATAAGTATCATTGAAAAGGTTCTTAAAAATCTTCAAAAGGTTCTTATAAACCTTCACTTTAGAATCTGGTACTCCATCACTTCCGGGGTGACAGAGACAATGCCCAAAGAGGAACTGCCACACTTTTACATAAATCTTTTTTTTTTCTTATACAATAGAATAATTTTAGTGAAACCACCCTGCAGTTTGTAGTTCCTGTTTTTGTTCTTTTCAGATACCAGAAAGCAGACCCTTCAGGAATTGTTAAAGATCAAGAGTTTCTGTAGTGCATATAGGGGTCTGTGGGACTTTTTTTTTAAGGACCTCAGCACTTTGAGGATTTGAAAGAGCACACGTGCTTTGTTCTGAGCAGAATAATGAAAGCTACCTGGATGGTTAAAAGTACAGACACACTTACTTGGTTACTTTTTAATAATTCAGTCCACCTACACATGCTTCCACTGTGGAGTCTGTGCTAATTAGACTAATGAATAACTGCCCTGTACCAATTATGGTCTCTGGGGAATGGGATAAGGTCCCAATAAAATCCTTGCACCTGCATTTCTCTGAAGGAGTCCTAAATCTGACCGAGAAACCCTCCAAACCTGTTCCTAGACATCACTTCAAAGGGAATTAGAATGAGTCCTTCAAGTAATTATTCTCTCCCCCTTCCCCCTCTCAAATGTTCCATGTCTACCTTCATCTCATTCAAAGAAGCATAAATTCTCTTTGTTATAAAGACCTGGATACCTTGGAATCTGTCTCATCCAAATATATTCAAATTCTATTTGATACAATTCAATTTGATGCTATTCAATCTTATGTTACAATATAATATATATACAAAATAATGTAATAAATACATAATGTAAACTCTATTCAAATAGTTTCAACTGTTCTATAAATTCTACAAATATTTATCCCTAGTAGGTAGAAGGCTATCTTTGAAGTTAGGAATATTTGGGTTCCAAATATATAACATATATAAAGTTCCAGCTCCAGATCTATCATCTCTAAAGAGACTTTTTTCCAGAACACCAATTTCCAGGACCAAATATATAACACCACCTCTTGACACATAGTGATGGTACTATGGGCACATCATTTAACAGCTCTTTACCATAGTCAACTCTAAGACTATAAGTGACATAAAGCATGAGACAGAATTCTAAGAATGTAAGTAACATAAGACATAATTCTAAGACTGTGACTTTAAGTTGCTTATATATTCAGGAGGAAGAAGGATATGCTTACATACTTGGAATATCTGCACTCTGATTAAAATCACAGACTCCTTCCCCACCCCCCACCTGGAAAGAAAAAATCCCAACCAACCGAAAAAACCCCTGTGTTGAAGACACTATACTAGTTACGGTGGGTAAAAAGTTAAAAATAAAACCACTTCCCTTCCCAAGCTTAAATTCTACTGCCACTTACTACCTTTATGACCTTGGGGGATGTATTCAGGATCTCTGTGCCTCAGTTTCCTCATCTATACAATCAGGGGGATACCTAGAGGACCAGTTCTAAATCTATGATCCTGTAACTGCTCAAAATCTGAGTTATTCATGTTCTCCCTCTGAGAACAAGTTAAGAAATTCAACATGTAATTTCATTTCCTTGGTTACAAATCTGACTGATAGACATGGAAATAGAAGAAATTTGAACCCAGGACATCTGATTCCAAGTTTTTATTTTCCCACACTACAGGGCACTGCCCCAACTGCTGCCAAATGGCTGCCTCTGGAGCTCCTGGTCTGCAGATCATAGGGGGACCAAGTGACCATTCAGAGGGTAATTGCTCTTGCTTTGACCTGCTTGGATCTGGATTGTAGTCTTGGGTGGTAGTCCTGGGCTGAGGAACACCAGTGTGCCAGAGCTTGTGGTGGTTGTAGAGAGGGCATCCTCCTCATAGCTCTGACAACATCTGCAAAATATCCAGCAATTTGGGACACAGCTCTCTCCACTCTGGAAGCAGAGTTCTACTGTGGCAAAGAGCTTAAAAGTCAAGTAATTGGCTGGCAAGATGAACAAGCAGAGGAAGTGCAATCAGAACATAGAATCTTTTTCGGGGGACAAAAGGATCAAAACATGGAACCAGAAGAAGACAACAAAGTCAAAACTCCTGCATCAAAAGCTTCCAAGAAAAATATGAACTGGTTGCAGGCCATGGAGGAACTCAAGAAGGATTTTGGAAATTAAGAGAAGAAGAGGAAAAACTGAGAAGAGAAATGAGAATGATGCAAGAAAACCACAAAAAGTGAGTCAACAGCCTGACTGAAGAAACTAACACCTTAAAAAATAGACTAACTCAAATAGCAAAAGAGGCCCGAAAAGCCAATGAGGAAAAGAATGCCTTAAAAAGTCAACTTGGCCAGATGGAAAAGGAATTTCAAAAACTCACTGAAGAGAATAATTCATTCAAAATTAGATTGGAGCAAATGGAAGCTAATGACTTTATGAGAAATCAAGATACAATAAAAAAGATCCAAACAAATGA
>CM053585.1:351043158-351078013 GCA_028646515.1 Pseudochirops corinnae | reverse complement strand
AATAACTTAAGTTATTATATATATATATATATATATGTACATAAAACTTAAGTAAGATATTAAAACTTAAGACTGTATTCAGACTTTTGGAAGACAATATATATACGATCAAAGGCAAATTCTTTTTTTACATGCAAAGGCATTGGGGTGCAGAAAACCATCTTGCCCTACTAGAAAGTTGGAGGGGGGGAGAGGGGAATATCATATTCCGAGCCCTTCAATCCTTTGATGTAGAAGCTGCTAGATTTTGGGTTATCCTGATTGTGTTTCCACAATACTCAAATTATTTCTTCCTGACTGCTTGTAATATTTCTCCTTGACCTGGGAACTCTGGAATTTGGTTCTAATATTCCTAGGAGTTTTTTTGGGGGGATCTTTTTCAAGTCAAAGTTCTCAACCTGTAGGTTGCAATCCCTTTGGGGGTCGTACGACCCTTTCACAGGGGTCACAGGGGTTGCCTAAGACCATCAGAAAACACATATTTCCGATGGTCTTAGGAACTGAGACACTGCTCCTCTATCCAAGCAAGAGGTGATAGGTGAACCCTGGAGGCAGAGTAAATGATTTTGAGCTTCTTAAAGCTTTTGGCTTTCTTTTTCAAGATGTTACCAGGAAAAAGTATGTTTCTTCTTAATATCCTCTTGAAACTCAAATGTTTTAGACTGGAACTAACTAGGATAGAAAATGTTGGTCTTTTGGAAAGCAGATTCATTAAATGAAGAATGTAACCCTCTCTTTTCCGTCATTCCATATCTCTCCCCTCCTTCAAAGTTCTATTTAAAATGCTTTTCAGGAAAACCTTCCTTAGCTGACTCCAAGAGCAACTTGATTCCACATCTCCCATATGAATTTACCACCACCATATTAATTTGTGCCTTTGATCGTATATATAGTGTCTTCCAAAAGTCTTAATATAGTCTTAAGTTTTAATATTTTACTGCAGTCTTAAGTTGTAATAACTTAAGACTGCACTAAGACTTTTGGGATGACTGTATAACAACCTAAAAGCCAAAGAAAGCCAAAAGCTTTAAGAAGCTCAAAATCATTTACTTTATACATGTGTTTAGTAATCTTAAAATTCTAGGAAGCTATAAAACTTTTATTTCTTCACTTCTGCCTTGCTCTTTTTGCCTAATGGGCTTGAGATAAAAGGAGAAGCAAGATGACATAGAAGATAGGATGCTAGACCTGGAATCAGGAAGAGATTGGTTTAAATTTTCTCCCCACCCATCCCCCTACCACCACCTGTGTGCCTCAAGGTAAGTCATTTTCTCTGGAACTCAGTTTCTCCATCTGTAATATGACAAGCTTGAATTGATGGCATGAAAGTTTGTTCTAGTTCTCTATCTCTGATGTATTTTATCTATGCCAAGTGGTCTACAGTTCTTAGACTCTGTATTCTCAGTGGTTCTCAACCTGTGGGTTGCAATCCCTTTGGGGGCCGAATGACCCTTTTACAGGGGTCACAGGGGTTGCCTAAGACCATTAGAAAACACATATTTCTGATGGTCTTAGAAACCGAGACACTGCTCCTCTATCCATCTCCAGGAGGGTCTGCCCACATGCAGATACACCCACATATGAGTATTAAAGGGTCGCAGCATTAGGAAGATTGAGAACCATTGCTCTAGTCATTATGAGAGCAATTACATTTAAAATAAAGTTTAACACATGAAACTGCATTTCATTATTTTCACAATAGCTTTACTTAAGTTGAAAATTACCAACCTGATGCCTTGTGGGGAACTGTCCCAAGCAATGGGATGTTGACGGTGGGGTCATCCATGATACCTTTATCCAGAGAGCGTAAGGATAAGAATTCATAGAAATATTCAGCCTACAACAAAATGCATGGAAAAATCAGTACTTATTGAAATCAGCATCTATTGGAATAACTACTCAACATCTACTCAATAGAAATTTATCACATTTCATCAAAGAGTCACTGAACCAAGCAAAGACTGAGGCATCATGTAGATAACTCTCCAAAAAGAGGACTCTCCTTGAAATTCTTCATTTTGAGATGGCCTATTGGGAATGCTTTGGTTGCAATATGTGAATAAAATAAAACCGTCAATGATTTCACTATTAAATTTATTTTCTTGTTGCTTTATCATTGGGAATATTATATTTAAGACTGAAATTTAATCAAAAGTAGAAAAAGACAGCAAGTCAGTAACTATGGTCAGAATATGAAAAATCATATAACTTTATGTTCTGGACATTTGCATTTTTTCAACAAATCTCTATTGAGAAAATTGTTTTCTTTTCCTCAGATAACCATGGTAACCCTGATGCTGACAATGAGTTCTCTTTCATTGTCTAATTTTGACACTTACTTGAATCTAAAGCAGATTCTAAATTAAAAGGATTGTCATTGAAACTGGCTGCTCTTGATGTGAAAGAGAAATCAATAAGAACTTCAATGCTAAGATGGGTGATGGACAAGGTGAGTGCCTCCCTAAATGTGCATGTGTTCTTCCTGCAGAATTGCGAAGAGAGTGAAGTATGTACAGGGGAGCAGCTCTGAGCAATTAAAGAAAGCAACATAAGAAGGAACCTATATACAAAATTTATTTTGCATTATGGTAGTCATAAGACTATAATTTCTGAAGAAATGAAGTTAAGAATCATCCCAAATGCAATGGAGAGGAGCATGAGTAGCATGGACAGGCTGCAATGTATCACAAAGAAAATAGTTATGAAGAAGTAGTTTAAAGGATGTCATCAGAGAATTGTATAATGGGAAAAAAAGAGATGGACTAGGAATGAAGGGCGATGGAGGCACTCACTAGGCATCCCCATGTACTCTGTTGTTATCCTCATGGTGTCAGAAGGATAAAAGAAAGCTCATCAGTATGTTAAGAGAATCCATGAAGGAAATCTATTTGAGGAAATGGATGAAGGTCAGACAGGATGGGAAGGCAGCTAGGTGGCACAGTGGGTAGAGCACAGGGCTTGGAGTCAAGGAGACACATCTTCATGAGTTCAAATCCAGCCTCAGATACTTACTAGCTGTGTGACCCCAGGCAAATTACTTGACCCAATTTGTTTTAGTTCCCCCATGTGTAAAATGAGTTAGAGAAAGAAATGGCAAACCACTCCAGTATCCTTGCAAAGAAAACCTCAAAAGGGGTCATGAATAGTCAGACATGATTGAAACAACTGAATAACAACAGTGAGGTTGTGATGTGTATCTTTGGAGGAAATGAATACTCAGATGACACCACAGATGGTCTGGAGTATTGGACTATGAGGATCCTTCCTCCCTGCCCCCCAACCCCAGGTGATTTCTTCTCATGAGTTTAGCTATAATGCTCTGTCCTCTTTGCTTGGTCAAACATTTTGAGTTTTGCACTCTCTTTCTGGCTTTATAAAAGCTCACAAAATGTTAACCTAGTTTTCTCAGTCTTCCTTGCAGTTGATTAAGGACATTTTCCTCACTTAGTCTAAAATCTATGATAGATTGATGGTGATGAGTTTGCATGTGGTAAAGGCGTCAGGGCATAAGCTGTATATCTCTTACTTTAAATGGGGTGGGATGACTTGATTGATTTACTCAATCAGCCTTGACCCTTATATCAGATATTATTAGGGATGTGGTGTGTATTAGAAAACTTTTCTCTTAATCAAATCACAAGAACAAGTGTATGGAACTTCATTTAGATCAGAGAAGAGAGAGGAAGAGAGACAAACATAGATAGACAGAGACAGAAAGACACAGTGAGAGAGAGACAGGGAGAGGAAGATGAAGAGAGAGAAAGAGAGAGAGACAGAGAGAGAGAAAGAGAGAGAGAGAGAGGGAGAAGGAGGGAGAGAAAGAGAGAGAGAGAGAGAGAGGAGAGAGAGAGGCCACTCTCTCTTCTTGACTGGTTCAGAGCAGTGAACCAAATAAAAACATGATGAGGGAAGCCTCTGCCAGAAAAGCCTTCATATTTAGGATTTTAAGTGACTCTGGGGACATCTTTTGGACTAATGGTTGTTCATTCAAAGGTCTTTGCCTCCTACCTCAAGTAGTTAAAGCTGTTAGACTCTGGATGAGTCACTTAAACTCTCTGAGACCCACGTTCCTCATCTGTAAAATGAAATGGTTGGATTCAATGACACCTATGGTGCTTTCCAGTTCAATAACTATGTTTCTATGGACCTTTTCTGTTGTTGTTGTAGTTTGCTTTATCCCTTCTTTTTGTTGAGTGGTCAGTCTAGGTATACATGGTGGGAGGTGGAGGGCAGGGGCCTACATGAGTTTATGAAACCATTTCCCCATTTTTCCTGAATGTGGGCTCTGAGCCAAGAAAGTGAGAAAGTTCCTCAGGGTGTACCCAGACCCTTCATAGGATATGAAATGAACTTTTAGGATCTTAGGATCACAAGAGGAGAGTTTATAATTGTCTGGCCCTCCTTATGTGATGATCTAAGGGGGAAAGGTATCTCAGAGGTGATCTAGTCCAAACCTTTCATTTTCAGCTGAAAGATCTAAGTCCCAGGAAGGTTAAGACATATATAAGGTCACATAGTAAGAAGCAGAGAAAGGATTTGAACCCATGGTCTCAGACTCAAGACTCAGGGATTATTTATTACATTATACCATGAGAGTCACTGATGCACAGATTGCATAGAGTGTTTTTGAAAATGATGGCCTGAAAATATTTTTCCAAACACTTTCAGTCATGTCCAACTCTTTGTGACCCAATTTGGGATTTTCTTTGCAAAGATACTTGGAGTAGTTTGACATTTCCTTCTCCAGCTCATTTTATAGATGAGAAACTGAGGTAAACAGGATTAGATGACTTTCCCAGGGTCATGAGTCTTCCTGATTTCAGGCCCAGCACTCTAATACTGATTTCAGGCCCAGTACCACCTAGTTGCCCTTTCAGATACTACATAAGTATAAATTATAACACTTATTCCATAATACTTTTTACCTTTAACCTATTTGAAATTAAATCTATCTTCCTATTAGTGATTTTTAAAAACATATTTGTGATTTTATCATCATAGGTAACTTTTCTTCCTTTTTCAAAAGTTTATTCTTTTATTATGAAATTGAAAAACATCAATCAATATAAGTATTTCAATATTCAAAAAAATCTTCCAATATGCAAAGAACTGAGAGGACTGTATGGCATAATTCTAGCTAAATTTATATAGTTTTAAGGTATGCAAAGTGCTTTACAAATATCATCTTTTTTTATTCTCATAACAACCCTGGCAGGTAGATGCTGTTATTACTCCAATTTTATAGATGAGGAAACTGAGATAGACAGAGATAAAGTGACTTGCCCAGAGTCACACCGCTAATAAATGTCTGAGGCCATATCTGAACTCAAGAGTTCCTGACTACAGGCCCCAGTGCTCTCTCCACTGAGCTACCACTACAGCATCAATGAAATGTGAACTCCTCATATGAACAGTTTTATGCTTATACTAAAGCTAACAACTGGAGATCGCCCTGATGTAGACTTTAGTTTAAAAAGGTCAAGGTCTCCCACTGCATCCTGCACCATTTCCAGTCTTCCTGATCTATATCTTGCCACTGGACCCAGATGGCTGTGGAGGAGAGTGAGGCTGGTGACTTTGCATAGCCCTCCCTCACTTAAAGCCAATTCACTTGCAAGTCACAGAATCACCTTTCTGATGTGATGATCCTCTTTGAGATAATAACAATATAGTAAAAAAAAAAATGCCCTGCCTCTTTGCCCATTTGAACATCTGATCTCTTCTCTCTGTGTTTTAAAATATTTTATTGATGCTCTTTTTTCTTACATTTCCTTTTTTTTTGGCATTACTATTACTGCTAACCAACTCCCCCCTTCTACAACTCCACCCGAGTAGAAATTCTCCCTTGGGACCAAAGAATATTATCCAACAAAACAAATCCCTACATTGGCCATGTCTAGAAATCTGTGTGCTAACTTGCCCCTCTAACCCATCACTCCCTGGTAGGGGTAAAAACAAACTTCATTAACCAGTCATGACTGGTCATTGCATTGTTTAGAGTTGGCTTTCAGAATTGTTTTTTTTATGTTATTTTAATTATTTTATAAAATATTCTCATAGCTCCATTCAATTATCTCCTACAATTTCATACAAGTCTTCAGAGGTTTCTCTGAATATTTTTTCATGATTTCTTACAGTATGATAATATATTACCTTCTTCTCTTATAATTCGTTCAACCATTTCCCAATGTTTTCATTTTATCTCCATGTCTTTAACATGGCAAAAAGTAATGCTATAAGTATTTTTATGCATATAGGTCCTTTTAACTCATCTTCAATCTTTTGGGGGTTTGTTCCTAGAAGAGTATCACTAGGTTGAGGAATATACACAGTTTAGTGTCATTTTAAGTGCAGTTTAAAATTGCTTTCAAGAATGCTAACAATATATTAGTGCTCCAGAGTTTTAATTTGCATTTCACTTATTAGTTATTTAGAGCATTTTATATCATTTATATGGTTACCATACAAGCCATATATAATACATACAATAACTTAGAGTTCTTTTTTCGGAAACTTCTGTTAATATCCTTCAACCATTTGTCCATTGGGGAATGGCTCTTTTTCGTATCTATATTTATAGCAACTTGTTCTATACAATAAGTATCAGACCTTCAGCAGAAAAAATACAAAGTTTTTTTTTTAACCAGTTGACTGTTTCCTTTCTAATCTTGATGTTCTGCTCCTAATATATTTGTTCAGAAGCTTTTCAATTTTATATAATTAAAATTGTCCTTTTGAATGATTATCTTTATCCTTTGTTTGTTTAAGAATTCTTCCTAACAATAATTGTAAAAGATATCTCCTTCTCTTCCCCTTTCATTTGTTTAGTGTATGACCCTTTCATTTAGTTCATGTAGCCATTTGGAGAAAATTATGGTCTATAATGTGAGATTTTGCTCTAAGTCTAATTTTTGCCAGACTGCTCTTCAGTTTTCCCTGCATTTTTTATGAGTGAGTCCTTACTGCAGTAGCTGGAGTCCTTGGGTTTATTTAATATTATGCTAATATGTTTAATGATTTCTGGGTCTTATTTACCTAATCTGGCCTACTGATACGTAATGGGTATGTAGCACATGCGCAGACCCCTCAGCTAATTTAACCTTCACATACAGAGCAAAGGCAAGATTGCTTCTAGGATTATCATGATTGTTTAGAAGGGAAGAGAATGCAAAACATGTGTGGACAAGCTGTAATAGGTTCCAGTTGGTTAACTACATGGTTGGGAAGAACCTTTTACAATTGGTTGAATAGGAAGAATTGTCAATGTTTGCAAAAAGATTTGACAGCTTTGGCCACCTCTCTGAATGCTTCTCATCTGAGGAAGCTTGGTGACTCTTCTTCTGGCTTCCAGTGAATGACTCTTCTGTAAGGGGAAAGATCTCAGGGCTTTCTTCCCTTCTTAGGCTACGTGAACCAGTCATTCTAGGTGCAAAGAGTGGATTATTTTTACCTTGGTCAGAAAAATAAGCCACAGAAATCCAGGCATCAGAAATCTATCTGGATGGGTGGCTAGGTGAATAGAGCACTGGTCCTGGACTCAGGAGGACCTGAGTTCAAATCCACCCTCAGACACTTAACACAAAACCAGCCGATGACCTTGGGCAAGCCATTTAACTCTAATTGCCCTACTTTCCTCCCTCCAAAAAGCAAAAAAAAAAAGAAAAGAAATCCACCTGGCTGTTGCAGCCATCCCAGCATCAGTGTTCTGAGGAGAAGGGAGCAATCCTCAGGAATGACATTTGGGACCCAAGTGGAAGGATTCTTCCAGCAGTCATGCCACATTTGGACATGAACTTGGTAGAACCAAGGTCATGTAATAACTGAACAACATTTTCATTTTACTACCTTAGAGTCTGAGGTGGTATAAGAGAGAATATACCCTGGAGGAACTGGTGAATAATGCATACAGTTTGTTCTTGCTCTATCTTTGAATACATCTATCCAAGTAATTTTGTGAAGCAACCTAATGTTAAGTAGTTAAATGGAACTGGGGGTGCTAGTCACAGGCCTATAATAAAATGGAGGAAGGAGAAACACAGCCAGTGGGGGCTCAGGCCAATGACAGAGGGAACATACAACCCAAAAACCTCTTAGGGTATTCTGGAATAGTTTTGATGATTACTGTTTATAATATATTTTGAGATTTATAAATGATAGGCCCCATTCATTCCTATATTTTGTCATAATTTCCATTAAGATTCTTGACCTTTTCCCTCCAGATGGATTTTATTATTATTTTACTAGTAAAGTCTGATGCAGTCTCACTGCTTATTGCTTTTGCCTTGGATCTGATTGTTTGTATTCACCTGAAGCATAATAAATGCTGCTCCAGTCCCTCATTTTAACTATGTGAATCTTTATGGTTCAAATGTGTTTCTTGTCAATAACACATTGCTGGATTCTGTTTTCAAATCCCATCTGTTGCCTTCCTCCATTTCATAAGTGAGTTTATCCCATTCACATTCATTAATATGATTGCCGTCTTTTTTTCCTCCATCACACCTCTTTATAATTTTTCCTTTCTCTACCTGTCATCCCCTTCTTTAGTAAGAAAAAGAAAGTAGGGGGAAAAAGCTTGGGATCAACATTCAGAAATTATAGAGGTCTGATCTTACTTCTCTGTCCTTTTTTTCACTCAGCCCTGATCCAAATCACTATTCCTTATACTTTCTTCCTATCATTTTAGTTCCATCTCTTTCCCACCCCCTTATGGCCCTGCCACATTGATTCTCTTTATAATTTCATTTTTGAATCACTGGAGACCCCTGGAGGAGAGGGGAAAAAAGCAGTATGTGCCAATAAAGCTAAACCACCACAAGCTTGACCACCATCTCCCTTTGTACTTTGATAGAGACAGCTCAGGACACTGAATGTAAGAACCTTTGAATATTAGTGTTTCCAGCCCAATGCCCTCAGCCATAATCCTGTAAAGTAACCTTTGTGCAGGTGCATCCTGGCAACCACTCCTGCAGTGTTATAGCCACAGCTACTGAAGACCCAGAAAAGAAAATTTTAGCCATCAGCATCCATCAAACAGCTCAACATCAGAAAATAATATTAATTGGTGGAAATGAAATTAAAGAAGAGGCATTACCATCTACTTTGCTGCTGACCTTAAGGACCACGGGACCTTTCATGTATGTTGTCTTCCCCATCAGCATGTAAGCTTCCTGAGAGCAGAGACTGTCATATTTTTCTGTTTATATATACAGGGCTTGGAATAGTGTTTTACATATAGTAAGCATTTAATAAATGCTCTAATCATTCATTCATTCATTCATAATAAAAGCTGTGCAAAAGAAAGATGATTCTATCAGTGATTTATAAAAGATGGTTCAGAGCAGAGAGAAAATGGAGAGGGGAAAATACAGTAATAGTCCAAGTGGGTAACAATGAGACCTTGTTAATAGTAAGAGAAAAAAATGGGAATGGAAAAAACAGGAATTGCTGCTGAGCCAGACTCAATAAAACCTCAGCAACCACAAAAGTGAAGAAAGGGCAAGAATCAGAGATTACCCCCAAGATTAAGAATACGGGCAATAGGATGGATGGCGATGTAACAGTCTTCCTGCCTCCTAAAAAAAGAGACAAGTTGAGAAGAAGAGCAAATTTGGGGATCAAGATAATCAATTTAGTTTTGGATTTGTTGATTTGGGATATCCAGGTGAAGGTGTCTCAGAGATGTGGAGATGTGCATCTGTAGCTCAGAAGAGAAGTCAGGAGTAGTTCCACGAGTAAGAAATGATTGGCACCAGTGATACTAGTTAAAGGAATTTCTTGAAGATGAAACTGATAACTTCAATCTTCACAATTGTGTGGCATTTCCTTGGAATTCAATTCATAATAAAAAATTCTGTGTTGATATCCATACATCCCCATTTGTACCTACTTGAAAAAAGCATGGCACACAATTCATTCAGTCTAAGAGATTTGCTATTCTTTATAGCCGAAGCATTTACATTGACTTTCTCAAAAATTGATCATAGCTTATAAAAAAATTAAATAATAATGAATACTATATTGGCATCTTTCCAGTGTTCAGCACAGTACCTGACACATAGAAGTTACATAATTAACATTTACTGATAAATTGATTTTTGATAAATCTGTGATCCATGACAAGGATTAGAGGAAGGAAATGCCTACATAAATACTATAATATGCCTGAAGTAGGAAGCAAATATTAGCCTCATTTTACTGTAAAAACATAAATCCTTCTCTCAGGGTCACAGGAAATAGGTGATGAAACCAGAAACATTAAGAGTCTAGCCCCTAGACAGGCTTTCCTGTTCTTATCTTACTTAAAAATGTAATAAATACTCTAAACTCAAAATTTCTGCATCAGAGGAACTTGCTTTGAGACTGGTTAAGATACATGCCAAAAAGAAAACAGAGCTAACTTTCAGGTTTGAGAACATACCTTCACAAACTGAATATTTTTTTTAGATAAAAAGGGAGGCAAAAACCAAAATATGAAAATCAGTGTTTTAGAAAGAGTCAAACAACTTAGTTTCCCTAAGGGATATGACTGGAAAATTGCAAAAGAACAGGTAAGATGCTTAGCTGGAAAATTAAAAAAAAAATCATTCCCTTGTATTTCAACAAAGAATGGAACAAAACATTTATGAGTCTGAAATAATTTCTCTGATCTGCTTTTTATGCTAAGTGATTTTTTCCTTCAATTAGCATGAAGGGATACTCATCTAAGGAATGTCGGAAAGTAGAAAATTGCTTCCAAGAGACTTGGATTAGCATCAGGGTCCTTGCCTCTAGTGGAGATCTGAACAGGACTTACATCATAATGGGACATCTTACTGAGTCTCAGTGCTGGCACTCTTTTTGGGAAGAGCTGGGGGAAAGAACCACAGAAATGGAATCCAGAACTTTTATTTCTAACAATTAAAGCTTTGGACCCTGATATAGCCTCAAGTCTGTATGCTTAACAGCTGCAGACACATTTAATGTCTTAACAATGAAAAAAATAAACTTGCAAGAGAAGACAAACCTCTGAATCCCCTGCTTATTTAATGTATTATCACCACAGTCAAGTATATCTGCTTCCCTAGCCTTGTCTTATTTACTAATCTCCAGGTACCAGCCTATTCTTTATTCTGGACAATTTTTATCTTTGCATCACTTTCAGTCATGTCCAACTCTTCCTGACCCCATTTGGAGTTTTCTTGGCAAAGATACTGGAGTGGTTTACCATTTCCTCATCCAGCTTATTTTTACAGATAAGTAAACTGGGGCAAACAGGGTTAAATGACTTGTTCAGGGTCACACAGTTAGGCCATATTTGAACTCAGGAAGATGACTCCAGGCCCAGCACTCTATTCTGCACCATTTTGCTGCCTGCCTAGTACATAGTAGGTGTTTAAGAAATGTTTCTTGATCAATTGATTGGTGATGAAGACCTAAACTGAGGTGGTAACTGAGAATAGAGAAAGGGTCAGAGACAAGAGATGTCATGAAGATAGAAATGGCAACATTTAGTGACTAACTGGTCGTGTAGGGTAAGTAAGAGTGAGGATTATAGTATAATGTATTTATATGTATATATTATTATTATATAGTACAGTACAGTATAGTATAGTATAGCATAGCATAGCATAGCATAGCATAGCATAGCATACATAGCATAGCACAGTACAGTACAGTACAGTATAGTATAGTATAGTATAGTATAGTACAGTATAGTATAGTATGGTATAGTATAGTATAATGCCAAGGTTACAAGCCTGAGTAACTAGGAGGATGGTAGTGTCTTGGGCAGAAATAGTGGAGTTTGGAAAAAACAGATAGCTTGAATGGAAAGATAATATATTCAAGCTTTGGACATGTTAAAAACCCACAGTAAGAGACTATGATGCAGAAGATGAGTCCAACACAATGTGTCAACAATCAATCAAAGTGACCTAGATTACTTCAGGAGAGGGTGGGTTCCCCATCACTTTAGAGACGTAAGCAGAGACCAGAAAACTGTTTTGTCAGGGATATTATAGAAAAGATTCTTGTTCAGATAGAAGTTGACTATATGGCTTCAAAGGTGCCTTTAAACTTCTATGATTCTCTTTCTCTCCCATAATGCTTAGCATTTATGCACACTTCAATAAATATTTCTCGATTGAATGATGATACAGCAGAAGATCATCTCAATGCCTAAATCTGATGTTCTACAGAATCCTAACTGGAACACTGGAACAGTTTCAGCCTGATTTTTCAGAGACAGATTTTTTTCCCTCAAAGCACGACAGTCAAATTACCTTCAGGGTCAGACAGTTCTCTCTTACCTTGATGTATAGCCAGACACCCAAACAACCAGCCAGTCAGACCAAAAGGACAAGTACGTGCAGTGGTTAAAACTTTTTTTAAAGGTAATCAACAGAAGAAATGAACATGGCTATTTGATATGCTGCCAAGCAGCTCATTGTTTGTGATGATTACTTTTTCTTTCTGGGACAAATGTTTAGCAACAAGGTTCTCAGAAAGAATGTGAAAAGATAACGTGAATGAAGTCCAGATCTGAAACAAGACTTTCTACAAAACTGTCCTGGTCTCCCATTTCCTATAGGACTCTCTAGACATCTTGCCTTGTGGAATCATGGAGAAGCAATCAAGATTTTACTGAGCAGTTGAGCGTAGGAGTTGCCTATTCTTTTGTCTTTTTATCTCCAGTGTCTAAAAGACCAGTGCCACAGGGCATCTAAGTGACTCAGTAGCCTCAGCACCTGACCTGGAGTCAGAAAGACCTGAGTTCAAATCTGACCTGAGACACTTACAAACTGTATGATCCTGAGCAAGTCACTTACCCTGTTTGCCTCAGTTTCCTCATGTGTAAAATGAGTTGGAGAAGGAAAAGGCAAACCACTCCAGTATCTTTGCCAAGAAAACCCCAAATGGGGTCACAAAGAGTAGGACATAACTAAAAACGACTAAACAACAACAAATGTTAGCTGTAATTAAATTAGTGAGGAAACTCTCTCTACTGATGTAGACTGGTACTTGTTTTACAATTGAAAGTCTTGGAATGTGCCTACTGCAGAGCTTCTTAAACTTTTTCTATTCCCAACCCCGTTTCTGGTTTCAGCAGCATTTGTTGGCATTGTGTGGCCTGAGGGCACGCTCAGTACAAAGTGCACATGCTTTGTGCTCAGAATCAAGACTGTGTGAAGCTACATGATGCAACATGGGCAAGCACTGCCAGAAACACCTAGGATTCATTACGTATTTGATTTTTAATTAATTGTTGGTCATTTTGTGTTCAGAAACCTTTTACTGTTGCCAAATTTTTTACAACCCCATGTGGGGTCATGGCCCATTGTTTAAGAAGCATTGGCTTAGAGTATTTGGGAGGTTAAATGCCTTGCCTAGGGCTAAGGTCATGTACAGTCAATATATGTAATAAGCAGAACTTGAACTCAGGTCTTCTACTAATGGCTCTCTGTCCTCGTCAGTGCTTCTGAATGCTGCTGAAACATGAAAAGGGGTTGTGAAGGGAAAAAGCTTAAGAAGCCCTGCCCTAGATCCTGTCATCTCCCTGACAGATATGCTTCTTGAACATAGCAGGTGCTTAATAAATGCTCACCAAATAGAATCAAATGTTAGCTAAAACTGACTATACCAAATGAGCTCTTTAAGGCTCAGAGAGGAAGTATCTTGCTATAAGAAGTAGCAACTGAGAAATCCATGCCTGGGTCTTCTGCCTCCAAACCCAAAGCTCTTTCCACTGCACTAGGCTGCCTCTTCCTTATACATTTCATTTTTAAAATCTGGTCTAAATGCACATTGAAATGTTGGCTTTAAGAGAAAGCAGACCGTGATCAACTCAGTCCTTCTTTCCTTTACATGAATCCCATGTCTATACAAAGAGTCATTGTGCTGAGTAGAGAGATTATAACTACTGGTGTGTAAATATAATATTAAAGGTTAAGGGTCAAGGAAAGACCATTAAATTCATAAGGGTTTTGTGAGCCAAAGCTGGTAGAGTTTTTCAGAGTGCATTTTCACATGAATTTGAAATGACCAAGGCATTCATTCCTCCTTTTTCCTTTTAGGGTTCAGAATTGTCTTTATCCTATACAAACCAAAACCAGACCCATGTATCTGAGGATAATTGACTTTTCACATTCTCTCAAGTATTCCTGAGCAGCTGAAGACAGTTCCTTAAATTGTTAATTATCTGGTTATCCTATACTGAACTGAAACAAAAACCAACATGTTTGGAAAGGGAACAAGAAATAGGAAAGCAAGGTTGGGGGTGACTAAAGTGATTTTCTCTGACTTCCACAAACAAGCTGATGGAAAGATATAGACATGTAGTAGACTAGTGAGTCCAAAGGTCCATATTGAACAAATCATTACCAGCCAAATGATCAATCCATAAGTATTTATTAAGTTGGCCACTGGGAATAAAAAAAGACAAAAGACAGATATACCCTATCCCCAGAGAACTTATGTTCTACTAAACATGGAAGGAAGAAGGGAGGTACCACATGTAGTAGTAAGTACCTTAGCACACCCAGGATGGTCTGCTAGCACAGGTTCTTTGATCTGCTTTTCTAAAGGAAAGATAACTTTAAAGGGAGTCATCAATCTCACTTTAATTACAGATAAGTAGAAAATACAAAGAAGAGAAATTGGCGGAGATTCAATAGACAGGGCTTCTACTGTCTGAACAAAGTAATACAACCACCTATATACAGCACCAGATAGAGAAAGCACAAACCTCTGAGTAGTTGGGGGGTTCTTAACAAATGGTTGCTCAGAATCTCATCCAGGGATTCAAATGGTCCTCATAAGCAAACCCCAAAAGTAAAATATCAACCTCCCAGTATAAATAGTTTTCAACTAATAGACTTAGAGCCAGAAGGCACCACAACTCTCATGACTCAGTGTCTAATTAGCTTAGTATCAAAAGGTGTGAAAGTCTTCCTACAAGAAAGCCTCCCCCTAAGCAAGCTCCTCCTTTGTCAAGTTCCTCCCCCAATGGGTCTATGTGACTCAGGATGTATCCCAGCCATGAAAGCAGCAAGACATCTGTATCTTCCTATCCCATTAACATTACACCACATATTAATAGTAACCAAGATATCTTGAAATCAAACCTGGTTGATCTCCAATCCAGTTTCTGCCCACTTGCCTCAATTTCCTTAAAAATTTTTCTAAATCATATCCCACACTCCACTGCTGACTAAGCTTAATAGATCACAAACTGTTAGCATTTTCTCTTTAATTCTTTGTCTCTATCTGGAGTTAAGACAGGAAAATCTCCCCAAAATCTTAGGTTTAGCTTATGTCTGGGTTTTCCCAAATGCAAGTAATAGGGTCCCCAACTTCTGCACAGGGACTTAGCATAGAATATGAATACTGGGTGTGGAACAGCCTTTATTTCATCTTGAGAGAAAATGGATATAGCTTTAAGAATATACACAAATATAGAAATATTTCTATTTTATTTTTATTTCTTACATATATTACATATAATACATATTATTACTATCCACTATACTACCTAGCTGTCTCTATCAAGATATTAGGAAACACCCTGTCTTCCAGAACAAAGGCCCAGTAAGCAGGCTGTGTGCCCTGAGCTTGGCATAACAACCATCCTTTTGCTCACCTTCTGGATGATCTCAGCCACAGGAAAATCCTAGAATGATTTCTGGTCAAGAAGACCTGCTATGATCAGCTTGTCACATTGTTTCTGTTACCCCTTATTGTCAGGGCTACAGCTCACTGCATAGCCATAGGTAAAAGTATTGAGATCTGTGCACACTAAAGTGGTTCCCTCCCACAAGGTGCAGGAGCCCCAGCACATGTGTCCTTGCTTGCAAGCCATTTCCCTCACTTTGAAATGGAACTTTGTTTGATTCCTGACTCCCAGACTCCGTAGCCTGCTGTGTTTAGTAGCCTGCTTTGTTTGATTCCAGCCACCTACAGCTCAGAGGCTGGTTCTGGTCTGGTTGACATCTCCAAGAAGCAATATAAGATGTACACCTCTGGTGGCTAGTCTAATCTGCGCTTAACTAATCAAATTGCAATATGACTGTGATGAGATAGGCAGAAACTCCATAATCATGGCTTTTTATAGTCTAAAATTTGGGTCCAAGTCTCAAAAGAAAGTAGACCGTGTGAAAGGGAAGGACTATAAAATTAGATTGGAAAGGTCCACGGTATTTTAAGTTCTTGACTGAAGACTTTGTATTTTATCCTGGAAGTGATAGGAAGTCATTAGTGATTTTAGAAAGAAGGAGTGCCATGGTCAAGTCTGTATTTTAGGAACATCGATTTGGCAGAACCAAAGACAATGATTTGGAGAGGGGAATGGGAAGGACAGTTAGGAGGTTATTCCAATACTGAGACCAAAGGTAATGAGGGCATAACCCGAGGTAACTTTGGAGAAAGCAGCTTTAGTTGAATGATAAGGTAAAAAGTCTGATGGAAAAGGGTTGATAGAAAAAGAAGTATAGGTGAAGAGAATAGAAAATTGGGGGGTTTTTGCATCTGAGTTTGTGTACTATCTAAGAAATATGGGATGATAGGGGTTGAGTAGTCAATAAGGCCAAATGTTTTTAAATGAATGAGGAAGACCTGGGTATACTCGTAGGAAGCAGGGGAAAAGTTGGTAGAAGAGATTGAAGACCAAAGAGAAAAGAAAGATAATTTTGAGAGTAATTGCCTAGAAGAGATACAAGGGGATAGCATCAAGAGTCCAAGCAGGAGAGTTGGCCTCCATAATAAGAAGGGCCATGTTTTCTTTTCTTTTCCTTTTTTTAATTTTTATTACTGAAACTTAAATACACAATAGGAAAAGAAAAAGAAGCATATTACAAGCTTAAATATTGAAACTTAAATACAAAATAAGAAAAGAAAAAAAAAGCATGTCATGGGTACAACAGAACGTAATAGAGGATTCAAACTATATAGCCATAGATTTCCATTTCAAGAAAGCCTCTATAATAAATACTAGGCACTGTGTTGAGAGCTGTCCATCTTTTCTTTGCTTCTTTGATAGGTTTATTTTCTTTTCTGCTGTCTACTTTTTACTTTGCTCTATCCCCCACTTCTTCTCCCCATAAAGGCTACAATTAAGTGTGGATATACTTATATATAGGTCTATAGATACACATATACATATATACACATACAAGGACATATACGTACACACATACTTAAATACATACATTTTCATCAGAGACTGAAACAAAGGAGGAGGGAATGGAGGATGTGCAAACAGATCATGAGATATAGAAAGGGGGAGGTGAGGGAATTCATCTTGAAAGGTCTCTGCTTTCTCATAATCCTCTGTTGAGAGAGTTGGGGCAAGGGGATGTTGTGGAAGGTTTGCAGTGCATGTAGAGAATGCAAAATCAATGACAAGGGAGTAAAAAAAAAGAACTTTCTAGCTGTAGTGAGGGCCCAGTTGAGATTAGATAGCATGAATGTCAGAGTATCACAGATTTAAAGCTAGACCTTGGGATCTTGTCTAGCCTTCTCATGTTAGAGAAAAAGAAACTGAGGTCCAGTTTGATCAAGATCACATTGATATTAAGGCATGGAGGCAGGATTCTAATCTCGTTCCTCCACCTCCAAATCCAGCGTTCTTTCAACTGCATCCTATAGCTTCTAATTAATTCATATGATAATAAAGCACTAAACTATGAAATACTAACCTTTCCCATTGAAGAGCATGTAAGAGACTAAATTAATTTTTAACTATTTTTATGATGACTATAGAGAATCATGAGAAAACATGAAATTAAAACAATTCTGAGGTCCTCCCTTACACCCGTCAGATTGGCTAAGATGATAAAAGTGTAAAATGACAAATGCAGGAGGGGTTGTGGGAAAACAGGTATACTAATGCACTACTGGTGATGTAAACCAGCCCAGCCCTTCTGGAAAGCAATTTGGAACTATGCTCTGAAAGTTGCTAAAATGTACTAAACTTTTAGTCAGCAATACCATTAGTAGGTCTATACCAGGGGTGGGGAACCTGCAGCCTCAAAGCCACATGTAGCCCTCTAGGTCCTCAAGTGAGGATCTTTGACTGAATCCAAATTTCACAGAACAAATTCCCTTAAGAAAAGGATTTGCTCTATAAAACTTGGACTTGGTCAAAAGGCCTCACCCAAGGTGAGGTATAGACAAGAGATTAGAAAAAGAGGAAAGGGACTCATAAGTAAAAATAATTATAGTAGCTTTTTTGTGGTGGCAAAGAATTGGAAACTGAGGGGATGCTCATCAACTGAGGAATGACAGAACAAGTTATGGTATATGAATGTGATGGAATACTACTGTACTGTAAGAAATGATGAAAGGGATGGTTTCAGAAAAAACCTGGAAAGACTTTTATATATTGATACAAAGTGAAACAAACAGAACTGGAAGAATAGCTTATATGGTAACAGTAATATTGTAAAGATAATCAACAGTATAAGACTTAGTAACTCTGATCAATCCCATGACCCACCACAATTCCAAAGGACTTGTAATGAAACATACTACCCACCTCCAGACAGAGAGCTAATGGACCCAGTACACAGACTAGAGCATATTTTCTTCGATTTTTTTCTTTTAAGTACCTTTTTTTTCCTTGGAACATGACTAATCAAGAAATTTGTTTTGCATATTTATATCTGTCTATCAATCAATATCTATCTCTCATCTATCTATCTATCTATCTATCTATCTATCTATCTATCTATCTGTAAAACTTTTGTTTTTCTTGACTTCTCAATGAATGAGTGAGAGGGAGGGGAGAAGGAAAGAATTTGGAACCAAATATAAAATAAAAATAAATTTTAAAAAGACTTGCATGAACTGATACCAACTGAAGTAAGTGGAGACAAGAAGGCACTATGCATAATGACGAAACCAATGTAAACAGAAAGAATGACCACTACAAAACAATAACGAGTGTGGCAAAATTACAAAGAACATTAGTTCTTACATGAGAATATAATATTCTCATATGAGAAGACACCCTCTCCTCGTTCCTTTGCAGAGGTGGCAGGGGTGAGGAGGGGAGAAGGAAAAGGGACCCATGCATGTGGAACATTGCATATATTGGCAGATTTTTTTTTGATGTATTGATCAGTTTTGTTGCTCTTCTTCCTCTTTCCTTTCCTTTTTAAAAAATTTATTATCAAAGATGATTCTCTAGAAAGAGGAAGAGAGACCCAGGGGAAAATGTTGGGGATGTGAAACAAAAGATAGTAATCAAAATGTATGAAACATTTTTTAGCTATTCTTTGGTGCAGGAAGCATTATCCAGTGTACCCTTCAGATAGAGATAGCTAGGTAGAACACATTGTACCTGGAATTAGGAAGACCTGAGTTCAAATCCAGTCTCAGACCATTCTTAGTTGTGTGACCTTGGGAAAATCACTTAACAGCTGCCTGCCTCAGTTTTCTCATCTACAAAATGGGGATAATAATAGTACCTACCTCTCAGGGTAGTTGCCAAGATGAAATACTATTTGTAAAGTATGTTGCAAATCTGTAGTGACATATAAATGTGAGTTATTATTATTATGTATCAAATCTGTACTGTGAAAGCACCAGAGTAAGAGCTAGTCTGTTGAGGAGTATGGAGAATCCAAATTTGGAACAAAAGAATTCCCTGTATCTCTGTGTATATATACACAAGTATATTTGTATGTGTACACACACACACACACACATGCACACCATGGTCCATGGTCCAACTTGGTAATGGCAGAAAGCCTGAAGGGTTACAGATGGATGATATGAGTCAAGCACGTAATTATAGCACTGAAGATGTCAAGAAGAGCATTTGAAATATGAAGACGTTTTCCTAGCTTAGCTTATCAATGACTCTACTAAAGTCCCCCATCTTCAGTGGCCCATTGTGATGTGGAGGTGATAGGCAAGTTCTTAAAGGCTTAGCCAATGGAGAACAAGCTCTGGCAGGTCCTACCAAGCTCACAAGGCTTAGAGGATGTGCCTAGTGATAGACTATATCTATTAATCCAAAAGCCAAATGAAATGCCCATCACCAGAACTGCCATACAATGATGGATTTTTCAGCCACTTCTTGTTGTACAGTTGTTTTCAGTCATATCTGACTCTTAGTGATCCAATTTGGGGTTTTCTTGGCAAAGATACTATAGTGGCTTGTCATTTCCTTCTCCAGCTCAGTTTACAGATGAGAAACTGAGGCAAATGGGGTTAGGTGACTTGCCCAGGGTCACACAACTAGTAAGTGTCTGAGGCCAGATTTGAGCTCAGGAAGATGAGCTCAGGCCCTGGTGCCTGTCCACTGCGCCACTAGGTTTTCAATCTCAATAGTTCTCGAAGACCTATTTATATCATGGAGGAATGGTGACTTGTGCCAGGACACCAATGAAATCACAAATCTTGGAGGTATTGGAGTAATATGGGAATCTAAGGATAGGAAATAGACCCATGATTTCACCAGTACAAGGAACTCCCAGACATGGAAACTCCTCCACTACAACTTAGAGACTTAGAGAGCTACCGAGAGCTCTGCGTGGCTAAGTGACTTGCCCAGGGTCATACAGCCATAGATAGCAGATTCAGAACTTGAACCTGGACTTCTATGGCATTTTCCTATCAACTATGACATATTGTCTAATATGGCAATTAGATTTTGAAAATCTATACCTCAGAGTACTCTGAATTTGCATGGATTAATCATAGGATCACAAGTTGAACTGGAAGAGACCAATCCTCTCACTTTACAGATAGGAAAACCAAGAACCAAAAAAAATAAAGTGATTTGTCCATGGTCACGCAGCTAACAACCGTCAGAGGTGGGATTTGAACTCAAGTCCTCTGCTTTCAGGGTCAGCACTCCTTCCACTATACCATAGTGCCTCAGGTATGTAGCTTTTTTTTTTTTTAGGTGGCATGGGATAAATGCTTCTTTGGTGCAAGAGGCGTTATTCATTATCCTTTTACTAAGGAGATTTGTTCTGTGAAGTTTGAATTTGGTCACAGGATTACTCTTGAGGACCTAAAGGGTCACATGTAGTCTCAAGGTCACAGGTTCTCCATCCCTGGCTCCAGACCTTTCCCCCCAATTCCCCAAAACTGTTACATATTAATTATTATAACAAAATCCCTATAAGTCTTCTTGTTTTAAATGTTTAAATGTTCTTACATTACAATTAGGCAGCTAATTGTGTGAGGCAGTTAGGGGGCACAGTAGATAGAATGCTGGACTGGGAGTCAGGAAGATCTGAGTGCAAATTTGGCCTTAGACGCTTACTACCTATGTGACCCTGGGCAAGTCGCTTAACCTCAGATTACCTTAATCCACTGGAGAAGTAAATGGTAAATCACTCCACTATCTTTGCCAAGAAAACCCTATCCACAGCACTGGTGCACAAGGTCATTGAGAGTTGGACAGACTGAACAATAATCACAATTATTTTCTCTTTAGCTCACAATGAAATATATTCATTTTAGAGTAAAACGCCCTTTAAAGCACTTATGAAACTGATAGGAACTGACACTGGAGTTAGTTAAACCAGTTCAAATAAAATAATTGACAAATTAAAGCTTTCTCTTTTAGCTCTGATGGTTGATCTAATGTGATGAGAGAAAGTTCCCAGGAACCAAAAAGGTGGCTGCAGTTCCTGCATAGTAAGTTAGACCACAGTTAAGTCATACAGACTGGCTTTGGCCCTGCCTCAAAATCCTGATCCTTTGTTCTTGAGGCTTAGAGGATAGCTTTGAAGTTCAGGATAAAACTCTTCTGACACACCATTACTAACGAATAATCTTCTGATTGTGATCTCAAGAAAGTATAATCAATAACGTATAGTACATAAGTTTAAACTGGGGCAAATGGTGACGGGCCGGTAATTGGACCTTTATAGATTCCACATGTTTTGATGGCTGCATTAAGCAAGAAGGCCTGCGTAATAAATGTCTATTTCCCAAACATGGTGGTGGTACTTTCTCAAAAGTTGAAAATTGTCACAGTTAAAGCGAACCTTGGAGTCTTTCAGGTTCCCACGATGAGGTCTGCATACCTAATAGACAAGCGTGGAAACCTAAAATGATGAGAAGCAAGTTCTTTAAAAAAAAAAAAATAGAATCATAGCATCTCAGTGATGGTTAGAAGGGTCTTCAGTGATTAGTTCACTTCAACTCCAAACCAAGTAGAAATCCCCAACAGTGGGACAAGTAATCAAAGAGCCCTTGTTCTTATCTCAGGAGTTCTTGGAAATTCTATTTATTTATATGTTTGTCTCCTCCAAGGCCTAAAGCAAAAATCTCATACAGAATAAGTGCCTAATAAATGTTTGTTGGATGGAGAAATTAATTACAGACCCATCAACTAAAAAGTCAATAATGAATTCACCTGATTTTACATTACCACCTTTTTTTGTTCTTCTCTAATATTTTATTTGTTTCTTTTAAACATTTATTTATAATTTTTGTATTTTAGGTATTTTTGTTAAGTTTTATATGCCACTATTGGACAGTAATCCTGTCTTATCTAATCTTTGTGTAACCTTCAGCACCTAATGCAGTGTTCTGCACAAAATGATATTTAAATGTGCATAAAATGGAATGGAATTCCAGGACAGATGGAAACTGGGATCAGCATTCATCTCTGAGAAAGAGTCAAGCATAAAAAGATGGCGACCTTGCCAGCTTAGTTGGATCAATTTCTCCCACTCTGAACAGGAAAATAGGGAGGTTCGGGGTCAGTACAAGTTGTGCTGACAAGATTCTTCTTCCACAAGCATTGAATAAAAGGATATCAAAATCTAATAGGGAAAAAAAACCCTTTGGAAATAGGCCACTATGGAGAGAGGCCAGCTTTTGGAGATGAATACTTCAGGCACCAAAAAAACAATGGATGCCATTTGACATCTATTAACTATTAGCCAGATTGAATAATTGAGTTAGATAATCTATATCTTCATGCTTTTTTGATGTCCTCTTCAGCTAAATTCCTGCAGTTGTGGGCCTCAAAGAGCTTTACAAAGCGTATCAATTCTCACAATGACCTTAAGGGATAAAATAATAGAATACAGAATTTTAGAGCTGGACATGCCTTAGAGAATGTCCATTCTAACTGCCTTATTTTATAAATAATGAAACTATGCCCAGAGATACTAAAAGATTTGTCATCCAGTTAGCTAGTGGAAGAGTAAGAAACAGACCCCATATCTCCAGACTTCTGTTTTCATCCTATCATGCTATCACCCTATCTATCATTTCAAGTCTATAGATATTTAAATTAAAGACACATAAATATTAATACTATAGTTATTTGACCGGAATAACTAAGTAATGGCTCCAAGACTGAACAGGTTATTACAGGCAATAGAAAAGGCAGAAAGGTACTATGGGATGAACCCTGGGTTTATAGGCAGAAGTCATGAGTTTGAGTCTTGATTCTACCAGGTACCACATTGTTACTGGATCTCTCTGAGTTTCATTTATCTTATCCACCAAATGAAGTTATTACCCCTACCATCATTGGTATCACTACCACTGCCATACTCAATCCTTTCCCCAAATAAAAATTTTTAAAAAAAACCCTCCTGTTTTAACAAACAAGTACTAGTCTATCCAAACAAATATGCTCATTGGCCATTATTAAAAATGTATGTTGGTTCAGCACCTCTTGCTGGAAGATCAAAAGGAAATAGTTTGTATAAAGTGTTTTATAACAGTGAAGTGCTCCATAAATGTCAATGCGTTATTAATCAGAATAATCGATAATAACAATAATGTTAATCATAAACATCTAGATGTTTCATCTAGTTGGGCAATACAACACAATTGGGTACTGAGTTGGAAAAATGAGAAATATCATCCCATTAAAAAATTAAGAGATTATCTTTCATAAGCTTAACTAGGTGGGGAAAATTCTGGAGCAGACAAGGGACCGAAATAAAACCAGTTTTGATTTCTTAAATGATAAAAACCCTTGCATGAATAAAATTAATAAATGCAGAATAAGAAGAGATATTATAGAGAAGGGGAAATATTTGTATCAAACATCACCAGTAAGAGTCTTATAACCAAGAGATATAGAGAGAAGACACAAATATATAGTACCAAGCAAGAGACACTACAGTTATCCTTTCCACATCATGACTTTCCCCATCCTGAGTTTAGATGTATCACGGGTGGGCATAAGAAATTAAATGGGAATTTGGGAAGAGTTTTGCAGAAGCCACAAAAGGCATACAAAGGCCAGCAGATGACACAGAGCCTATGAGCAAATGCTTAACCCAAATTTTACAATAAGTTACTATAAACACCCCATGAAAGAAAAAGGAAAAGAACCCAGAATTCTTCTCTGCTATGGAGGGAGGGCCAAGATAGTTTGTGTGGATTTTCCAGATTGCAGAGGCACCGTGCCGCTAACCCCCATGATGTGGAAGGGATAACTGTACTGAGTTCTATCCATAAAGGGTCTAAACTGTTTTTAAATGAAAAATGGCAAACTATAAATAATTTGAAAACGTTTCATACTGCTAATATTAAGAGAAATGGGACTTCTGATTAGGAAAATGACATGAAAGATCACCAGCTCTCCCTTAAAACCTCAGAAAAAAAATCTGAATAAGGTTCCGGAAAGATCAATGATAAACAAAAATTAAAGGGAAATGTCTCTATGCAGTCCAGAATGGCACAAAAAGATTGGCGGAGATAAGAAGAGGGGGAGAGGAGTTTCACTGGAGCTTCATAAGCTCAGGCAGATGCAGAAGCAGGTGGAAGCCGGGGAAGGGAATCTGTGTGAAGGAATCCAGCAGTAAGCTCTTGAAAATGGATTTATAGCCAGCTGGTGCTCCGAACAAAGAAGTTGCAAGCCCAAATTCCTAGAGATGGGTGCCTAAAGCCAGTCTCAGCCCTGGACTATCGGAACAGAATCAGGAAATACAGTCAGCCTCCATAGGTCACTGCACAAAGACACAGAGCCCGGTTGTGCACTCCATAAAGTAAAATAAGTCACTGAGGGCCAACTTGGTGATTAAGCACCACCACTGACAATGGAAGGGTTTTACAAGACCAGTATTGTCTCCAAATCCCAGTGAGGCCTGTTGGTGATACAGCAGAGAAAAGAATCAGCTCTCTATTGTGGACTGTGCAAGAAGATAGTAACTGGGGGGAGGGGGGGGAAGTGACTTGGTGGCAATGAATAGAGCACTGGCCCTGGAGTCAGGAGGACCTGAGTTCAAATCTGGCCTCAGACACTTAACACTTACTAGCCATGTGACCTTGGGCAAGTCACTTAACTCCAATTGCCCTGCCCTGTCAACTCCAAAAAGCAAAAAAAAAAAAAAACAAACCCCAAAAAAACCCCAAACAATCCTGGACACAGATAGAATTCATAGTGAATCAATTACCTGGAGACTGAGATAAAAGTCAGAGATTATGACAGAGAGTGTGGCCTACTGCCAATCATTTCATCCAGATTAGCAGAGGAAACAGTACTCTAACTGGATCTCAATTTACCCTCCTCTTCCTTCCCTAGCAGCTGCCTTGTCTATTTCTGGATGGTTCTGCCCTGCCGACTCACTGATTGGTGAGTCCCTCCACGTGGCCACCATTTCTGGAGGAGCTCCAGACTTGATTCTCACTTCATTCCTGGCTCCTCTAAGCTGTTCCAATCTTGCCCCCATGCTCATATACTTCTCTCATTGCCCTCCCTCCTCCTAGCATTCCCTATGTTTTTATCTCGCTCTTTAAGAATAAAAACTTCTTGATATTAGAGAACATTTTGTCACTTCCAATCCAGAGCTGACAAGTCAAATTAACAACAACAGACAAGAAGAAAACATTCAAATATTGAGGGACTACAGTCAAAGTCACACAAGACTCCAGAACAACTACAATAAAGAAACAAAAATAATGGAATGTGATATTCTAAAAGACAAGAGAACCTCTTGCAACAAGAATAACAACCTGTAAAACTGAATATAATCCTACAAGACAAAAAAATGGATTGGCTTTCAGGCATTCCTGACGAAAACATCAGAGCTAAATAGAAAGTATGAAATGCAAACACAGGTATCAAGAGAAACCTAGAAAGATAAGTATATTTGAGCAAGAAGTGATGAAAAAGGGCTTAAACTCTAATGAGGGATGACAGGGAAGTGACTCTTTAGAATTTTAGTGTTTTCAAGAGATAGAGGAAGCCATTAGGGTATGGTTTTGTTGGTTTTTAATGGAGAACAGAAAAGAAAGGGAGAAAAAGAAATCTATTAAGGAACAAATGAAGAAGAAGGGAAGGGAGGAGCTAATAATTTTGAAAAGAAGAGTATAAAAAAGTGGAGAAAGGGATAGAAGAAAAGGTATCTAATCACCTCACTCCTATATAAAACAAATAAAGGAGAGCTGAACATACACACACACACACACACACACATACACAAGTGTGCAAGTTCATATTCACAAGTATATACACAAACAGAATTTAGAATAAAAAATATATTCAACTACCCAAAAATGGGTATCTTGCCCTGCAGGAGAGTAGGGGGGAAGGGGATGAGAGGGGGGATGATGGAGAGGAGGGCAGGTTTTGGGGGAGGGTTGCTGGAAGCACACACTTCTGTAAAGGAACAGGGGCAAAGTAGAGAACAGAACAAGGGGAGGGCTGAATAGAAAGGAGGGAAATGTTGCCAGCGTTACACAATATATCCATTGTGGAGATGTTCTGCATAATTACACATGTACGGCCTATATTGAATTGCTTGTCTTTCCAGTGGGGGTGGCTGACAAGGGAGGAAGGGAAAGAATCTAGAATTTAAAGTTTTAAACTAATATGTTAAATATATTTATATATATATTCAACTTAGTAGAGAAAGAGGCAGGGAGAAAGAAAGGAAAAGGAGCAATAAGAGGCAATTTTAACTTCAGAGAATTAATCACGAGAAAGAAATTTAAAGGGAGAAAGTACAAGAACTAGAACAAAGGGCCTGGGAGGAAAGGAGAGGCAGAGGAATATGAACAGAAAACTTTAATCATTAATTAATGCTGATAAGTTTGTTTCTTTTTCCTCATCTGATTATTCTTTATAAAGGTCTAAAACTTGAATGGAAACTAAACAATTCAATTTTAAAGACTCCTTAAATCAAAAAACAAATCATAGGAACAACACATAACTTCATTAAAGAAAATGACAGTAATGAGACAACATACCAAAATTTGGGGATCCTGCCAAAGCAGTCCTTAGGGGAAATTATATATTCCTAAACACTTTCATCATCAAAAAAGAGAAAGAACAAATAAATGAATTGTATGTTCAACTGAAAAGTTAGAAAAGCAAAAAAATTTTAAATTAAATTAAACCCCCCCAAAATAGAAATTCTGAAAATTGAGAAAGATAAATAAAATTGAAAATAAAAAAGAATTAATTAAACTAGGAATTGGTTTTAACAGAACGAAAACAAAAGATTTTAAATAACCCAATCTCAAAAAAAGAGAAAAAGAACAATCAATAAAAGGTGATGTGAAAGAAAAAAACAGAACCAGATGGATTTCCAAGGGCAATCTATCAAGAAATTAATCCTGATATCATATAAATTGTAAAAACAAGAAAAGAAAAGAACCTTCCAAACTTCTTAAATCAGACAATGCTGTCCTGATTCTTAAACCAGGGAAAGATTAAAAAAGAAAGAAATCTAATGTCTAAAATCTCAAATGAAAATGCAAAAAATGTTAAATAAAATATTAACAAAGATACTCTGACAACATAACAAAATTATTTGCACTATGACCAGGTTGGATTTATACCAGATGAGAGATTCAGAATTGGTTCAATATTAAGAAAACTATAAGTGTAATTTTTGTTGTTGTTAAGTCATTTCAGTCATGTCTGACTCTTCACACTCCTATCTGGGATTTTCTAAGGATACTGGATTGGTTTGCCATTTCTTTTTCCAGTTTATTTTACAGAGGAAGAAACTGAGATAAATGGTTAAGTGACTTGGCCAGGGTCACACAGCCAGTAGGTGTCTGAGGCCAGATTTGAACTTAGGTTTTCTTGACTCCAGATCTGGTGCTCTGTCCACTGTGACCATATTAATAAGAAAAACATAAATTACATGATTGTGCCAATAGTTCCAGGAGTTTTTAATAAAAATTTTTCAAAGGAGTGTTTGTCGGAAAGTTGAAGAGTGGGGAGTTTTTGTTTTTATTTTCAGAAATTAGAGCTATAAAGACAAGTGGCAAAGATAAAATATTTGTGTATGTACATATGCATATATATTTTTAGATTGATAATAGATAGATGATAGATAATAAAGATATATTTCTAAAGAAAGGATTGCATGAACTGATTTGGTTACATGTTGTAAATGAAGTGATTCACCTAAGAATGTGATGACTCTGTGTGTGATTGAACGAATAGATGTTTGATAGTGGGAAAACTGGATTGGCCCTAAAAGTATTTTAGTATAGTTATAAGGGTGAACTTGAAACTGAAAACTCCATTTTAGCCTTGATATCTTAACTAGGTAAGAATTTGTCTCAATAAATCAATCACCCCTTAGCTACCTTCAAATAAAGAATGATGTTGGAGAAGAAGCATTAATAAGTTATCAAGCAAAGTGAGAAAGGATTAAATGGGAAAAAAAAAACTTGAGGGGCAGCTAGGTAGCACAGTAAATAGAACACCGCTCCTGGAGTCAGGAGGACCTGAGTTCAAATTTGAACTCAGACACTTAACATTTACTAGCTGTGTGACCTTGGGCAAGTCACTTAAACCCAATTGCCTTCCAAATAAAAAGCAACAACAACCACGAAAAACTTGAGCAAGCATGGAGTTCTCTGAGAAGGAACAGCTTTGGGAAGGGTGCTTCAGCCTTAGCCAGATCTCTTACCTCCTACCCTCTTCGGCCAAGAAAACCCCCCAAAATGAGGTCTCAAAGAGTTAGACCCAACCGAAAACACTGAAAATCACTCAACAACAAAAATATATTCTTTATATACCTATATATGTACATGTTACCTCCACGACTGAATATAAGTTGTTTATAGACAGAAATTCTTTTCAATTGGTTGATTAGTCATAAGAAAAAGAATAATTAGCAATGATGGTTATAGCAACATAAGTTATATACTGTTCAGAGCATGATATGCTCATATTTTCTTTTACTATCTATTTTCTGGCAAATTGACCCTGGAACTTGATGACATTATTCTTGTCAATGCTAAATCATAACAGTGAACTGGTACAACTCAGCCTTAGATTCTCCTGCCATTAACTGTCTTGGGAGAAGATCCTATGGCACCCTACTTTATCTTTAATGAACTTCCTTAAAATCAGGCATGCATGAAGTGGATGCCCATTTCCAGTTTCTGAACTTATTGGAGGTTCAGGTTTGATTAGTGTTGTAGATTAGGTCTAAATGAAATTGTTCCACTGGGAATTTAAGCCCAATATGAGAATGCAATGAAATTCTCAAAGGCCATTCAACAGCTGACAAAAAGTTTGCTTAATCATTGCAAAGAAAGCACACCTTTAACTGATAAGTAGCCATGCTAGAGTGACCTAAAGCCACCGGGAATCTGTATCAAGAGTGACCTGGCTTGATCCTTAGTCTACTGGGTCAAGAGGATCTTAAGGATGGTTTCTCCATGTTTTAGGGAAAGAGAAAGGAAGGAAGGAAGGGAGGAAAGAAGGAAGGAAGGGAGGAAGGAAGGAAGAAATGGAAGGAGGGAGGGAGGGAGCAAGGGGGAATGGGTAAGGGAGGGAGGGAGAAAGGGAAGAAGGAAGGAAGGAAAGGTAAGGGAGGAAGGAAAGAAAGAAGGAAAGGGAGAAGAAAAGAAAGAAAGAAGAAGGGAGGAGGGAAGGAAAGGAGGGGGAAGGAGGAAGGAAAGAAGAAAGGAAGGAAGGAAGGAGGAAGGAACATATATAAGAGATTATTAAGGGTATTCCAGTGGGGTTGTTGAGAATTCTTCAGCACTCTTTAAAACTGCTCATTTCCCTTCTGTCTCCCAAGTGTACACAGCAGGAGAGGTCATGGAGAAGCCCCCGTCTCTGGCCTTTGAAGTAGCCACAGAAGATGCTCCTCGGTAAACTGGAACCAGCACTTTATCAACAATGGTATTTGAGTCCATCTGCCAGACTGTTTCTTTTCCACCCTTTCACTCCACAGGGATCAACTTCAACCATAGCCACAGGACTCTTCAAAGGCTGAAGGGCAAGGGATTTACTCAGCCCTCAAGACTTGCTTCAAGGAAAACCAAGTGATTTGAGTGCCTAAGAAGCTCTGCTAGTGGCTTATCTCTATCTCTTTTTTTCTCATCTCCTAAACTCCTTTTCTTTGAATACTTAACTTTAGAAGCTCTCATAAGCTAGTAAATCGCTTCATCTCAACACCAACGAAAATATTTGTAGGTCACTGAGAGTTCTCTTCCCTTTAGATAAAATTTAGCAAGCCATGCCATTCCAGCTTTTAGGAAGAGATAGGATCTGGTGTTCTGTCTTAAGTCCCCAGGAACAATTTAGACCCTGAAAGTGATTCCTTTGATGGTCCTGACCAAGTCTCTAAATTACAACTCTGGCTTCTTTCTATGGAAAAATGGGGAGAAATAATGTGAACGATGGAGAAGTAAAATTACTTAATATCTTGAAAACATCTTGGGTTGTAGGTGCAGAGAAACATTTAAAAATATTTAGGGAGAAATACTGACCCATATTTGTATGAAACTTGCAGAGAAGAATAACAGAAAATTAAAATTCTCTCTCTCTCTGTCTTCCTCTCTCTCTCTTCCTCTCTCTGTCTGTCTGTCTCTCCTCTCTTTTTTGTCTCTGTCTCTGTCTTTGTCTCTGCAGCTGTTTCTGTCTCTCTGCCTCTATCTCTCTGTCTCTTTCTGTCTTTCTGTCTGTCTTTGTCTCTTTCTGTGTTTCTGTCTCTGTCACCCTCTGTCTCCCTGTCTCGTTTCTTTAGTGCAAGATATCCCTGGCATGGAAATTCTATTAATTAGTAAAGATCTGTAATAATGTAATCATAGTCTTAGCGAGTTGATTGGGGCACGAAAGTCTTGCCCACAGTCACTCACTCAGTTTGTAGCATGATGCAGGAACAATACTTTCAAATCTTTCTGATTCTGGACTGACCTGATGTCCCTCTACACCTCCTTTGCTTCTTAGTAATTTGCACATAAAATTAAATGTATTTCAGTAGGATACTTAACAGAAAATTATTTCCCTTATAATATATACTTACATAAGCATTTTAAATTGCACTACTTTTTTTTACTCTATTTTAACAAGCCTTTATTCTCTTTCTCTCTCCCACTCCCCCAACCTTTCAGAATTTAACAAGAGAGAGGGAGAGGGAGGGGAGGGAGTGAATCTTTGTAACAAAAATGCACAGTCAAACAAGACAAATTCCCCATTGGCCTGGTCTAAAAATCTATGTCTCATTCTACATCTTGAGTCCATCATTTCTTTGTCAGAAACTGGGTAGCATGCTTTATCTTGATTTCTCTAGAATCCTGATTTGTCATTTCTTGAATCAGAATTTTAAAGTATAAGGGGTAGCTAGGTGGCACAAGTGGATAGAGCACTGGCCCTGGAGTCAGGAGGACCTGAGTTCAAATCAGACCTCAGACACTTAACACAAAAACTAGCCGTATGACATTGGGCAAGTCACTTAACTTCAATTGCCCTCCAAAAAAAAGCAAAAAAAAAAAAGGAATTTTAAAGTTATTTTTCTTTGTAATATTATTGTATAAGTTGTTCTACTGTGTCTTCTCACTTCACTCTTCACCAAATCATTGAGTTCTTCCCAGATGTATTTGAAATAATCTATTTCATCATTTCTTATGGTATAATAATATTCCATAACCAATACCATATTTGGTCTAGCCATTCCCCAATAAGTGGTCACCCCCTTTAGTTTCTAGGATTTTTTTTTTTTTTTTTGCTACTACAAAAGGAGTTGCTATAAATGTTTTGGGTCTTTTTTTCTTTCTTTAATCTCTTTGGGGTATATGGTCAGAAGTAGTGTCTCTGGATCAATACTAGGCTTGTTTTAATAACTTTGGGGGCTTAGTTGCAAATTGCCCTCCAGAATGGCTGGATCAATTCATAGTTCCACAAGTAATGCATTTGCCTATGCATATTTTTTTTACAGAGCATCCAACATTTGTTATTTTTCTTTTCTTTTTTTTGCCAACTTGCCAATATAATGAGTGCAAGGAGTATTCTCGGAGTGGTTTTAATTTGTATCTTTCAAATTATTAATGATTTGGAGCATTCTTTCATATAGTTGCTATAGCTTGTTATTCTTTTTTGGAAATGATTTTTTCTTATCTTTGATGACTTATTGGGAATGGCATTTATTCATACAAATTTCAATTCATTCCTTATATATTTTGGATAATAAGCTTTTGTTAGAGAAACTTGCTGAAAAGATTTTCCTCCCATACTTGCTTCCTTGTTAATTTTAAAAGCATAAGTTGTATTTGTACAAATACTTTTAAATTTTAATTTATCAGCTTTTACATAATTCAACCTATCCATTTTATTTTCTATATCCTTTCTATCCCTTGTTTGGCTATGAACTCTTTCCCTATCCATAGACTGAAAAAGTAACTTCTTGCTCCTTACTTGTCATGTCACGTTTTATGTCCACATCTTTTATGTATCTGTTTGGAATTTATCTTGGTATATGATGTAAGATGTTGCTCTATACCTAATTCCTGCCAGGCTGCTCTCCAGTTTTCCCAGAAGTTTGTTCAAATGGTAACTCATTACCCTAGATGAATTCCTCCTATTTATTTTATTTTTATTATTATTTATTATTATTATTTTTCTAAGATCTACAAAATAATCCATTCAACCTAGTTTGGGGCACTGAATAGGTAAATTAATTTGGGTAGTATTATCATATTTATTACACTGACCCAACCTACTCATGAGAAACTGATATTTCACCAATTACTTGAGCCTATTTTTATATAGTGTTTTTACAGTTGCATTCATATAGTCCCTGGATGTATCTTGGTCAACAGATTCCCAAATATTTTATAGGTTCTCTAACTATTTTAGATGGATTTCTCTTTCTTTCTCTTTTTCGCTGAGTTTCATGGGCAACATACAGGAATGCTGATGATTTATATGGATATATTCTATATCCAGACATTTTGCCGAATTAATTGTTTCATTTCAGTTTTTTTTAAAGTTGATTCTTTAGGTCTCTCTAGCTTGGCCATCATATCATCTGTGCTAAGTGGTAGTTTTGTTTCCTTCTTTGCCTATATTTATTCCTGTAATTTCTTTTTTTGGTCTTATTTCTAGAGATTGCATTTCTAGCACTTTGTAATAATAATGAAGATAATTGGCATTTGTGCTTTAACATACTAAAAAACAATTAGAGGATTTATCTTTTGATTTTTCCACTGCATTTTGTTCATTGTAACTATCCAAGAACAAAGTTATTTAAAATCTCTGAAATATGTTAACAATTAATAATCATAATTATGTACATCTTTTATACAGATGGCCCTTGAGAGCACTTTGTAAACTAACATAGGCATACATCACTCACCACTAACTGATCATCCACTTCCACTAATGGAATTCAGTTCCAAAAAAGATGGGCTTTGTAAAAAATTCCAGGACAGATACAGTCACAAATCGGTAATAATAAGAGTGGACATTTATAGAGAAATTTAAGGTTTACAAAGCACTTTACACATTTCACCTCATTTGAGCCTCATGGCAATATTGTAAGATAAGAGCCATTAACCCCTTTGATTGATGAGGAAGTATAAACACAGCAATGAGTTGCCCAGTGTCACATGATAGTCACGAGTTTCAAACCCAGGTCTATATGACTTCAGGTCCATTACAGGACACTGCCTCTTATAATAAACTATTAAGGTAATGTGCTGGGGCGGAGCCAAGATGGTGGCGTAGGACCAGCAACATATCGCAGCTCTCACATAGCCACCCCAAAGTACCCATAAAATATGACTCTAAACTAATCCTAGAACTCCAAAACGCACACAAATATACTTTCCACTAAAGTCAGCTTGGCTACGAGGAACCATATCAGCACTGCGAACTGAAACCAGCCTGGCCTGAAGCCCTGGCTGAGCCCTGGGGGCAGCTGGACTGGAGGAGCCTCAGATTAGAGGCAGCTGCGAGCAGCGCTCAGAACTAGGTCAGTGGGATTTGTGAAATCAGGAGAGAAAAGCGTCCGGCCGAAAAGGCCTCCAGGGCTGGAAAGCGAAAGGCAGAGGTTTTGCACCCGCCTCTGTGTTGCAGCTTCCTCACCCGTGACCTGCAGACAGCAGGGGGACTAAGCAATTGTTCAGAGGCCAAGAGCTCTCGCGTTGAGTGGCCTGGATCCAGATTGTGGTCTTGGGCCTCGGTCCTGGAGTCTTCATTATCCAGTGAGCCGGAAGTAAGCAGGAAAGGGACCCAGCACCTTCCTGAGAGTTACGGCAGCTGGGAGGACCCCAGTGATTTGGGACAGAGCTTTCCCTTCTGGAAGCAGAGCCCCACAGAGATTTAAAAAAAAAATCACAGACTGATCAACCATGAGTAAGAATAAGCATAAGAAGCAAAGTAAGAACAGCAACCAAACCTTAGATTTCTTCTTTGGGGAAAAGAAAGATCATGGCAAAGAGAGGGAGGAGGAGAGTTTAGCCAGAACTCCCCAACCAGGGGCCTCCAATAAACATGAAGAATGCCTTAAAGCTAGAGATGAGCTGAAGAAGGACTTTGAAAACCAAATAAGAGAAGTGGAAGAAAAACTGGGAAGAGAAATAAGAATGTTTCAAGAAAATCATGAAAAGAGAGTCAGCAATATGAGTGAAGAAATCAGCACCCTAAAAAAATAGATTAACTCAAATGACAAAAGAGGCCCAAAAA
>CM053585.1:351016397-351042658 GCA_028646515.1 Pseudochirops corinnae | reverse complement strand
TCCCAATTTTTCCTCTACTTCTCTCATTTGGTTTTCAAAATCCTTCTTAAGCTGATCTCTAGCTTTGAGGCAATCTTCATGTTTCTTGGAAGCTTTTGATGTGAGAGTTCTGACTGTGTTGTCTTCCTCCCATTCCCTGCTTTGATCCTTCTTTTCCCCAAAGAAGGAATCTAGAGTTTGGTTGCTGTTCTTACTTTGCTTCTTTTGCCTGCTCATGGTTAGCCAGTTAATGATTTTTTAGCTCTGTGGAACTCTGCTTCCAGAAAGCTCTGTCCCAAATTGCTGGGGTTTTCCCAGCTGCCGGAGCTTTTAGGAGGCTGCTGCAGCCCCCACCAGCTTTCACTCACTGAAAATGCACCCCAGGACCACCACCCAAAACCATGATCCGGATCCAGGCCGCTCAACACAAGAGCCTCTGAATAATCACTTGGCCCCCCTGCAGTCTGCAGGTGGGGAGCTCTGAAGCAGCAATGTGGAGGCAGCTGCAGGGCCTCCGCTTCTGCTGCTTCCTTGCCCTGGAGGCCGTTTGGCCGGATCTGCTTTTCTCTCCCAATTTTAGCTGAGTTCCAATGACCTTTCACTTAGTCCTTTTTTCTTATGGCTTGATAATTCTGGATACTGGCACAGCTGCTGCAGATCTGCTCTTCTGAAGCTCCAGCTGAGACTCGGCTCATGAGGCTGCCCCCAGGGCCAAGCTGCAGTTTCAGGATGGGCTGGTTTGGGCTCCCAGCACTGAGATGGTCCCTTCAAGCTGAGCTGCCTTCAGTGGGAGGTAAATTTGTGTGCGTTTTAGAGCCCTAAAATTTGTTTAGAGTCATATTTTATAGGTATTTGATGTGGCTGTGTGGGAGCTGCCATACCTTGCTGCTCCTACACCACCATCTTGGCTCCGCCCAACAAAATCTTTTTGGAAATAGATCTGCCACTGCCCTAATGAAGACTTTTCCTATCTACTAAGCCAATAAATATTACTGCAAATAAAACAAGAATTCAAATATAAACCCTCCTGATGATATTGGTTGTTGTTCGGTCCATTTGGTCATGTCCAACTCTTCATGACCCCATGGACCATGCTGTCCATGGAGTTTTCTGGGCAAAGATACTGGAGTCCTTTGCCATTTCCATCGCCAGTGGATTAAGGCAAAGGGAGGGTAAGTGACTTGCCCAGGGATATAGCCAGTTAGTATCAGAGGCTGGATTTGAACTCATGTCTTCTTGATTCCAGGTCCAGTGCTCTATCCATTAAGTCATCTAGCTGTCCATAAGGCCTTGATGATATACCTTCTAATTATCACTACTGATGTGTTCTTTGGGAACAAAATAGCCTAGATTTTTTTTTAGGAACTAAATTCATTCAGGTTAATTCACATCATCCATAAACTTATTTCCACCAGTTCTAAACCTACTCATACTTTATACCAGTGGTTCTCAACCTGTGGGTCGCGACCCCTTTGGGGGTCAAATGACCCTTTCACAGGGGTCACAGGGATCTTGTAAGACCATCGGAAAACCCATATTTCCAATGGTCTTAGGAACCAAGACATTGCTCCTCTATCTGTCTCCAGGCGGGTCCACCCACATGCAGATACACCCACATATGAGTATTAAAGGGTTGCAGCATTAGGAAGGTTGAGAACTACTGCTTTATACCAATATACTATAACATTCTGAAATCTAACTTGTCCCAGATCAAAACCAAGAAGAACTCGGCACCTCAAACAAACTCCCTAGGAAGAGATCCTCAGCTCTGTTACTTATTACCTATGCAACTTTGGGCAACTGATTTAATTTCTCTAGTACCCAGTCTCCTCATTTGGAAAAGGAGTATGCTGGATGAAATATCTTTATGACCTCTTCCAATTCTAAATCTATGATTTATGGTCCTTTGGAGCTAGAGGCTGTATCACCACTTGGCCTGTTCTAGAAGGAGGCCAAAGTACATCTCAAAACATATTAACAAATCCACCAAACCTGCCCTCACTTACTAAACAAAGAGCAGCCCATATCAAAGGGGCAAGGATTGACCACTGGGTCGCTCACCAGTTTCTGTAAGGGACAAGATCATTTTCTCTTTCATTTACAAGGAAAGACTATAACTTGCTTTCAGTTCCATTGGATAATTCTTGCAGGGCTTACATGGCAGGTCTTGTTAGTTTTCGAGCTAAGTCCCTCTTGTTCAGGGATAATGCTAATGCTAATAGTAACAACAACATCTTACTTTTAAGTAGTGCTTTGGGTAGCTGTTTGGCACAGTGGATAGAGTGCTGGACCTGGAAGACTCCTCTTCCTGAGTTCAAATCCAGCCTTAGACACTTACTAGCTGCCGGTCACTTCACCCTGTTTGCCTCAGTTTCCTCATCTGTAAAATGTGCTGGAGAAGGAAATGGCAAAATACTCTGGTTTATTTTTACCAAGAAAATCTCAAACGGAGTCATGAAGACTTGAACACAACTGAAACAACTGAACAAGAACCCTTCACACACTAGATTCTAGGCTCAACAGGACATACCCTTCCCGTTTCTATGTCTTTGCAGAGGCTATTCTGCATGCTAGGAATGTTCCCTCTACTACCTTCTAAGGTCCCTTTAAAGCAGTAAGTCCATCCTCTCTAAATGTCTACCAAACACCCCCAAATGTATGTTTACTAGGCAAATAACACTCACTATATCCTTCTGGACTTCTCTGTTATACCCCCAGGAACCTCATCATTGGGAAATCTCGTCATCCTGCAAAGTCAAATCAGTCTTAGTGCTCATAACTCATTGGTATCTTCAGCCTCTCTAATTGGAGGGTGGATCCATGAACTCCATGACTTTCATTTAAAGAGAGGACTCAGATCAGCCATCTCCTCATTCCCCAGTGACTGCCCTCTTTTCGAACTTCTTTGAATTTCTCCATCCTGTCTCTCACTAGGTACTTTCTCCTCCCCAGCCCACCCCCTTTCAGCTTCCTGTTGAGTGTTGTCTTCTCGCATTAGACTGTAGCTCCTTGAGGACAAAGATTGTCTTTTTGGGTCATGTTTCTATCCTCAGCACTTAGCATAGTGCCTGGCATATAATAAATACTTAATATTTAATGACTGGTAAAGCAGAACTCATAATTCCCTTCCCAAATCACCATAGGAGGGTAGATTTAGGGGAAAAGAAAGAAAGAAATGCCATAGTTCTCCTCCCTCCTCACAAAAAAATACATATACATACATATGTACATATATACAGGCATGCATGTATATATACATTGTACATACATGTGTATATGTACATATATGTATGTATACATGTATTTATGTATGGATAGATAGACAGACAGAGAGAGAGAGAGAGAGAAAGAGACATATCATTCCTGATGGAATGGCATGTAGCCTGATGGTTACTTTCCTCTTTCTACCAAGCATGACATATATATGTATTAGGTATTTGTTTATTTATGTATATGTATTTGTGCATGTTTATTTCTAATATATACATATAATATATACAGATTTATGTATATGTGTATATAGCCCATAATACTCACGTTCCATGGGAATGTCAAGACCATAGGATCAGAAGAGAAGGAGTGAGATTCTCACCCCTCTCACTTATAGCAACTCAACAGGTAAACTTTTTGTCCTTATACACGTAAGTCTTACAGAGACACTGTTACATTTGATGTGGACCTTTCTGGGTTACCATGAAATACTGAACTTGTCAGTTTTTTAATGCCTTGGTGGGATCAGTTCTATACAAATAGGAAGAAAAGAGTTTTGTTAGTTAATCTAACACATGCTTTTTGATAGTCTATGGAGGCAGTACCATTCAATAGCATTGAAATAAGCAAAAAACTAGTTCACTGGATAGGCCTTCTGTACTTTCTAAGAATTCATCCAAGGGCTGTTTAAAATGAAAATGACTTCAGTTCTTCTTATTACTGTTCAGTTGTTTCTAAGTCTTCTTGACCCTACTTGGGGTTTTCTTGGCAAAGATACTGGAGTGGTTTACCATTTACTTCTCTAGCTCATTTTGCAAAGGAGGAAACTGAGGCAAACAAAGTTTAATGATTTGCGCAGGGTCACAAAGCTAGTAAGAGTTGAAGGCCAGGGTTGAACTCAGGTTTTCCTGATTCCAGGCACTGGGATCTCTCCACTGCTCCATCTAGCTTCCCCAACAATGACCACACCAGAAGGTAAATCCAGGGGTTAGTAAACATTCCTCACCAATGAAATCCAGGTGCACAAACTATTCTCCAACCAACTCTGTTTAGATAGATCTTAAAAAACAAACAAAAAACTTTTCCCGACTTTCTCCCCTTCCTCCCCACTGATAATATTCATAAGCCCGATTCTCTTTTTATAAAGAAGTTTATTCCCATTGTCTGTGAGCATATGACCAGAGTGTGCATCAAGGATAACCCAGAAGGGTGTCTTATTTCCCAAAGAACATAAGCTCCCATTCTGCATGAGGGTTAAAAAGGCATACACCCTCCCCTCTTTTCTCCCTCATCTCCACCCCTGGACAGAACTAGTGAGCCACAGTTTATTTTTATGAATGATTCTGTAACTCTTCCAACAATCAGAACTTGAACTCGGGGTTGATTGACTTGTCCCTTAGAAGAATGAGCTCATAGTGACTATGAGTTATGTCTGACCTGAAGAGCATGGAATTGTGGGTTGCTGGGGCTAACTACTCTTTTTCGCCTGGTCCCAGGAGAAGTATGCTAGCACAGAAGTTTTGAATATAAAAGAAAATAAGAATAATAATATGAGGGGAAGTAGGGATCATAATACATAAATGCAAAATGTTCATATATTGAATATAAGGGAAAGTATGGATAGTAATATATAAATATGTATTCTCTCATATTCAAAACTTCTATGCTAGCAGGATGCTTAGTCATTATGGCCACATATATAGCAGAACCTGATGGAGATAAGTAAAAAAACTCAACAGCTATGAGTAGAAGAAGTATGATTATATCAAAGTAAAATCATAGACAAGAAGAAATAATTGTACCACCACAAATATGATGGACATTTTTTAAATTTCTACTACATCCAGAGAACTGTGCTAAGTTCTGAGGAAAACACTACATTATCATGAGACATGGTATTGACCTCAAGGATCTTATAGTCTATTAGGGAAAGAAGGTACCAACACATATCTATAAACTATATTAGAGTTTCAAAACAAAGTGCTATCTAAGGTTTAAAGTGGAAAGACATTACTGATCAGGAAATTATGGAAGATTTTCTGGAGGAACTTGCATTTGAGTTGGGTTTTATAGAAAAGATAGGAATTTAGGGAGTGAGAAAGGAGAGGGGGCTTTCTAGACACAAGTAACAACATGGGGAGACAAGAGGGGATAGTTCACTTTAAGGGAGTGTAGTCCAGTTTGGTTTGCACTACAGAGTTTGAAGGGAGGTAATATAAGTCTGGAACAAGTAGGTTCGAGTTAGATTTTAGAAGACCTTAAATGCTAGGACAGTACCAGAGAATATATCTTCTGTGACTAGATGGAAAAAGGAACAAAATTCTCTCTGGGTGTTAGTTTCCTATAAAATGAAAGGTAGTGAACCAGATGGCCTCATTCCTATGAATTTGTGCTAGATCGACTCAATCAACAAGTATAATTGAGTTCCTACTAGGAACTGGTGTTACAAGGACAGTGAATGAAACCATCCATACTCACATGGTTGTGGTCATTGTTTTTGTCCTTTGTTCTGGAAGAGGACCATGACATCAGGGAGGTGATACCATGACTTGCAAGTGAATTGGATTTAAGTGAGAGAGGGCTGTGCAAAGTCACCAGTTTCACTTTTTTCCTCTGGAGCCATCTGGGTCAAGTGGCAAGACATAAATCAGGATGACTGGAAATGCCGCCCCCCCCCCCACCCCCCAATTCACATGGATCTTCTCAGTAAAGTAAGAGGTCAGGACATTTGCTACCAATGTGAATAGTGGATAGATTCTAGACTTGGAACCAGAAAGGTCTGGGTTCAAATTCTGACTCTGACTCTAACTAGTTGTGTTACCATAGGCAAGTCATGACCTTTCTGGGTCTTAGTTTTCTTGTTTATAAAATGTGAGGGGTCAGACTAGGTGGTCACTAAAGTCTCTTCCAGCTCTAAATCTATGGTCCTATGAGTCTATTTTCTCCTTTAGTATTTGTTAGAACTTCATAACATAGACTTTGGTCATAAGTCACATGGAGAGATTTGCTTTGTTCTAGGGAGACAAGAAGACTGCTAGAATTAGCTAGATGGTGGATATATGAGCATTGGACCTGGAGTAAGGAAGGTCTGAGTTCAAACCCAATCTCAGACACTTAATATCTATATGGCCCCAGGCAAGTCATTAAATATATCTGCCTCAGTTTCCTCAACTGTAAAGTGGGGATAATAATAGCTCCTACCTCCCAGGGTTGTTGTGAGGATCAAATGAGATAATATGTGTAAAGTGCTTAGCATGGCGCCTGGCTCATTCTGTTAAATAAATGCTTATTTCCTTCCAACCTACAAGACATGACAAAATAAAAAGCCCTTGTTCTTGAATTGAAAAGAATACCCTGGTTGTGCTGTTATGTGAACCTGCCCATTTGCATTGATCCTGATGAGTTTCAAGCCCAGACTCTTCTTCTTCATGCTCAATTTAAATCTCTGGATGCTGACCACCTACCCAGATGCTTGGACTGTTTCTGACCGACTTTCTGTTGCCTCTGGATATCTAGACAAATACCCTTCCAAAAAGCTATCTCTATTGCTGTTTACCATATTAGAAATTAAAATAGGTGCTAATAATGGAAAAGAGCATGGGGGAAGAGGGTCTCCATTGTCATTAGCTTTGGCATTAGTCATTAAATGTTCATTTTACTTCCTTCTCTCTTACTGATTGTGACTCAGAAACTTCAACTCTCACCTTTCTTCCCTACATCTATAAAAAATGTTTCTAAGGGACATTATATTATGTTGATTTTTGTCTCTTTGAGATGCATTATTTTGGTGGGTCTAGGTGAACCTGATTTATGATGCTGTATGACAATTTTCTGAGAAACTCTGAAATGCTGCTTTCTTGAAATATGAGAAAACATCCCAGTTACAGTATATAAAATCAAGTTAGACAAACTATTCCTGAGTTTAAGCCTATAATCTGGAATAGTAATGGACGGATTTATCTGAAATATCCTTTCTAGATAAAAATCAGCTCTTCAAGCAGTTTTTCTTAATAAAAACACTTTGTAGTCACCCTTTCCCCTTCTTTCTTCTGTTTTTCACTGGACATGGGCAACTGTCTTAGCTGTAAATTTCATCTTCTCCTTTTGGTCCATCATATGAGTGGGACATCAACTCATTAATATCCTCAGATTTCTTTTTAGATTCATTTTCTTGATCTGTGTGTGTGTTGAGGGGGGTGTCCTTCAATAATAACTGGACAAAATCTCTCAGGGAGGCCGTTTGTTGTGAATCTAAAGAGAAGGGATTAGAGAATTCGTGGGCATAATGAAAGAGGGGATTCAGTCATGTTCATCCTGCTGCCTGTAAGGTCAAGGAGATTGTGTATTTAATTTGGCAGCATTTCTCAATTTCACTAAATTCATCATACCTAGTTCTCTGTATGTCAGGGTATATGCTTTCCCCAGCCATAGCGGAAAGTAAATCTCCTCTTTGTTCTGAAACATAATTAGGAATTCTTGCACCTTGAACAAACTCAGTTAAATTTGGTGAGAGAGACAATTGTGGAGAAGACAGTCCAGTGGTGGGTACAGTTGTTCTGGGAGACTGGATGGCCTGCTCTGAGAGACTGTGGCTTGTACCCCATTGATTTGGTGGAAGAGTAGGCTCCAGGTATGAGACCCTGGAGTTGGTGGCTTTGGGAGGAAGGGTGTGCATGATCATGCCAGGAGACCAGAACTGTGAGGCAAGGTGAGGACACAGCAGTGATTGTGAGGAGGAAGGACATTCACTTCCCTGTTTCAGTGCCCCACAAATTTATGATCCCATCTTTACCCCAGACATTCATATCTCACTTTTGTACTGTACACATTCAAGCCCCTTGACCTTAAGGAGTTTAATAAGATATAGTCATAATTACAATAGTACAAGGGAGAGTAAAAGGGAAGGGGGGAGGGAAGGGAAAAGGGAAGGGGGAAAGGAAGGGAAAAGGGAAGGGGAGGAAAGGGAAGGGAAGGGAAGGGAAGGGAAGGGAAGGGAAGGGAAGGGAAGGGAAGGGAAGGGAAGGGAAGGGAAGGGACATAACCCTGCTAGTAGGTTTTGTTATTATCCCTATTTTACTGTTCAGAAAACTGAGGCAGACTGAGGCTAAATAATTTGCTCAAGGCCATACAACTATTACATTTCTGAGACAGAATTAGAACTTGGGTCCAGGTTCAATACTCTATCCAACCTAGCAGTACCTTCACTTAAGAGAATCAGTAAAGATTTCATATAAGAGGTAGCAAGTGAACTAAGACTTGAAAAAAAATTATGGTGAAATCAGACCAAAAATGTAGGCTGGAACTAGAATATGGAGGGTCTTGAGGGAAAGAGCATAGAATTGGTGTTTTTTTCTATGAGCTATGGGTAGTTTCTGATGGTTTTTTGAATAAAGGAACAAAGCAACCACGTCTGTGCTTTGGATTATTGGAGTTATAAATAGCAGGAAGTGATCAATAGTGTCACATGCAACAGAAAAAATCAGAGAAGCCAACGAGTGAAACGCTCTCGGATCTGACAATTAAGAAGCCAATAATGACTCAGGAGAGGGCTGTTAGAGCAGAGTGGAAAGAACCCAAGCTGGACTGCAGGGGCTGAAAAGTGAGCAGATGGTGAACAGAAATGACTATGATGAGTATAAACTATTCTTTCTAGATGTGTCAGTTGTAATGAAGAAGAGAAAGAATTTGAGAGCGTGGCAGGGTCAATGGAAGGTTTGTTTTTAGGATATGAGAGATCTAAACATGTTTGCAGGCAGAAGAGAAAGAGATAGTAGAATAACGAGAGGTTGAAGTTGGACAAGAAAAAGAAGGATAAGAGAGAAGGGATTGTTTGTTGGATGGTGGCTTAAGGTCCCAGAGACAAGGCAAGGGATGGGATGGAGGGCAGAAAGGGAAGTGACAAGCTCCATGCTGGCATTCAGGGGGAGGTATCATTGGACCTCTTGTAGGATAAGGAGATTGGGTTTTACTAATTGTTAAACCATCTAAGAGATTCAATTACAGCACACATTTCTTCATTTCCTCCCTCTGTATTTTCAAAAGAGTCCCTTGATCCCAGATGTTTTCAAGTCACCACACCTCTCCTTTTTAATATGGACACTAATGCATCAAACACCAAATTCTCCTGTGAGATATTTTCAGTATAATATACAACAGTTCTCTGTTTCAACTCTGCAAGTAACCAACAGAAAAAAGTACAAGAACAAACAACCATGAATGCCAATGAAGGATTTATTTACCATAACTTTACACCACTACTTAAAGAAGCAATAATGTAGTTTACATTTATCCCATGTAAATTACTATGCAACCAGATGTAGCTTACAAGGTGCCTTATAACTCATCTCCTCTAAGCAATAAAGCCTTTACTTTTTTTTTTTTCCTCTGGCAAAGGTTCTAGAAACTGTTTTCTATCAGCAGATACAACAGATGGCTGGCACATGCCTGCTTTCCTCAATGAAGTGGGATCTCCACAGCAATCCTCTTTGATCGTTAGTGGCATGTCTACAACACCACGATGCAAAATACCACAGCAGAACAGAATCTAAATATTAAAGGTTTTAGGCTGTGCTTTTGATATGAGAACCTCCTTTAAAAAAAAGTCATGCCCACAGTATGTAAACATATTCACATTCCCACTTTGAAACTGTGGTACAGAGGTCAGAGAATGAGGTATTTCCTCTGTTTGGTGACAGAAAACTACAGTAAAGATACTACTGTAAATCCCAGGAGTGCAAAGGTATGCAGCTTGGTCTGGAACTTCCAAAACAATCATAACTCCATTAGGAAAAAATGTGAGCAGTACCCATTACGCAACTTAAAAAAATCATAAGTGTTACCATAACTTCAGAGATGCAATGAGGTGTTTAATGATAATAGGCATTTCCTTTGAAGATTAAGGGGAAGTATACTTAAATTAAAATTCATTCTCTGTGCTTTTGATTTGATTTTGTCAAAGGCATGGGGACAAGGAAGAAGAAAATATTTCAATAAAAATCTCCCCACAGCTCAGCCGGATCAATGGGACCTCTTGGTGTGACTGAAGGCAGCAAATCCTAGTGAAATGAAGCTGTGTTCTACAAGACAGAACAGTCGTTTGGAGGCCCAAAAGGCTCTTATGTTTTGAGGCCCCCTTAATGAATGAAAGTGATGGTGGCTGATCATACAGTAATCATTTTAGCAGAGTGGCCATATAGACATTTTGGGATTTTAAAAAATGAACCTAGATTTCAGTAAGAGTATCTGATTCAAATTTCTTTTCTCTCATAGTGTATTTATTTGTTTGTTTTACTTTGCAATGAAATTCAGTGTGGGTATGAAGAAGTAGATTTATTCTGAAAGATGTCCACAGCTATTAGTTCTTCTCATACTGGATATTTATTTATTTCTGATAATATTCAGAAAAAAAACAGGCTCACTGGAAAGGACCTTAGAGTTCATCCTATCATCTTTATTTTACAGATGAGGAAATCTCCCCCGAATGCCAGTGTGGAGCTTGTCTCTTCCCTTTCTGCCCTCGTTCCCATCCCTTGCCTTGTTTCTGGGACCTTAAGGCATCATCCAACAAACAATCCCTTCTCTCTCATCCTTCCTTTTTTTGTCCAACTTCAACCTCTCATTATTCTACTATCTCTTTCTCTTCTGCCTGCAAATATGTTCAGATCTCTCATATCCTAAAAGCAATATCAGAGGAGATAAAAGCTCACCCCAAATCACACAAAGCCAGAAGGATTTAGTCAGGGCCTCTGAATCCAGCTAGAGCCCATTTCCCACTGCCCAATACTTTGAAATTGCCAACCAGATTAATTTTATTTACTAGAAGCAGGTGTGAAAAGCTGATGGGTGAGTCACATAGAAAGACTAGAGAGGAACTGCCCAGCTAACAAATTGGTTCCCATAAAACCACAAATTACTGGCTGTTCAAGAAACCAAAAATGTAATGGAATCAGCCCAGTAGTCTAACTAGCTCTTTGGACAAAAAAAAAAAAATGGAAAGAACAGTCACAAGATCAATTCTGGGGTCAGTGACTCCAATCTTCCATCATGGTAAGTGATCAGAATGTGACGGAAGGTTTACGCATTTTGTTGGGAACATAAATTACCTTCCCAACCCTTCCAGTATTGTTATGTTGGTATTAATAATGCAGAAGACCTGTAGGTAACCTGGCTTAGTGCATGAAGAGAGAGCTGACTTTGGAATGAGTAAGATCTGGGTTCAAGTTTTACCTCTTATACATACTAGCTAATATGACCCTGAGCAGCTAGGTGGTGCAGTGGATAGAGCCTCAGACAGATAGCTGTGTGACCTTAGGCAAGTCACTTAACCCTGTTTGCCTCAGTTTCCTCAGCTATAAAATGAGCTGGAGAACAAAATGGCAAACCACTTCAGTATCTTTGCCAAGAAAACCCCAAATGGGGTCATGAAGAGTCAAATATGACTGAAACAAGTGAACAAAAAGAAGCCACTGAATCTCTCGAGTACTCCAGGTAACTGAGCAAGAATGTAAGTTGCAGAGCAGGTGCCTATCTGACATCAATGAAATCAGGGGTAAATTTTTAAAAAGGACTCTAGGACATTCTAACGTAGAGATGTTCTGGAACCAGCTTGGACCATCTCTGGTTAAATTTTCAGTGTGAGCATTTAAATCTCAGAAACAGGCAAACACCACAAGTGAGGGCTTGATTTGTTGTTCTGTGGGTTAAATAGACTTGAGAAAGTGATGGAAAAAATGTTAATAATGTAGATTAAATTCAAAAGTGTGTTTTACATTTCCAGAGAGCTGGTTGTTAAATATTTACCAGCACACCTCTTGACTAACGAGTACATATTTGTGTGTCTCTTCTTCTTTCAGGGTACAAAGTCCTGCACATAAAGTCCCTTAGGCAGGAACAAAACATTTTCTTTCTCTTCCCACATCCCTTGCAAAATTATCTCAATTTTGCTTTTGGAACATTTTGCAATTGAAACACCACCACTGACTTCTGGTGGTTATAAAGATTTATGAACAATACATAAATGTCACAAAGGCTTATTATGCTAAGCTCTGGATGTATTATCTTAGTTGTCCAAAGAGAGGAAAGGGCAAGATTGAGGTCATAGGTTTGATCCCAATGTGGGCCAGTTGATATCCATGGAGAAGAAAAGACCTGTTCCACAGGCACAGATTTCACCACTAACTATGGTCAATTACTTCAATAATAATAATAATAACTACTACTACTACTACTATTATTATTATTATTATTATTATTATTATTATAATAAAATGTTCACTCTCACTTTAAAGGTGAATTATTTTAAAGAGTACAGATAATTCCATATGAACACATGGTCAATTTTTTAAAACCACTCAAAAAATGTCCTATTGAACTAGCATCAGAAATATCATCTTCCAATGTGAGGAAAAGGGCATTTTAAAGATGTCAAACCCAGCATGATGTAGAGGCTAGAGAGCCAGCTTCAAAGCAGTATGACCTGGATTCAAGTCACACCTTTGACACATGCTGGCTGTGTAGCTTCTATGTGCTAGGTACTCTGTCGTTCAGTCATTTCAGTCATGTGCAACTTTTCATGACCCCATTTGGGGTTTTCTTGGGTTTACCACTTCCTTCTCCAGCTCCTTTTACAGATGAGGAAACTGAGGTCAACAGGGTTGAGTGACTTGCCCAAGGTCACACAATTTAAAAAATGTCTGAGGCTAGATTTGAACTCAGTCATATGAGTCTTCCTGACTCCAGGTCCAACGCTCTATCCACTGCACCACCTGGCTGTCCAAGGTGCTGTAGACACAAATTAAATAAATGAAACAACCCGTACTTGCAAAGAGCTCATGTTTTCAGTGGCCCAACTAACTCAAGTCTAAGACTCTTAGTTGCAAAGCAGGTATTGATGCATTTTGATAAAAAGAATTGCCTCACTGGGAATTCCCCCTATTAATCAAAGAACAGACCTCTCAAAATAAAGGCCATGTCTACATCATGCACATTAATATTTTGTCAAGTAATACATAAATGTAGAAATAGGTATTAATGGCCCCATGTCTTAGACAAGTCTCTCTGAAAAAGTTTTCACAATAACTTTCCTTGGAAGTAACTCTGTACATAGTAGGTTGTTTTCAAGATAATCTGGTTAACTGTTTCCTAAGTGTAAGCATCCGAGAGATGGCCTGGCAAAGTGGATAGAAGACTGACCTTGTAGTCAGGGAAGACCTGATTCAATTCCTATATACCAGCTGTATGCCCTTGAGCAAGTAGCTTGTCTATTCAACATCCTCAAGCAACTCTGTGAAACTCTTAAATTGCAAATGAGCCTGTATGGGTGAAGAAAGCTTCTATACTTAGAGTTCCCTTCATTGATGAAATCCTAAGTTCATCAAAGGTCTAGAGAAAGAAAAAAATAACAAATGAGGGACTAGTAGGCATCCAAATGGGTCTCCTAGCTTAAGATCTAGCCCCTACCTTGATGTGTGTCTAAGAATTAGTGGACAGAAATCAAGTTGAGGTAGTAATGAATAGAGTGTTGAACTAAGAGTCAGGAAGCCCTGAGTTCAAATCTTGCCTCATTCATTTGCCTGTATGACCCTAGCTAAGTCACTAAAACTGTTCCTTAGTTTTCTCATTTATAAAATGAGGGGATAAGATTCAATGGTGTCTAAGATCTTTCTAGCTTTAAATCTATGTCCTAAATTACTCGTAACAAATACCTACAAACTGCTAAAGGGATTGTTGTTTTTAAGGACCAGACCTGTGATTTCATTGGTTTAGGTAGCAACCAATAAAGAAGCTCCCTCTACCAATTCAGATACATGTCCATTCTGAAATACCTAGCCTTAGAGAATTTCCTGGGACACGGGGAGGTCAAAAAACTTGCCCAGGGTCTATTGTTGTTCAGTCACGTCCCAATTCTTCAAGACTCCATTCAGTTTTCTTGGCAAAGATACTAGAATAGTTTGCCATTTCCTTCTCCAGCTCATTTTACAAATGAGGAAACTGAGGAAAGAGGGCTAAGTGACTTGCTCAGAGTCACACAGCTTGTAAGTGTCTGAGGCCACATTTGAACTAAGGTCTTCATGACTCAAGGGTCAGCACTCTATCCACTGCACCACCTAGCTGCCTGGACTTGCATAATATGCAAGTATATGATAGAGACAGTATATGATAGAGACAGGATTTGAAACCAGGTTTTCTTGACTCAAAGGCCCATTATCCACCACCCCATGATGTTTCTCGTGAAAGAGCTATAGATATTTAACAATAAAAATGCTCCTCTAACTTAAAATCTCATGGGAAAGGAAGTCAGAGTTGAGGGAGAAGAGTTCTTAAGAACAATGACAGGAAATGGAATTTTATCATTGGAAAGTGAGTTTTCAGAGACAAAGGTGGGAAGTCTTCAGGTAGCATTTAAGAGTTTTCAGAAAGCCTAGAGAGAATTAACAAATGATAGGCAGGAATATATCAGTGAACTCTTTGGAGACTATTTAAGATGACCCACAAAAATTTTTCATTTGCTTACTTTCTTTAGTTTATTGATTGAATTATAGGGTCATAGATTATAGTGAGAAGGAAACTTCTGTTGTTGTTCAGTCGTGCCCGATTCTTCATGACCTCATGGACCATAGCATGCCAGGCCCTTCTTTCCTCCACTATCTCCCAAAGTCTGGCCAAACTCATATTCATAGAAACAAACTTACTGATCCCCTAGTCCAACCCCTTCATTTTAGCCCAGATGAGCTAAGTGACTTATCCAGGGTCCACTATCTCCCAAAGTCTGGCCAAGCTCATATTCATAGAAACAATCTTACTGATCCCCTAATCCAACCCCTTCATTTTAGCCCGGAAGAGCTAAGTGACTTATCCAAGGTCAAACAGATGGTAAATGGGAGGGCTAGAACTGAAAATCAGGTATTCTGATTCCAAATTCAGATAAGTGATATACAGAAAGGAAAAACAAAGTGAGACTGAAAGGTTTATTCAGATAGACATTTAGGACAAATTTAATACCCTTATGAAATCAGTGGACATTGAGAGAACATTGCATAACTGTGAGCTCTAGAATCTGTATTTTTTTTCCCCTCAAATGTATTTTAAAAGTTACTAGACCATACTTGAGTAAAAAATAATAATAATAATAATGACCTCCTCCAGTAGGTGTTCTTAAAGTTTTCTGTAATTTTGTCCATGTGATACCAAAACATCTGGATAAAAAGATTAAAAAATCATCCAATCTCCCAAAATTTTTGATGATACACTGGAAACATCTTAATATTCAGTATCATTTGGACAAAGCACCTACATGACTTTGGATTGTTTTTAACTTATTATCTCAATGAAAATTAATACCGTGTCCTAATTCTCTTTACATCTCCCTCTATGCTGAGCACAGTGCATTGCTCATAGCATATGTTTACAGAATTTTTGTTTATTGAATTGGTGGTTTGATGTCACATAACCCCAATCATAGATATTTGTAAATATTCAAGCAATATTAAAGACACTATTTTCCTTTCATAGAAGGGTCGTTCCACTATGTTTTGCATCACATGTATAATCAATATAAAATTGCTTACCTTCTCAAGGAGGGAGGGAAAGAACTTGGAACTTAAAATTTTTTAAAATTAATGTTAAATTTTTTACACGTAATTGGGAAGTATGTTACAAAATGCACAAAAATATATTGGAAAAAATGTGTCATTCCAGTGGATCTTTTAAAGAAAAAGATACACTGTTCCTTCCTGGTACTGAAATTATGGGATTTCATTGACTGAAATGTAATTGATACAGTTTCATACTTGGGATATTTAGAAACATCTTACCATTTGGCAATCTATCCAGATGACAGATGAGGCATTGTGGTATAGTAGGAAAAGATGGATTTTTTTTTTTTAAAAGACAGCCTAGACTTGAATCCAGGCTCTACTACTTAATAGCTGTGTGACTTTGGGCAAATCACTTAAACTTTCTGGGCTTCAGTTCCCTCATCTGTAAAAGATGTTGGACTAGATGACCTCTAAGGTCACTTTTAGTTCTAATTCCTATGATCCCATTAGTCTGTCCCTTCTTATCAGCTTATTGAGACAGAATATAGGAAAAATCCCCAAACTTCAATTCACCTTACCAGAGAAGCCTGACTTCAGCAAAGATAATGAGATAATTTCACATTTGAGCTAAAATTCCTTGAAGATTGAAATAACAACACATATAAACATTTTAGACAAGTAAACAAAAGATTGGAGAAAAACAAAATGCTGACCCAAATGCTACTCTGACTTTTTTCCATTTCGGCTTCACAGTCTAACAAAAAAGTACCAAGTCTGAGATCAAATTATATCCTAACCTGTTTATATTCAACTGATCACCTTAAAGTCTGCAAACCCTTGCAATGCCTAAAACACAAGAAGGAAAGAAAAGATAGCTTTTCAGCTTTTACACGGAAGTTCCATATTTAGAAGGTTGAATCTCAAATGAAAATGTGATTGATTATTTTTGTCTGCATCTTCAAGGGTTCTCATCCATTCCCAAGGAGAGAGGGGTTATTCAAGCTACATTTTAATGCAAAAGTGAAGCAATAACAGGACAGGTCAAATTTATTTTTTAAAATAAACCATAATATTAATATCGATGTATTTTAACTAGCTGTCCAAAAGATTTTAGGTAAAAGAATTAGAACATAAAGGAGGTGAAATTGACCAACTTGTTTCCATGATCCAAATTTCCATCTGTAGACATTTCCATGCTTGTATTTCTCCTTCCTTAAGGAAATAACAGGTCTGACCTATTCCCAGTACTCCAATACAATAATTTTTTTTTTGCTTAAAAGTCATAAAGAAGTAACCAGAATAGGAGGAAAGGGTTCAATATGGTGAAAGAGAGGATATTGCTCATAGCATGTGTTTAAAAAATTGTCTACTGAATTGGTGGTTTGATGTCACATAACCCCAATCATAGATATGTGTAAATATTCAAGCAACATTAACTAAATTACATTATAACTAAAATGTGTTGCTGGTAGGTTGGATAAAGTAGAAGATGAAAAGATAATATAAATTTAAGCAGTTTTTTTTTTTTAAAGAGCAAAGATGAAGAGTACAGAGCCAAAATGATTGTGCCTGGATTTTTATGAAGTGATTAAACTGGAAACGTTTCTCATTATATGAGTTATCATGTTAGGAAAAGCTTATTGAATAACCCTCTTGATAAAAATGGTCATTTTTCTAACTTTCAAATTTAAGCTGAAGAGAGAAATGTTACCATTATTATGAATAACAATAAATTTTACAAATTCATGAATGAAATATTATTTACTCCAGATTTCTATTGTCAGTTCCTTGAATATACATGTAATCAATACATTTTAAGCCTTTATCATCCCCACCTCCTTTCCTAAAATTAGACATCACTGGTGTTCAATTCAATTGTTGATGGCCAGCTATTCATAAACCAGAGAGAAAGAGATAAACACAATGCTGAGAAGAAAATGCTATGCTTCCTCATGAGAATAAACCATACTCTATTTTTCCATTATGATTTAAATTATTTGAAGTGGTAACTTTTAAAACCAATTGCCTTCCCTCAAATATGGATCCTCATGTGAGATTTTTGGCAAGTTTGCTTTCAGGTGAAAGGTAGTCTGTTAATGTGTTATATCATATATTCTGTTCATGTAAATTACATAACATGGAAATTAATACCTCCATTCAATGCAGTTTAAGTTGTATATGTTGGAATTTGCTTAAAGTTCAAATACTGCAGCATTATTTAGTCCACATTAAAAGCTGGTGGCATTTTGACTGTTCCTCTAAACTTAAATGTTAAGGAATCATCAAAAACACCATGGTCACATTAGCAATCATGGTCAATTACCAAATGGTACTTTCCACAAACTTACTTGGATATACAGCATATTCTTGAACATGGTTTCCATTCTTTTTGTTAGAATTCTGATTTTATCTGATTAATAATACTAAAAACAAGGAGCTTTATCTTTTAAATATTTACAGGAAAATTATGTGAGAAATAATTTCTAGATTACATTATTCTAAAATGATCACACTAGGTACTTTACAATATTGTTCCTGCTTCATTGCAGGCAATGAGACTACAGAAGAACAGCATTCCACACCCTTAAGAAATTATCAGTACTTACTTTCCCTGTGGCTTGCCAGGTAAAATTCATGGAATGAATATTAACAGGAATGGCTGGCATTCTCTGTTGAGCTTTTCTGAAATCATGAGTGAATGGGGCCATTTTCCCCTCTGAAACAATCAGAATATCCTCTTCGAAACCTGTTATAGAAAACAAACCAAAATGTTTGAACTTGTAAGAGGGAGGTCCTATGTTTCCAGAAACACCTGCCTTCCTTATCTATTGCTTATGAAACAGCAAAGCTACAGAGATGAGACATTCAGCTACATGGGACAAGACTGATACTTAGGACTGATGTTTGCTAGGGGGAAAAAACGTACAAGAAAGTGATGAATTGAAAAGGAAGGCTGTACATACAACCTTAAGGGTACCTAGAAAAGTAGCCTATGGAGATACATTGTAATCAAGAAAAGTGTTCAATGAAGTTTCTTGGGGTTTAAAAAACTGAAATTTAAGGAGGTTTTCAAGAAAGAAAGTCTTTGTTTAAAGTTAGTGTTATTATAAAGATGTCAATTGCCCAAGACCGTCGCTTCTTAACTAAAGTTGGAAAAATAAAGGGCGATCTTACCTATGAGGACTCTTGCTTGGTGGGCATCAATCCACATGTACAAGCTGTCTTCTTGCTGTGGTCCAGCCTCAGTCTGTAGGACAAAAAGCCAAGGGAGGATGCTGCAGAGCTGCACTATAAGAGAAGAGAGGGAGCTTTCCCTGGCCATGCTGGTCAGCGGAATTTATTGTTGGTACTTCACTGAAACTCTGGCCTCACGGAAACTCTCGTCTCCGCCCCACCCGCCTGAGCTTGCTGCTAGCTGCGCTCTCTCCACTTCTCCCTCTACCCCGGCTGCTCCTCCTTGCTCCGCTGAGCCTGTCTTTTGGCCTCTCCTGGCTGCTGAAAAGGCAAGGATATAAGCTAGCGAAGGAGGGCGGGGGGGTGAGGGAAGAGGAGGGGGCGAGAGGAAGAAAGGGGGAAAGAGAGGAGGAGGGACTGGAAAAAGGAGAGTAAAAAAAAAAACTCCAGGCAGAAAATCCGAGAGAAGCAAGACAGTACGGGAGGAAAAAGGACAGAGGGAGGGATAAGAGGGAAAGAGGAGGAAACTGGGACAGAGAAGGGGAGAGAGAGACAGAGACAGAGACAGAGAGAGAGAGAGAGAGAGAGAGAGAGAGAGAGAGAGAGAGAGAGAGAGAGAGAGAGAGAGAAAGAACAGAAACAGATAGAATCAGAAAGAAACAGATGAAATAGAAAAAAAGAGAGAAATAGACAAAGCGAGGGGGAGAGACAGAAACAGACAAAAAAAATGAGAGACCAAATCAGAGAGACAGAAAGACACAGAGAGATAAAGAGACAGAGACAAAAAGAAACAGAGAAACAGGGGGAAAAGATAGAAACAGATTTAAAAAAAAGAGAGAGAGACTAACAGGGATAGAGAGAGACAGAACAAGGAGTCAGAGACAGAAACAGAGAGACGCAGACAGATAGGGAACTCTCACTCTGACTGGGAAAGCGGCGTTAGCAACAACGTCTCCTGGAGTATGATGCTGGGAAATTAGAAAGGGGAGAGCTAGAAACCAGAGGCCAGGGCTCCGGCTGCTGTTTCAGCACCTCATAGGTGGCGCAGGGAGCCCCAAAGTTTGGCACAGACCGAGCGTAGCGGAGTGCCAAGTGCCAACGTCGCTCCCTAAAGTCTCGGTAAAGAGAAGGCGCACCAAAGAAAGAAGAACCTTCCGTCCCCCAAGGAGCCAGAATTGTGTTGGTTATAGGCACGAAGGCTAAGATACAAGATGGTCCCACTCCTTTCCCCTAGAGTGCTCCAACTGTTCCGCTCCTTTTACTCCCTTCAATGAGGATTTGGAAGAGAAAGCGGAGAGGCAAATGAAGAAGGTTATTGAATAAGATGAGACCCCAGATTTTTGGGGTGCAAAAATCTACAAGAAATAAAAACCACTAGGCTCTCCCTTTCATACTCTTAAAGCCATATTCACAGTATCTCTGCACCTTCTCCCTGCACATCTTTCTTCCTCTACAACAGCAGCACAAGACTTCTGCCTGTTTGCAAAGATTTCATCCACAGCTACTCCCCATCCCCACCCCAGACCATTTCCTGTTGCTTTATTGGAGGCAGTCCCTCTCAACTCCAGCTAGAAGGGAGACTCAGGTGCTAAATGGGCCTCAGTTTCCTTCTCTAGAAAAGGAAGGGTTTGGGTACCATTGCCTCTAAGGCCCCTTCCAGATAAAGCTTTAGGAATCCTGTTGAAAAGCCAGGCTCTGCTATATAGGACAAGCAGCCTTCCTGGTATGGAGTCAATCAGAGCCTTATGCCAACTCCACAGTCAGTTATAGGAGCACAGATCTAGGGCTGGAAGGGGGTTCTTAACCTTTTTGTATGTCATGGTCGCGTTGGAAGTCTGGAAAGTCCCTTCTCAGAACAATGATTTTATTTTATTTTATTTTATTTTTGGAGGGGGAAGGTAGGGCAATTGGGATTAAGTGACTTGCCCAAGGTCACAGCTAGTTTTGTGTTAAGTGTCTGAGACTGGGATTTGAACTCAGATTCTCCTGACTCCAGGGTGGGTGCTCTATTCACTGTGCCATCTAGCTGCCCCTCAGAACAATTATTTTAAATGAACAAAATAAAATACATAGGCGTAAAAAGGAAACCAATTATGTTAAAATGCAATTATCAAAATATTTTAAAAACAAGTTTTCAGGGGAGGAGCGAAGAACCCCAATCCTTTTATTTTACAGTTGGGGGAAGATGAGACTGTGACTAGCCCGATGTCATACACCTCTTAAATAAGGCAGAGTTTGAGTCTGACTCCATAGCCAATGCTCTCTCCAATGTATCTGTCAGTAAGTCAGTCAACAAGCATTTATTAAGTACCTGCTTACACCAAACTCTGCTAAGTGGTATAGTTCCATAGTTGTTGATAATTTTTGCTTTAAATGTTTTGCTTTAAGAACTGATCTGTCTGAAAAAATTTCTCTGAATGCAGAACTTCATCCCTGAGTTCTACTGTGTAGTACTAAGTGCCCAGCAATCATGAGAATCCTTCAACTGACTTGGAGAGATAGCACACATAACTCAACACCATTGAAACCTTAAGGTTTAGGACAAAAACTGCATCCAAACCACAGGTGTCTTCAAGACTGTGGTGGGGTATGCAGGGCCCCAGGAGAAATGCCCTACAATCTTGCTTCCCTCCTGACTCCCTGGACCTCCTCCCTCCCCCAAAGCAAAAGGAGCCTAAAGGTTTTGTTTTTTTTTTTAATGTCAGAAAGTTATAGTACTGAGAAAATTCTTGTTTACTTATCTTTGTTCTTCAGCACCCTACCTCCCCCTGGACAAATGCCACAGATTAAGTGTCTGGGTTAGAGGTTGTGTTTCACTTAGTTCTTTGCGGGAGAGTGGATCCCTAAAGAAGAAAAAACAAACAAATCCTGAAAACACAGAAACAGGAAGCATCCATTCAGTAAAATAAAGGATGCTGGGCCCTTGGATCACAGAAGTCATTAAACACCCCCAAAATGGGAGGTTTTCCAATTAAGAAAAACTATTGGTCCAAGGAGAAAGTTGACTTGGGTATGTCTTTGAAGCATTTCCCTTTTGACTGCAAATGCAAAATGTCATAGAATATTTTTAGAAAGAATAAAATGCCATAATCCTATATTTAAGTCAGCCACGAGCAGACTCAGGGCTTTTTAAATAAATAAAATTTGTCCATTTACAATGTTTCCCAACTATTCTTCCTATGAAACAATAAAACTTTTCATCTGTTTTAAAACATGTTCCTTTACAAGGTGGAATTTTTAACTTCAAAGAATGTATTTTCATTTACATGATAGATTAAAAACATGTTAGGCATCTTTTAAAGGGTGTTTAATGACATAAGCTCAGTTGCCATTTGGTTATATGTTTTAATATCACAGAATAACAGATTTCCTATTCAACCTTGCAGGTGCGATTTTAACTGAGAATTTTTCAGTTAACTGAGATTCTGCCTAAGGCTCTATGGCTCTCAATGCAAGGAGGCCCTCTACAGGTTGTCCTGGTCAACTACAAGTTGATAAATCAAGCAAAAAAATGAAATGAAATGAAATTAAAATAGCCCTGCATCAAAGATTTGTTTTCTTTTGTAATGAATGAGGGACTAAATTCCCTCCCATTAAGCTCCCGCTAGGCATGGTTCTTTTCCAGCAGTAGATTTTAATGTTACTGATTATCAACTGTAATGTAGTACAGGAGAAAGAATGTTTGATTTGAAGTCAAGCGTCCCGGGTTCAAATCTCAACTTTATCTTTTATTGTGATATAATCTTGAACAAATCATAATATTTACCTGTTGGCTTGAGTTCTGCCCTTTGGGACCAAGCAGAACAAAACTTCTTGCTCTTCCAAAGGATAACCTGTCAAACATATAAAGGACCAGTGGTCCTAGATTTTATAGCTGGAAAGGACCTTGGAGAAGAGTTAGTGTACAACCCCTTCATTTTACATGTTAGGCAACTGCAGCTCATAGGGGTTGTGACTTGCCTGGGCTAAATAACAGGGTCAGGATTTGAACCCAGGTCCTCTGATGCCAAATATAAATACCATTTCTATCGCACGTCATTACTTTCCATGAAAATAGATCTCTCTGAGGACTTCTCTTCCCCAGGTTAAATATTCTCACTTTCTTCAATTGGTCCTCAGGTGATTTGAATGCAAGTCCCTTCACCGTTCCTGGTGTGTACCTCTGGATTTGCTCCAGATTGTCAAAGTCTTTCCTAAAATGTGGCACTGAGAATTTAATATCCTACTCCATGGTTAGATGATGCCACAGAGTACAGTGGTTCTGGACTCAGGAAATTGTCATTTTCCACTTGTGTCCTACTCTTTGTGACCCCATTTGAGGTTTTCTTGGCAAGGATACTAGAGTGGTTTGTCATTTCCTTCTCCAGCCTATTTTTACAGACGAGGAAACTGAGGCAAACAGGGTGGAGTGACTTGCCCAGGGTCACACAGCTAATAAGTGTCTGAGGTCAGATACTAACGCAGATCTTCCCAACTCTAGACCCGGTGCTGTATACACTGCACCAGAAGACTTGAGCTCAAACCCAGCCTGATGCTTACTAGCTGTGTGACTCTTGGTATGTCAGTTAGCCAAGTTTCCTCAACTGGGAAATGATAACAGCACCTCCCTTACAATACTTTTGTAAAGATCCAATGAGATATTTGTAAAGTGTGTACCTGGGCTGTCTAAATTCTTGTTGCTCTCTTCTTCATCCCCATGAAGTCTAAGTAGCATAGAGCATGGTAACACCCTGTTTTATTTTTGACATAGTTTGAGTCATATTGAACTTTCAGTCCACTAAAACCCTCAGATCTTTTTTTCCCCAGATGAATTATTACCTAGTCATGCCTTCCCATTTTGGGAACCTTCCACTTAACCCTATTCAAGTTTATTCAAGGTTATCAAGATAACCAATATTCTAACTTATCAAGGTCTTTTTAGACTCTGACTCCATCATCCAATATATTAGCTACTACTTCCAACCAAGGATGTGCCCTCTGACACATGTGCCCAGCATGCCCTCTAAATCTTTACCTAAGCTGGTGATAAAAATGTAAAAACAAAAAACAAAAAACCCACCTCCTTGAGATGGGCCACTTGAGACTTCCTTCCTTCCAGGGTGATACCAAATAAGTAGGTTTCACTTAAGTAAATGTTTTCATGTCTGTGAACCAGTAACAATAACAATAATGATAGCTAATGTTTATGTAGCGCAGTGGTTCTCAACCTGTGGGTTATGTTCAGTTCGTAACAATGAAAATACATCCTGCATATCAGCAACGAAAATAATTGTTTATGATTGGGGATCACCACAACATGAGGAATTGTATCAAAGGGTCGCAACATTAGGAAGGTTGAGAACCACTGAATAGTGCTTTAAGTTTTGCAATGCTCTTTGCTTATACCATCCTATTTGATTATACACATACACAAACACACATATATGTATATATGGGCTGCTAGGTGGCACAGTGGATAGAGCTATGGACCTAGAAGCAGGAAGACTCATCAGCCTCAGACACTTACTAGCTATGGGACCCCAGGCAAGTTAATTAATCCTGTTTGCCTCAGTTTCCTCATCTGTAAGATGGGCTGGAAAAGGAAATGGCAAACCACCCCAGTATCTTTGCCAAGAAAACTCCAAATGGGGTCACAAAGAGTCAGACACAATGTCTGAACGACATATGATATGTGCGTGTGTGTGTGTATATATATATATACATATATATTCTATGTATATATGCATAAATATGTTACATATAATATACATATATAGTTATACAGTGTATGGAATGTTCAAGGAGGATTAGCACCTCTGGAATGAGGGCTTGCTGAGCCCTTTTCAGAGCTGCTCATCCAACTTTGTTGTCCAGTGGGTCACGTAACTCTCACTTGTGATTCCAAGAAGCCACATCTTGGTAAAACTGTCTGGATTGACTGGCTAAACCAGTGGTGGGGAACCTACAGCCTTGAGGCCACATGTGGCCCTCTAGGTCCTCAAGTATGGTCCTTTGACTGAATCTAACTTAACAAAACAAATCCCTTTAATAAAAGAATTTGTTCCTCACCTTGGACATGTCAGTGAATTAGGGGGATGTCTATCTACCCCAAGCATGTGAAGCTGAATGGGTAAGTGAGAAAAATTTGTTCCAGTGGGCATGAAGGTGATTGAAGTAGGTGCTGTGGAGAGCTGAGGGCTTGGTCAAACATCAAGGACACCAAGGTCACCTACTGCATCTGAGAGCCATCAAAGAGTTATCTTGACTTGTGTCCTGCCAACGGGCTTCGATGGCCTGGAAGAGAGAGTGAGGCTGAAGACTTTGTGTAACTTTGCTTCACTCAAATCTAATGCACAAGCAAGTCAAGACATCACCCTCCTGATGCCATTGGTCCTTTTCAAAAACAAAGTATGGACAACAATATGTATACATATATGTACATGTAATACATATGTTATATATACGTTTGTATGTACACATACACAATCTCATAAACTCTTCCCTATGTCTTGAATGTGTTTGTTTCCTGTGTCCGACACTCAGATTTCTTATCTTTCTTGGAGATTTGGTGCGGTTACCATCAATTCCTAGCAGCCCTCCCTGATTTCCCAAGTCATTAACACTCTCCCTCCTCCAATAACCTAGTAGGGAAGGGGAAAGGAATAAGTATTTATATAGAGCCTACTATGTGTCAGACGGTACACTATAAGTGCTTTTATAAGTATTATCCCATTTATCAGATCCTCAAAGTAACACTGGAAGGTAGGTGCTATTATTTATTTTCATTTTACAGATGAGGAAACTGAGGCAGAGGTTAAGTGACTTGCCCAGGATCATATAGCTAATACGTATCTAAGGCCAGATTTTAACTCAGGTCTCCTGACTACAGGCTCAGTGCTTTATCCCCTGTGTCACCAGGTGCCTTGTATCAACTTATCCATGAATACATTCTACACCCCACCCCCCAGAAGAACTTGTAAGCTCTTTGACAGCAAAAATGACTTTTGGTTTTGTCTTTGTCTTTCCAGTGCCTCATAAGGTACCACACACATAACGGACACTAAGTAAATGTTCTCAGATTGTTGAATGGAAGACAAAATTTTATTCTCAGGAGACAAGAGTTTATTACTCCCTTCATGTGACTACAGAGTCCCCATTTCCCCCCAACAGTGGGCAGCCACTTGTAAGGACTCAATGGAGTGCTTGGTGACTGGAGAATGGCGTTAAAAACTGCAATATAAGGGGGCGGAGCCAAGATGGCGGCGTAGCAGCAGCAATATATCGCAGCTCTCACATAGCCACCCCAAAATACCCATGGAATAGAACTCTGGCCCAATCCTAGAACTTCAAAAGCACACAAAGATACTTCCCACTAAAGTCAGC
>CM053585.1:350979474-351015897 GCA_028646515.1 Pseudochirops corinnae | reverse complement strand
TCTTCAAGCTAGTCTTGATGCCGGTGACGACCGAAGCCTGAGAGGAGGAAAACAGCTGGAAGAGGTAAGCAATCAGACCATTAGTATACTGTAGGAGAATAGGGTCCCCAGAGTTTAAGTTGGGGGGCACTCTTCACCCCCAAAGCTGAAGTGGGTGAAGAGCTATGTTGCTTCATCAGAGAGGACTGGCCATTAAGTCAGTAAGAATAGCTTACTCAATGGACCTAAAAGAGAGAATTCTGACCTCTGGCTCTCTCTCTTTCCATCTTCGGAGCATGTCAAAACTCTTCTAGCTTCTCCTTTAGGAGGGGTGGGAGTAGGATCATCTGTACCATCTTGAGGATAAGTAATTAAGGGATGATTTGATTGACTTTGGCTATTATTATACTATCCTTTTATATTGGACCTATAAAAGACAGCAAGGACTCTGCAGTAGGAGAATTAGAGACATCCAGAGAGAATAGAAGAACTTTAACAGCTGATGAACCAAGTGGTAGCAGTAATATCCTACCTCCTCTCCTATGCATGTTAGGTTAGATTTTTCCTTAGTGGCATTGAAACCATCCTGATTGAGATCTGATTGACTCAGGAGACTAAAGACAGGCTATTGGACATCACCTCTTGATTATCTAAGTAAAAAACAGCTGGAACCCCAGGCACTCTCAGATGCTTGGCTGGCAGACCACAATGGGCAACTGAAGCAAGGTGACTTTAAAGCAAGAGGTAGATCATCAGGCTGTCTCTTTTTCAGTTCAATAAAGATTTATTAAGTATCTACTATGTGCCAGGCATTGTATTAAATGCTGTAGATGCAAGAAAAAAGAGATAGTCCCTGCCTTCAAGTAACTTACAATCTAATGGGAAAAGACAACACACCAAAAGAAATCTAAAAAGCTGAAGGGGAGGAGGAGGAGGAGAATACAAAGGGGAGGGGGTACCCAGCAAAAGGCATGTGGCCCCATGAAGATGAGGCCAAGCAGAGCAGCTGATAGAGAATGGAGTTAAAAGGATGGATGTGAGTCCCCTACAAAAAAAGGCTTTGGGAGAACTAAAGTGTTCTACCCTTCAGCCCTACAATCAGAAGGCAGAAGCAAGAGAAGAAATGTATTGCTTCTGAATGTGTTCTAGACAATAGAGCATGGGATTAGGAGTCAGAGAACTGAGGTCTGAATACTAATTCTGCCACTTACTCCCCGTCTGGCTGTCTTTAGTGCACATCCTTGTTAAATATCCTTCAGTCTTGGCTAAGTAAGATTTAACAATGTTTCATTTCACTGCATCATTGACTGTATACTACCAGGGGACTGGGCTGAGCCATAACAAAGCTAAAAGTGAATCTGGGTCCTAGGTGGGACTCTGTACATTGTCATAACCTTCTCCAGGATGTGATAATAGCAGCCTAGGAGAGATGGGGTGAAGAAATGTTGCCTTTGCCAATGTTCTAACTCACGGAGCTAGAAAGATGGAAGAGAAAGTCAGTGTTATAACCTCTTAACCTCATGGAGGCAATGGAGCTGTCTGATTCAGCCTCCTGCAGAGCAGAAGATGGATTTCTGGGACAATTGAGTTCCTGGACCAAGCCATGGAGCCACAAAGGAGGAAACGTTCCAGAGATGCCAACAGGAGTCAAGTCTGAGCTCCTCTATTTCAGATTCCATCCTTCTGGAGGAGAACCAAAAGTTCCTGAGACCTTGGCTTTTGGGAGGAGTGCTGAGAGTTTCTGGAATCCCAGCCTTCTACAGGAGTGCCCAAAGTGACTGGTCCCAGAGTTGGAAGAGCAACAACTGACTCCCTTGAGAAAGACAAAATGTGAACTGTGCCCTATAATACTGGTAGCAATTATTCAGATGATACTGGTTTGTTGGAAAGGAGATTGCCTCTTTAGCAACTGCAAAGTTGTTTTTCTTGGTGGGGGAGGGCGTAGGAGAGGAAGCCAATCCCTTAATGTAGCACTATACTGGTAGAACCCTGAATAGGTCTCTGGGGCAAAGGTAGGACTTACTAGAAAATCGAGGAGAGGTGAATTGACTGTTTATGTGCTACTGTGAGTCCTTCATGTTTTTTTTTTTTTTACTTTTTATGAGGTTGTATTAGTGCCTGTTCTAGCTCTGAGCAATTGCCTGCTAACCCATCTCATAGATTCAAGTCATGCTAGTATGTAAAGCAGTGAACAAAGGCCTTAAGTGAATGCTAAACAGTTTACTGCATGTTTTAGAGTCTAGAGACTGACTCCAGAGATCTGAGTTAAATTCAGGCTATGAAAAAACTTTCGCATCTTTGTTCTTTGTACAAACTCAAGACCGCCTCCATGAGGGAGACTTTTTTGGAGTCAAAGGCTGTGGGAGGTTCTATGAGAATAGACTCACAATCATCTATGGGTAAGGCAGACTCTTTATCTACTTCACTTTCTCCTTCCACCTGTCAACCAATTACAATGCATAAAGATCCCAAATCATCTGTCTAGGAGAAGGAGTAGCAGATAACACCTTACTTCCCCACAAGAAGCTTCCCTGGAACACATAGGGAAGCAAGATGAGACCTGTCAGAAATCTGGGAAGCCATTTCTCAAACATCTTCTCTCTGACCTCCTCTTCCCTCTGCACCCATTCCTCATCCTCTTTACTAAAGGGTCATACTGAGAGATTTATAGCACAGCTCTATCTCCATCCTTTCTGAGGCTTAAATTGGTAGTAAAGAATATCCTTCAATAAATCTAACTGGGATATACAAGTTTTTTGTGGAGGTTCTCCTTTGCCTTCCCAGAATGGGTAACAACCAGAGCAGCTAACATTGATAGAATAAGGTTTGCAAAGTACTTTAGAAATACCTCATTTAATCTTCACAACAACCCTGGGAGATAGGGACTATTATGACCTCCATTTTACAGGTGAGGCAGACAGAGGTTAAGTGACCTGTCCAAGATCACATAGTTTGTAAGTGTCTGAGGTTGATTTGAACTCGGGTCTTCATGGATCCAGGCCCAGTGCTTTGTCTACTGTGTTACAAGCTGCCTGCTTTATCTCAGAATCACACATTTGACAAACCATTTTGCAACAAATATAGGCATTAAAATGCACAGGAAAACCTCCTCAGCCATTTTTCTTGATTAATAATTTTGATTTGGGAATGGCTGAACAAGTTGTGGCATATGAATGTAATGGAATACTATGGTGCTATAAGAACTGAGGAGCAGACAGACTTCATAATAACCTGGGGAGACATATAAACTGATGCTGAGTGAGAAGAGCAGAACCAGGAAAACTTTGTTACAAAAGCAATTACAGACACATCATATGTGTTATGACTAACTTTAATAGACTAGGCTCCTCTCAGCAATGCAAGGTCATAAGACAACTCCAAAGGCCTCATGATGGATCCACATCCAGAGAAAGAACTATGGAGTCTGAATGCAGATTGAAGCAAACTACTTGCTCTCTTTCTTTTTCTTGTTTTATTTCATTTCCTCTTTCCCATTGTTCATTCCAGTGGTTATAATCCTTCTTTATAACCTGACTAATGTTTAATGTGAAGGTATTTGTAGATCCTATACTTGATTGCATGCCGCCAGGGGGAGGTGAAGGGGGGAAGAGAGGGAGGGGGAGAAAATTTGAAACTCAAGGCACCGTGGAACTGAATGTTGTAAACTAAGAGTAAATACATAAATTAATTAAAAAAAGAAAAAAATAATTTTAATTTTAAGGAAAAAAATCCTTGGAACCTAGAGTAACAGCACCAATCCAGGATTGAAATACTGTTGAATGCTTACACAACAGCTAGGCCCTTTTACCTACTGCTGAGTAGACACAGATTTGTACCATGTTCTTTGATTCCCAGAGTAAACTCTGGTGGGGTGGGGGTGGGGAAGGATCAAAGAGATGTGAATTTTTGAGACTCCCCCCAAGATTCAACCTGTTTTACATAAACCCAGAGTTAGGGAGCATTGGACCTCAGGTTAGAGAAGTATTTTCAGAGTTCAGAGGAAGGAAAAATTAACGTGGCCTGGAGAAATTTGAGAAAGTAGGATTTTAAATACTTCTGACCCAAAATCTCCACGAATTCCTGATGGATTGAGGATAAAATACACTGTCATTCACCTAGCATGTGAGGTCCTCCACAGGATGGTTCTTGCTTATCTTTCTGGGATTCATTCTTTCATATTCATTGTTTGATCTATATTGAAGTCCTAGTTGGTCTCTGAACATGACACAGTCTGGCTGTCATAGGCCAAAATCATCAGCACAGGCCATCCCCAGGCCTGCACCTCCACATGCCTCCTTGCCTCTACCTATGAAGACTCTTAGCTTCCCCAAGGACTAAGTCAGGTATTGGTGTTGGCTAGTCGTTTTTCAGTCACGTCCAACTCTTTGTGACCTCATTTGGAGTTTTCTTGGCAAAGATACTGGACTGGTTTACCATTTCCTTCTTCAGCGCATTTTACAGATGAGGAAACTGAGGCAAATAGGGTTAAGTGACTTGCCCAGGGTCACACAGCTAGTGTCAGAATTCATATTTGAACTCGTCTTCCTGACTCCAGGCCTGGCCCTCTATCCACTGTGGTACTAAGGTACCAGGTGCCACTTTCTAATCAAATTGTCCCTTCATCCCTCCAATTGTGAGTGCTTTCCCCTGCCACAAATTACTTATTTATCTGTTTGAATCTATCTAGTAAGTTCCTTGAGAATCAGGACTGTCTTTTATTTATTTATTTATTGCCTTTTTTTTTTTGGAGGGGAAAAGTAGGGCAATTAGGGTTAAGTGACTTGCCCAAGGTCACATGGCTAGTAAGTGTTAAGTGTCTGAGGCTGCATTTGAACTCAGGTCCTCCCGACTCCAGGGCCAGTGATCTATTCACTGCACCACCTAGAGGCCCCAACTGTCTTTTATTTTTGCCTTTGATTCTAGGACTTTTGATTCTTGGACACACAAAGTCCTTTAATAGATAGATATTTGCTGAATTAAAAGGAGCTGGGCCTTTAAGGAGAAATAGAAAAGCAGAATGAGAACAAAGCACACATGTAGGAAAATGAGAATTCCTGAAAGAAGAGTGCAAATCGTTGGAGGAAAAGCTTGGCTCTTGCACAGACATACCATTTAGTGTTTTTGAACAATATTGTTGCTTTTCTCCCTTTTCTTTTAAGAAAATCCAAAATTTCCCACTGAATAGTATTTTATTTTCTCCAATTACATATAAAAATAGTTTTCAACATTCAATTTTACAAGATTTTGAGTTCCAAATTTTCCTCTCTCCCTCCCTTCCATCTTCCCTCTCTCAGACAGTAAGCAATATGACATAGGTTATACATGTACGATCATCAAACAATATTTTTCAAATTATAAATTAAGGAAAATGTTTATCAATTTTATTTTGTTGTCAAAACAAAATTATTACCATATTTAATTTACTTATATAATCAGATTTCTTTATTTTATTATTATTATTATTTTTATTATTATTATTATAGTATTATTATTTATTATGGCACATAATAAATCACCCTAAAAGAGGCATGGCATGATGATGGATACCCTCTTCTGCACATACTAACTTTGTGATTCTGGGCAAATCACTTAACCTTTCAGGGTGCTAGGCAACTCTTTAAGGCTATAATTTTCGGAGAAGATGTCAATTTATTTTGGCAGAGGAATTTTTCTCATCTGGAAGTTTCTTGTACAATGTAATGACATTTTTAGTTCCTACCTTCTCTAAGGTTTATAGAATGCTTTCCTTACAACTTGTACAAGTAGTTAATTGGAAAATTCAAGATTGCAAAGCTAGTGTTAGAGCTTCAACCTGAACCTGGCTTTTCTAAATCCAAGAGGAGTTATCTTTTCATTACTATAAACTGAGACAAATACCAACTTACCCTTTATATCTACCATTGTAAAACCTTTAAAACACACACACACACACACACACACACAATTTCTGTCACTGTAGATACTACTCTTCCAGAGGTTACTTCTTGATTATGGTTCGCCACATTTCTTTCTATTCCTCCAGTCTGTCACCTTAATGGCTCGTGTGTTGCTGTTGTAATACTGGCATTTAATGGCAAATGTATCAGCAACTGTAACATTGTCATTGTTAACACTGTGGCATTGACATACCAAGTTATTTAACCGTTCCCCTACCATGGCATATGAGGGTTATTTCCAGTTTTTAAAATCACAAATAAAGGAGTTATGATTGATATTGGCAAATACAGAATTTCTAAGCATTTGAGAGTTAGAAGGGGCTTCACAGGTCACTTAGTCTAACTGGTTCTTGAAGACTTCCTTGCAAAGCATATTTAATACAGGGTCATTCACCTCAGCTTGAGAATCTGTGGTAAGGAGAAAATCACTATTTGCCAAGGATAGCTTGATAATTGTAAAGCCCATTAGTATGAGACTTTATTCTCATTGGTAGAGATCAATGCCCCTAGCCTTCATGAGGGCAGGCTGAATTGTTGAGACACTCGAAGAAAGTCAAGAACAAAGAGAATCCCTTTTTCTTAACATAGCCCTTCAATTATTTGAAAAGTCACCATGCCTTCCACCCCTACCCCCACCACTTTTCTAGGCAAAACATTTCCAAATCCTTCGATTCCCTCATTGTCTTTATTGCCTCACTAGTCTGGAGGCTTGTTCAGGCAATTCTATTCTGTGTTCAAGGTACTATTCTGGGTATTAGAGACAGAAAAACAAACAAACAAAAATGGGGCATTCAGAATTGAACAGGCAAATATGCACTCTAAAATCTTGCTGAGGGATTTACAGGAAACTACTTTGATTGGTTTCTAATGATTGGGGTGGCTTCCAAGATGACTGGTGATACTGACTTGTTGCAAAAGCCAATGCAGTTATGAAATAGCCACAGCTTTAAAAGCATTCTCTCCCTTGAACTATCTAGACTAACTTAGGGGTGACCAGGAGAAGGAAACTTTCTTTTGACTTTCTCTTTCTTTTCCTGAGCACCGGAAACAGAGTTCTTGAAAAATAAACTTTTCCAGCACTAGGGAATTCAAGAGTAATCTTGAGAGAGCAAGAGTTTCTGAATTTGATGACGTGGACATCAATTTCCCAGTATATCTTCCTGTGAACAGATTTGGGGGGCAGGGAGGAAATTGCTTTTATTTTCATTCACCTCTAACTGAAATTTAAGATTTTCTTCAATTATTTAAAAATATGATTCTGAGAGTCCATAGGCTTCACCAGACTGATTGAGAAAGGGGTCCATAATACAGAAAAGGTAAAGAAACCTTTTCCTAGATGGAAATTTCTTCAAAAGCAGGTTCCTTTTGGCAAATTACTTCAACTCACTGGGCCTCAGTTTCCTTATCTGAAAAATGAGGGGGTTGAATGTAAGCTCTACAGTTTCTTCTAGTTCAGAATCTGTGATTCTAAGGGAAGGATCACCAATATATCCTCTTTAGTGGAAGGGAGGAATGGAGGGAACAGAATATTTGAAACTTGCCTTCCCTGTAAAGCTACTGCTATGAGTTGCTTAGGCAGTACAGGTGGAAGGGGAAATGGAGCTCTTTGTTAAGAAGCCCCAAAGTGTCAAATAGTTTAATAGGGTATTTCAGAATTTTCTGTTTCTGTACTTCTTTTTCCCCATGGGGCTCTAGTGAATCCTTCATCTTTTATGCATTTTCATTTGTGTGTTAAATAAAAGCCACCCCACACCTAATTTCCATATTGTACACCAATTTACAATTTCAATAGCAATGTAATAGTGTCCCTGTTTTGTAAAGCTACTTTTATATTATTTTTTCCCAATTTGGTAGCTATTTTAATTTTCATTTATTTGATCATTAGACTGAACAATTTCTCAGAGTAATTTCACATTAATTTTTCTTCATCTGTAAATGTTCATGTTCTTTGGTTATTTATCCCCAAGTTGTAACATGGAGTTGTAAATGATAAATTTTTATTTATATTTGTAAATCTTATAAATCTGCATCAATTCCTTATATATTCTGAATGTCAGACTTTTATCAGACCTATTCACCAAATAAGACTTACTCTACTTGATTACTTTTCCTTTTATTTTGGTTACATTGTTTCTTTTACTATAGAGTTTCTAAAATTTTTATTATAATTTAATCTTTTTTGGACTTCTCCATCATTCCCCCAACACCCTCATCATTGGGAAATCTCACTATCCTTCAAGATCCAATCAGCCTTGGTACTTAATTCTCATCTGTCTATACTTCCCCCCTCTGATTGATTGGGATTTGGCACCATTCACTTTCAAACCTCCATTTAAGAAGGATATGTCTTCATTTCCCACTAGCTGCACTCTTTTGGACTTCTCCCTCATGCCCCCTTCCTGGATATCTTCTTCTCTCCCTTTCCCTCTTTTCTAGCTTCCTTTTCTCGAAAAGAGACTCTTTTTTTGTGTTTAAGTATAAGTGCTTACCACAGTGTCAGGCAAATAGTAAGCATTTAATAAATCTATATCGACTCACTGAACTTTGTCCTCAGCAATTTCTACATTTCTTTAATAGATAAATATTTATTTGGTCTCTACTGCTGAAACAAGTATACTTCTCTCCTCTACTCCCTCAGCTTTTGAACATCTTTTATATTTATCTCATTGATTCAATTGGAATTATAAAGTGTGAGGTATGAATTATCTTTTTTTTTTGCCATAGAGCTCTCCAATTTTTCTAAAATTGTATTGTTTAATGTCATTGAGTTTATAAAATATTAATCTTTCATATACATTTGGCTCTATTTCTGGAACTTTTATTTGGTTCTACTGATCTATTTTTCAGTGTTTTTTGGCCAGTACTATATAGTTTTGGTAATTTTGGCTTTATAGTCATGTTCCATAGACTGACAAAGCAAATCCTCTTTTGCTACTTTTTTTCAAATGCATTTCATTGTCATTTAGAAGTCTATCAGTATGTTGATCATGGCATTGCATTAAATCTGTAAATTAATTTGGAAAGCCTTGATACCTTTCTTATACTGGTAAAGAAAGAAGGAAGCCAAAGAGGGATTATAACCAAGTTACGGGTATGGTAAACATAGACTTGTTCAACAAATCCTACTATATGAAAACTATTACACTAGAATTCAGTATGTCAGTTTAAAAGGTTTTCATCTCTCTAATCTTACCCTTCTCCAATTCATCCTCAGTCAGATGCCAGAGTGATCTTCCTTATGTATAGATCAAGTCATAGATCTCCTCCTCTGCTGAAAATTTTTGGGTGGTTCCATATTGCTTACCAACATCTTCATCTCCTTTGCCTGGTAATCAAAATTCTCCATAATCTTTAGTCATTCTACCTTTTTAGATTTATCTAATAATATTCTCTCTCCTCCCATGCACTCTATGTTACAGCCAAACTTTTTGTTTGAATAGTAATACTGATTTTTTCATTCTTTTGGTATCTTACCCCTCTCTGAGATATTTTGTCAAATTATCAATCTTTTTTAAGATTATGTTGTCTCCAGCACAGATTTCCTCTAAATGTAGAGTTAATCTTGCTAACTTTGTCTTCGTAAGTGCTATTTTGACTTCCTGATGCAGAACACTGGGGACTGAAGTATCAAATGTCATGGATTTACTGTTTTTGATGGCAAAAATAGATTGCCATAGGGAAAAAAAAAAACATTGAAAAATCTATTTTCCATGTATTTGATGTTCTCCAGCTAATTTCATCTTTAAATGCCCTTGGGATGAATCAGGATTTAATAGTGTTATTCCCAGTTTTCTGCAAAATTGTTTTTCCTCACCACTTTTCACCATTTTGTGAGGTTATTACTCATTGTCTTCTGTCACTCATCTTCTATATATCTTACAAATTAGTTTGTATTTTAAACTGATGTTGACCCTCATGTGATTATCCTTCCTCCGCTAGAAGAGTGTTTAGTGTCTATCACTACTTCATAAGGAACCCCATTCCATTTTGGGGCCATTCTACTTATTTTAAAAGTTCTTCTTTTTCATGAGCCCAAATCTTCCTCTCTCTAACTTCTAAAACCATGGGTCCAAGTTCTGTCCTTTGGAGCAACACAGAATAAGTCTAACTTGTCTTCTGCTTAATAATCCTTTTTTAAAATGTGAAAATAGCTATAATGCCCCTTTCCACACCGTCATCCTTAGTTCTTTCAACTTTTTCTTATCTCATCTGATTTCCTTTAAATTTCAACTAAAATCCCATCTTCTATAGAAACCTCCCCAAATTCCTCTCCATTTTGATGGTTTTCTCTTTTAATAATTTCCTATATATACTGAATATAGCCTGTTTGTACACATTTATTTGCTTGTTTCTCCCGTTAGATTGTGAGCTCAAGGGCAAGGATTGTCTTTAGCTCAGTGCCTGGCATGTAGTGGGTATTAAATAAATGTTTATTTAGGTCACCTTCCTCTGGGAATACTCCAGATTTAATGTCCTTAAAATGCTGTCCCCAGAAATGAACACAATGCTGTAATGCCATGCATAAGCAGCTTTCCAGAAGAATGCTACTGTAAACAGCTTTTAAGGTTCTGATTACGCAGTATAGTGAATACTCTACTTATTCCATAACAAATCAAAGCAAAACATTGACAGAAAATCAAGGTACAACATTCACAATATTACAACTTATTATAGAAAATCACAATATAAACAGTTTATCATTAAAATGGCCACATAGTTTCCACCATCGTGACCACAAAGTTTTGAACAAAGAACAATCATTTCAAAGTACAATAGTCAAAGTCTTCCACTCATAGGACACACTAAGTTAACTCAATCAGTCATTTATTCAGCAGTCAATTACTAAGAATCATTAATCACTAAGTGCAATCATTAGAAAATACACAGACCCTCTACCCCTAGGTCACTAGTAAACTACAATTTTATCACTACTCAGTACCCACAGAGAGGTTTTTTTCATCTTGACTTGAGATAGGCAACTCCTACCTGAATCCACCAAAGAGTCACCTGGATTCAAAGGCAGACAGCTCCCAGTTCCTTGTCCAGCTCTCCATGTAGGTCCTGCTCCAAAGTGAAGTTCACAGGGTACAATCCATCTCAAATCCTTCACAATTTCTATTCCCAGGAATTCAAGGCTCAACCAAGCCACAAATAGACAAAGTCTTAGCATCCTGGTAATGCTTCCTCAGTCTTCTGCAGCTTGTTCAAAAAATCAGAATCACCTTATTCAGCCTGGGGAGGGGGGGTCCTGGGCTCTTCTTCAGCCTCCGGGGCTCCTCCTCAGAAGAAACTCTGCCACCACAAGTTCTCAGGAAATTCTGACTCAGCTCTTGATTCTCATCTCTCCTCTGTAGCTGCTCTGCCTCCAGATGCTAGTCCCAAGAAATTCTGACCCTTCCTCTCTGAGGCTTCTATTTCTTTCACAGAGGTTTGATTAATTACTAAGTGCTAAGTACCTGCTTACTTGCGAATACAAAAAGGGGTCTTCAAATTCAACACATTACCATTACAAATGCTTGAGAAGGAATCTGACCAGTGCAGAATATAAACTGTGTTCTGAACATTGTCCTTCCATTAATATAACCTAGGCTTGCATTAGCTTTGGGGGCAGACAGGCAACTCTTTTGGCTGACAATGACTTGCAGATAGCTGGAGAGGTAGGTTCCCCCATCCTACATTAGTACAATTGATTCTTAAAAAATATTTTTTGTTTATTACAATTTATTACGTGTAAAAAATTAACACTCATTTAAAAATTTTGAGTCCCAAATTCTTCCCTTCCTTCCTATCCCTCCCCTACCCATTGAGAAGACAAGCAATATATCCATTACATATGTGAAGTCACATGCAAAATACATTTCCATATTAGCCATGTTGCAAAAGAAAACACACACACACAAATAAATAAAATATAGAAAGTTTAAAAAAAGTATGCTTTGATTGTGCAAATGATTTTAAAAATCTAACCGAAAGGCTGCATTTTTGTTCATTCTACACTTACTTAAGTTGCCCACTATGTATAATTCACTGTGCCTAGTACTAGACAAAATGAGTAAGCTATGAATGCAAAATATCTGAATACATCTCAAAATTGTGGGAGCACCCTTCACTGTACTTTTCTGAAAGCAAGCTCTACAAAGTTGGCAGTAGGCAGAGTCCTTCTGCCCCACAAGTTTCCTGGAATGACTCCTTATATTGCATTATCTCAAGAGAAGTAAAGGTTGAAGTAGGTGTGGATTAGATGCTACAGAGAGTGAAGCATGAAGACAGTCTTGATGATGTTGTTTGTCTTTCATTCTTGAAGAGGACCATGACATCAGGGAGGTGATGCCATGACACGCAAGTGAATTCTATTTATATGACAGAGGGTTCTGCAAAGTCACCAGTCTCATTTTCTCCTCCATAGTCATCTGGATCCAGTGGCAAGGTATAGATCAGGATGACTGGAGATAACCTTGGATGCACTGGGAGACCTTGGCTTTTTTAAGTTAAGTCACTTAAAATCCAATCCAATGATGGATGATGACGTTAAATGTGTAGGAAGAGGAGCCAATAGAGAAGTAGAGAAAGGCAGGTACAAAAAGTAGAACTAGAGAGGGTAGAGTCACATAAGACAAGGTATAAAACAGCATTAAAAATTTCAGAATAATCAGGCAGAATAAGAACTGAGAAAAGGCCATTGTTTGGCAATTAATGGGTAATTATTGACCTCAGAAAGGGTAATTTCAATAAGGTGGTAGGAACCAAGGCCAAATTACAATTAAGTTGAAGAGTGAGTAGGTGGGGAGGTATGAAAGCAGGAAAGGTAGACTACTCTTTCCAGAAGTCTGGAACTGAGGGAGGACTATGTGCCTTAGAGTGGATGAAAGAAAAATGGGAGTTAATCACACTTGCTTTAACATTAATATTATACTACTGGGGATGATAACAAGGTGTTAAACTAACTGTAAAAATTCAGGCCATGCCAGGTGATTCCTTTATGTGTATCTGAGTGAATCAGAAGGGAGCAACTATACTGGAGAATTAGGAGCCACACCCCAGGGTGACTCTTAAAAAAACACAGTTCAGTTAGTTTGAGGCACTCCAGGCTTCCTGAGAGGACTGAGTGCTCAGGCCTTTTACTACTAAGAAAGCTCACTGGAAGATCAGGTTCACTCTTGTGTAATAAAATTTCCTCTGAGCCCCTGCAGCACACAGACCACCTTACTTTTCTCTAATGAATCCCCAAACCATTCAGGCTAATCCAAATGGATGACTGCATTCGCCCTCTCTCTAGGACAAGCAGGTTAACCCTAACCATAACTCTATCCTCCCCAAAGACTGCGACCCTAAGGTGGTAATCTCCTTTTTCCCTTGGGCTCCCTAATGGAAGCCCAAAACCTTTCCACAGGAAAGTTTGTTTACTTTTCTATACTTTAAATATTAAAAGAAGAGAGGAAAAGAGAGATCTAACATTGAGGTGGGTTTGATCTCCTCTGGCCAGTGGCAGCTGGTCTTAAATACTAGGGAGTTACAGAGCCTTACATACAATTTCCCAGAACAGATAAGTAGTGTTTATATTGGAAACTACATCTACACAAGGCCAATAGTAGGAATAAAGGAAGTAAATAAGAGTGGTTGAACAATCTTAACACTGCTACAAATGTTGCTGTGCTTTCTTTGTTTTTCTTCTAGTTCTGAATAAATCTTAGTTTTAAAGTATGTTTTAATTCAGTACATATTTTTATACACCAGCTCATTTGAGGTTTTTAGCCTTCTAGACACTCATCTTAAACTGTTGCTACTCTTTGATAATTTTCTTTTGTTATGTATGTGACCCTATCTTTCTAGCTAATTTCTGAGAAAGCAGAAGTGATAGGATCTCCTGAGGAAGCAAGGGTAGGATTAAATTCCACAACTTCAACACAGTGAAATTTGTCTTATTTTCTGGCCTACTTTTGCTTAGAACTCAGAAGGAGGGAGCTCCTGGGTCAAATAAAGACTTATCTAAAACCTTTTTGCATCACACATAGAATCTTGTTGAGTCTAACTTTTACAATGGTGGAAGATTTAAATTCAGGTCTTCCTGGTTCCAAGGCCAGCTCTCTATACATTATTGTTGTTTGCCCTTCATTATTAGGATCACATCATCAGGAAGGTGATGCCATGTTTTGTAAGTGAATTGAATTTAAGTGAGGCAGGGCTGGGCAAAGACGCTTGCCTCACTTTCTCATCTACAGCCATCTGGGCCCAGCTGTCAGATATAGGTCAGGATGACTAGAGATGGCCCAGGACGAAGTGGGAGACGTTGGCCTTTTTAAGCTAAGGTGTTTAACAGGTCTCAGTTTGACTGAGGCAAAGCCCATTCCGTGATTAAGGCTAGGTAAGAAATGAGACAAAGAATGACTTGTTATACCTAATTTAAAAAAAAAAATCAATCTAAGAGGGGAAGACCCTCAGGGTTTCTGACCAAAACAAAAACAAATGCAATTTACATTTACTCTGAACCAACCAGGGCCCAAACAATGATCACTAAATGGGGCTTGTGCTAGGCCAGTTGGTCAACCAGTGAAAGTCAGAGGGAACTGGGTTTAAAGTATGGTCTTTAAGAAAGAAATCTAGCCCCCTCAACCCCAAGATATCTTTAAGAGGTTTCAAGCATCCAAATTTACATTCCTTTTGGCAGGGCATCTACAGGTAAGGGTATGATGATACCTTATGTGGACAGAGGGAGAGGAAAGAAAGAGAAGGAAGGGGAGAGGAGAGCAGGGGAGGGAAGGGGATGAGATGCCTTGCCCAACCGGAACTGGTCAGTTTGGTCCAGCGGTACTGTTTGCCCTTTAATAGGAAGAGGACCATGGCATCAGGAAGGTGATGCTATGACTTGGCAAGTGAATCGGATTTAAGTGAGAGAGGGTTGTGCAAAGTCATATAGAAACCTTGTCTTTTAGTTCAAAGGCAATTTATATAACAGCTCCATACTCAGGTGGGACATTTGAACTCAGGTCTTCCTGGGTCCAAGGCCAGCTTTCTATACATTAATACCATAAAACTGAACCACATCTTTGTAAGGAAGAAAAGGTTTTACCTGTTAACCCATACATACTGTTGAGTGCCCCACCCTCACACATTCCAGATACGTAAGTTCAAGTATCAGAAAAAAGAAGTCCGCCACAATCAAAAGAGACAGGGATAAGTGGTAGGCACTGACTGAAGCCCCCATCTCCTCTGTTTCTGAATTGCTAAAGAAGTTTCTGTATACTAATGAAATCACAGGTCCAGTCCCTATCCCCTTTAAGGTTTACATATTTCCCCACCCAACTACTGTGATGTTGGTTATACAAGGATTATAATCCCCATTTTGTTGTGGTTCTGTCATGTTTGACTCTTTGTGACCCCATTCAGGGTTTTATTGGCTAAGATTCTGGAGTGGTTTGCCATTTCCTTCTCCAGCTCATTTTATAGATGAGGAAACTGAGGAAAACCGAATCAAGTGACTTGTCTAGGGCCACACCACTACTAAGTGTGTGAGGCCGAATTTGAACTCAGAAGCCCAGGCTAAGTGATTAAATGGATTATTCAAAATGATAATATCGGAGCTTAAACCTGAGCCCAGGTTTTCTAAGTCCAAAAACAGTTATCTTTTCATTACTATTAATGGATAAAAATTTCAGCTTACTCACTTTATATCTATTAAGGTATAACTTAAAAAAAAAAAAAACCAAAACACCTTAGTCATTGTAGACAGTACCCTTCCAGGTGGTTTCTTATTTTCAATTATTGTGGCTAATTATATTTCTTTATATTTCTCATTTTAATGGCAAATGTATTCTACACTGATATACAATTTCTTTGGCCATTTTCCTACCACAGTACATGATGATTATTCCTAATTTTTCACTATTAGGAAGTTATAAATATCTGTGTAAATACAAGTGTTTTTATTTTTGGAGGGCAATTGGGGTTAAATGACTTGCCCAAGGTCACACGGCTAGTGTTAAGTGTCTGAGGTGGGATTTGAGCTCAGGTCTTCCTGACTCCAGGGCTGGTGCTCTATTCACTGCACCACCTGACCACCCTGGTTTTATTTTATTTTAAACAGTCTCTGAGCATCTGGAGAGTTAGGACTCAGAGGTCAACAACTGAACTTCCAGGATTTTCCCTACAACAAACCCAATTGATCATTCATCTTCTGCTTGAGGACCTCCAGAGAGGGAGCACTTTACTATGCACTTCCCAAGACAATCATTTTACTTTTGGACAGCTCTAATAGGAAGTTTTCCCACAAATTGAGACTAAAGTTTTAAAAGAATGGGGGCACATGCCAAAGAAATTATTTTGAGAAGAATGAGGACCAAATAAATCCAAGAGTTTGGCAACATCCCACTAGCCCTCACTTGCCTTTGTAAGTTAATAATAATGAAAATAAATAATAATGATGATGATGATAGGTAACATTTTATATACCGCTTACTACTTTACAGCTGGGGCTCAAATAGAGAATGCATTTTGCTGCCTCCAACAACCTTCTTATGTATCTATGCTAGTTAGACCCTAGTGTCTTTTTTGCACTGCATTCAACTCCCTGTTGGATGACCACTGGTCTGGAATAAGGAATTGGTTGGATTAGATGGCCTTTTCCAAATGAAATCCTGTGCTTCCATTAGAAGCTACAAAATTTGCACAGTCACCTAGCCATGACATGGCACGAAAACATACACATTTTTGTTCCAGTCATGGGGTGGATACTATGTAGCTAAGGCAAGTTTGTAACCATTTTCCTCTCAATATGCAAAAACAATACATTTCTAGTCCCAAAGCCTCAGATGTAAATCCTCAGGGACAGGATGAAATGGTATTCAATTTAAGGGTTTTCCCTGAGAAAATATTTTTTGGCATAAGCCCAGTGCTAAGTATTCTCTCGTAGTATTCAGGGGATTGAAAAAGCAAGTATCTGTGGTTTTCAGGGCAAACTTGCAGATTGTTCACAAGGTGGAACAATGGTTACCATTTTCAGAAAATGCCTTGAATGCCCGGACTTTGAGGGGGGGATGGTACATGACTCCAGATTCAAGTCTTCTCTACTGCTAGAAATTCTTCACTCATGATGTCCAGCCTTGTACATCTGCTCCTAGAGGAGTAAATGACCACAAACGATCTTGCAATCCTTCCTGGCTTATCCACAATGAAATCAAAGTAGTGAAAAGCCTTTAAAAGATTCTCAAAACCAGACTCATTTGATTCGATAGCCTGGCTGGGCATCACAGACCCAGAGGGATATTTCAAAAATGGGGGTGGTGGCAGAGAAAGGAAATGGTGGGTTCCTTACACCAGGTTAGGGGCCTGGCAGCCTTGACCCCAGAAAAGCAGGATGACTCTGGGCCATTACAACTGTCCAGGCACCCATCAATCCTTCTCTTTCCTCCTGCTCCCTCCTCTTCCTTCCCCCTCCTTTCTCACCCCCCCCGGCCCGTTTTTCTCCTTTCTCCTTCTTCCTCCTTCCTCTTCTTCCTCCTTCCTCTTCTTCCTTCTGTAAAAGGCCCAGCTGGGAAAGTAACGTTCTCTTGAATTAAAAAAAAGTAAAAAATACGAATATCATCAATAAGGGAAGGCTCGGGAGACAAAGGGAGCCGGAGGTTGGGCGGACCCTCTCCATCCTCCCCTCGGTTTGGTGGCCCGAGCCCGCCGGGACGCAGCGGTCAAGGTGCTCCCCAGAGGCCCGGCCCTCGAGCCCACTCACGCCTGGCGCACGCACCTCGGAGCAGCCGAGGAGGGCGGGGAAGCCCCCTCCTCGGAGCTGCGCGCGCCCAACGCCCGCGCGCCCCCTTCCCTCCCCCCTCCCCGTCGCCCCGCCGCCGCACCTTACGTGGACCCTTCCCGCTCAGGTGAGTCCTTCCCACGCCTCCCATTGGCCCAGGCGCCGCCGGCTCGGGAAGGCCAACGCCGACGGGTCTAGTTCAGGGTCTAGGGTGGGCGCGTCACTTCCGGTAGCGCGGAGCTTGTAAAACACCCAGGAGAGAAAATGGCGGCTGCAGCGGCAGCGGCGGCGGCTCAGCAGCTCTCGGACGAGGAGCTCTTCTCTCAGCTCCGCCGCTACGGCCTGTCTCCCGGCCCGGTGACGGAGAGCACCCGGCCCGTCTACCTGAAGAAGCTGAAGAAGCTCCGCGAGGAGGAGCAGCAGCAGCAGACGCCGCCGCCGGCGCCGCCGCAGGAGCAGCAGCAGCACCGGACCGGTGGCCGCGGCGCCAAGACGCGGAACGGCAACAACAATAACACGGCGGCCGCGGGGGCGCCTCCGGGGGCGGGGGCGGCCAGGCCGCTCTCGGGCGACCTCTCGTACCTGCGCACCTCGGGGGCGCTCGGCCGCGGCTTGGCCTCGGCCCCCGACAACCCGCCCGGAGCCGCGGCCGCCGCCGTCGGGGCCACGGCCGCCCCCGCCCCCGCCCTTGCCGCCGCCGCCGCCGGCGGCAAGGTGCTGCTGGGCTTCAGCTCAGACGAGTCGGACGCCGAGGCCAGCCCCAGGGAGCAGGCCAGCGGCGGCAGGAAGGAGCGGGCGGCCCTGCAGTCCCGCGGCGGACCCAAGCCCGCGCCCCTGGCCGACGGCGACGCGGGCCCCGGCCAGCCGGCCGAGAGGAGGAAGCCGCATGCATGGTGGGGGGCCCGCAGACCCGCGTCCGCCGCGGACCCCCTGGGGCCGGCGGGGAGAGAGGGCGCGCCGGAGGACGCGGAAGAGGGAGGGGACGGCGGCGGCGGCGAGAGGGAGCCGGAGGGCGAGGAGCTGCGCTGGAGCAGCCGGCCCGTGAACGGCAGCCGGCTCCTCCCCTTTAGCTGCCGGGAGAACTACTCGGACTCGGAGGAGGAGGAGGAGCAGGACAACGTGGCCGGCGCCCGGCCGCTCTTCAGGGACGACTCGCTGCTCCGGCCCCGGCCCAGGCGCGGCCACGGCAAGCCCCCCGCGGGCGCCCGCGGGGAGGCCCTGCACCCCGCGGCGGCAGCGGCCGGCGGCTGCCCGGGAAGTGACAGGGCCGCCGGCGGTCTGGACCGGAGGCGAGGTCCCGAGGAGGGAGGGGGATGCGACCCGTTGGACTGCAGCCCCATCCCCAGATACCGCCTGAATTCCAAGAAACAGACCCCTCTTTTGCCCTCCCCCCTCCCCGACGGAGACCTGACCCTGGATCGCAAAACCAACAACCACATTGGCCGGGGGGGCTTCCACCTGGACCCCCCCAGGGTCTACGCCAACAGCCTGCCGCACAGCTCTCTAATCGCCTCCGCCTCCCCGCCGCTCAGGATCAATCACTCCAATCATACGGGCTCTAATCACACCTACCTGAAAAACACCTACAACAAGCAGAAGCTTTCCGAACCAGAGGAGGAGCTTCTCCAGCAGTTTAAAAGGGAGGAGGTGTCCATCACGGGGGGCTTCAGTGCCCACTATTTATCCATGTTTCTTTTGACTGCTGCCTGCTTGTTTTTCTTGATACTTGGACTCACCTACCTCGGCATGAGAGGTACAGGAGTGTCTCAGGACGGGGCACTCAACAGTAAGTATTGGTCAGTGGGTAAGACCCTCCTTTTCCTCTGCACGGGGTGGGGGGGAGCGATTCTGTTTCTCCCCTATTGCATTTTGCAGCGGGGCAGCCCGGGAGTCAGCCTGGGTGACTTAACCTCTCTGGGAAGGCAGTTCTATACGTTTCAGAGGAAGGTGCTGATCGTCTTCGTTGAGAGAATTTCCTTCACCTACACCAGTGAAGTTACAGGTCCGGGTCCTGAATGGACATACTGCAGTTGTCATTTTACTTTAGGTGACTCTTTTGGATCAGAAACAAGGTTTGAAGTTGTGACCATCGAGTTGCTTATCAAACTATCATCAGAATACCTTACCTGTTTGGGTTTGAAAATTCTTTACCTAGAGATTATTCAGAAAGTCACTTACGTGGTACAAGTAGTATATTCAGTGGTATAGTGGAAAAAACAATGGGTTTGGAATAAAAAAAAAAATCTGAGTTTAAATGTGGGTTATGCTTTTTGCTTCCTGTGTGAACTTGGTTAAGTCGGGTAAATTCCTTGAGCCTCAGTTTTCTTGTCTCTAAGATGAGGGGTTGGATTATGACTTTTTAGGACATTTCCTGCTTGAAATCCGTTTTCTGCTTTGAAATTTAATAAACCTGCTTTTAGGTAGATGGAATTTTTAAAATAATCAGCAGGTGTTTCTTACCTCGTGGAGCATCTTATTTAGTGAAAAACTTTCAGATTTAGACATCAGGGCTCTTTTAAACTGTATTAAACATGAGTTTTATAGTATTCACTAATATGAAAAATGATACTTTCATGGAGAATGGAAACACAGCACACCCTCACATGTGATTTTCTGGAGTTAAAAATGTATTCTTTCCTTACCTGGGGGTGAGTGCTGTTGATAAATACAGTTACAGTCATTTGCTTCTCATAATGAGAATTTTGGCTCTTGGTTACACTAAGCAGTTACTATAATATGATTTATGCTCAATCTGAGTAGCTCCAAGAGCATAATTTCTGGCTCTTTGGCAGGGTGATTATTAAGACTTTTTTGGAAACACAGTGAATTGTTTCCTCTGTACATTGCCCAGAAAAATTGCTAGCAAATCCTATATTGAGTTGTAGGATCATAAATGTAGATAGAGCTGGAAGGGACCTTGGCAGAGTTACTAGTCTACTCCTCCATTTTATAAATTAAGAACTAAGGAAGACCCAGAAAGGATCAGGGTTACACAGGCTCTTATTTCCAGTCCAGCACTCTGCAGACCCAGGAAGATGAAGAGTCCAAGTAGTGCTTGACTTAGATACATTTAAATGTTGGTCCTAAAACTGTCAACAGTAATTGACTACTGCTGTGCTATTTTGGAAGTCAATTCAATGATTGTAAACATTGTTTCTTGCTCTGTGCAAAACATGGTACCCAGGCACTAGAAAATGTAACCTTAAACCCAGGCCTCACATTCCATTGGGTTGATATAACATGTACATATGTAAGTAAATACAAGATAATTTGAAAGGGAGAAAGCATGAGAATGAGAGGGGGTCAAGGGTGATCAGGAAAAGGTCTCATGTAGGAGGGAGCCCTTGAACTGAACTTTGAAGGAGTCTGAGGTAAAGGTGAGGAGAGGTTCTATTCCAGGTGAAAAAGATGTGGAGGTGGAATGCTGAATTTGGGGAAGAGTTGGCCTGTTTGCCTAGAGTGCTTAAATGGGAATAATATAAGATGCCTGGAAATGTGGATGAGAGCAAATTCTGAAGGGACCAAGTGTGCTGCAGAGAATTTTTCTACTTTATATCTTAAAGACAAGAGGCGGCTGGACTAAATTTTTGAGCAGAGGAATCATGTGGACAGACCTGTGTTTTAGGATTTTTAATTTGGCATTTGTTTTTGCAAGTGGATAAGAGAAGGTAAAGACTGGAAGCAAGAAGACCTAGACCATTTAGGCTCTTGCCATGGTCCAGGCAAAAGGAGATGAGGAACTGAACTAGGCTGCTGATCGTATGAGGGGAGAGAAGGAGACTTATACAAGAGATATTGAAGTGTTGTCAGAAAGACTTAGCAATTGTATTGATATGTTAAGCTTTCTATTTCTATAAATAAGTGGGAGGGAATAAGAGGAGACTTACAAGGATTTTGTTACAGTAGAAAAAATAGGATAGTTAGAAGGCAAAATATATTTAAGGGAAAAGATAATGAATTTTGTTTTGGACATGCTCAGTTTGAAATGCCTGTGGGGACACATTGGTGGAAATAGCCAGCAGGCATTTGTTGATATAGAAGAGAAATAAGGGCTAGAAACGACCCTCAGATTTCTTCTCTCTAGAATTCTATAACAACAATAACTACCACCTAGATAACGCTTTAAAGTTTGCCAAGTGCTTTACAGATATTATCTTGTTTGATCCTAAGCAACTCTTGGAGGTGGGTATCATTTTGCTCATTTTATAGATAAGGGTAACTGAGGCACATGTGGGGTTGTGACTTTCCCACAGTTACACAGATAGTTAGTATCTGAGATTTGGATTTGAACTCAGGTCTTCCTGAATGCAATTCCAGCGCTCTCAATTTGGTAGTCAACTACATAGAGATCCATTGAACCCAGAGGAGCTGACAAAATCACAGAGAGGGTGTGTAGAAAGAGAAGAGGGCCACCCACATTTTAGGAGGTGGAAAAAATGTGGTGATCCATCAAAGCAGGAAAGATTCATGTTACAGAAGAAGGAAGGAGATAGTAGTCAGGAGGGGAGGAGTGGTCGTTAGTGTTAGAAGGTATAGAGAAGTCACATAAAATCAAAAGTGAGAAGAGGCTGAATTTAGCCATTGAGATTATCAGTAATCTTGAAGAGAACAGTTTCCATGGAGTTATCAGGTCAAAAGCCAGATAGCAAGGAATTGTGAAGGGAATGGATGGTGACCAGTGTAGACTATTTTTGGGAAACAAAAAGAATAAAATGGCTCTTATTTTGAAGGAGATGGCAAGGTCAAGTGATTTCTTTATTTTTCAGGGTGATCGGGAAAAGGTCTCGTGTAGGAGGTGGATGGGTCCTGCATGTTTACAAATAGTAAAAACAGTTAAAGGAGAGATTGGAAGACAGCAAGGAGAGTTTAAAGATGAGAAGAAATGATTAAAGGGGTAGCTCCCAGAGGAGACTGCAGAAACTGGAATAAAGGGCATGAGTAGAGGGATCACAGTGATGTGAAAGGTCACTTTTCCCAGATGAAGTGAAGGGGTTTGAGGTGGGAAGTAGGGAAGAAGAGGAAGCACCCAGTGGTTCCTAAGCAACAGAATTCTTAGAGAGGAGTGGAGGGAGTAGTGTTGGCCCTTGAGAAAAGGCCTTTTTCTCAATAGCTGCTGACAAGTTTGCAAGTCAGTAAAGAAATACTTCTTGCGTAAAGGCTATGTAACATTGTGGGGCCAATTGAGGTTAGAGAACATAAATGTGTATTGGACCCAGGGGTGTGCTGGTAAATGTATAACAATGGACTGTCTAGAAAACTGTACACCCAGCACACTATAGTTTAATCCTTATTATTAACATTTTCTCCAACACTTTACAGTCAACACTATCAAAAAACCAATAAGGGAAGCCCAGATTTGTAGCATTTGCCTATGTCTGAGATACAAATGCTCACACTGAAAAGTTAACAATCAACAATTTGGTATGAACCATCTCCAGCACACCACTGAGTGGACCCAATGAGCACAGTTGTAGCATTTAGCAACACTGGGGTAGATGTAGAGTAGATCATAGGGCCAACCCAAGGTTGGAGTTTAGCAGTTGAACCTTTGTCCTGGGATCAGGAGAGAAGCTAGGTACATATTTTCTTTGCTCAATAGTATTTGGTTACTAGAATCACAGATTTAGAAGGGACCTTACAGGCACTTAATCCAATTCGTAACTGACCAAGAATTCTGTCACCTCAAATTCAACAGATCCAAAACTAAACTCATTAACTTCCTAGGAAAATCAGCTTCCACTTATGACTTCCCTGTTTCTGTAGCATTTTTTCATTAACCTCATTATGCAAACATAGGAGTTGTTGATCCATGCCTTCTTCATATCCTGTTATCTAATCATTTACCAAGTTCTGTCAGTTCTTTCAAAATGTGTCCTGCATTTGGTTCTTCCTTTCCATTCCCACAATTTACCACTTTTTAATTCAGGCCCTCATCACTTTACTTACTTATGAACAGTCCAAGAGCTTCCTAACTGGTCTCTTCCTTTCTCTAATTTCCTGGCTATCTTTGCTTTAATATTACTATGGGATTAAAGGTATGTTTTTTCTAAAACATATAATTCAGTGTGTCTCTCCCCTGTTCATGTTCTCCAGGAGCTCTTTGATTGCTTATAGAACACATTCAAAGCTTTCTGTAACTTCAGCTGGTGGGAGTGCTAATGGGGGCCGCTGGGAACTACAAAGGTGGCACATATTCTGTTGAGTCCAGATTGGGCAAAGCTCTGTGGCGGAGCAGACACCTGATTTCAGCCTTGAAGGAAAGGAGGGATTTCAGCAGGTAAAGATGATGAGGAAATCCTTTTCAGGCCTGAGGGATGTTGTAAGAAAAGCCTTAGAGGTAAAAGGCAGGGCTAGATGAGGGGAGTAGTCTGGTTTGTCTAGAGTAGAGAGCACATGTGAAGCCATGTGAAATCCAGCTGAGAAAGTGAGTTAGAGGCAGATGAATAACTTTCCCTATTTTCTCCTAATGAGATGAGTGACAGAAATATGGCAGCTGTGCTGATTGTTAGGTATATGCTTTTCAAAAACTTAGGAAAACATAGTGCATTTTAGCAAACAGTGAATAGGAAGCACTGGGTGTAGTGTTGAGACTTTTATCCTAATCCCGTATCTACCACTTAATAATGGATGTGACCTTGGAAAATCTGAATATGGGTTTATTTATCTGTAAAATAGGGAGAATTCTTACCTCATCAGATGATAAAAATTAAAAACTAAAAACCAAGTAGAAGATAATGGCATATAAAATTTGATTGCTATAATCCTTTTTAAATTATCATAAACCTTATAAAGAGAAATAAACTTCTTAGGTATGATCTTTTTATGACTTGTTCTGAGTACTTAGCATTTTTTAATGTTTAAAGAACTTAATGATATTTCTCATCAAGTTACTGTTATGTTTTTTATAGTATATTATGTTTACCCATTAATAACAGTGGTGAACAGGGGATCTGCTAGCACTTTTAGCATCCAAATTATTTAACAGACCTCTAGGATTCCCAGAGTGAGTACTTTCATTGTCTTTTGGTGAAGGATTTGGAAGACACTTGAAAGCGTTTGATTGTAGGCTTCATTTAACTGTAAATTTCATTGATTGGTTTGATAATGTATGTAAGAAAATAAAGAGATTGTAGCTTTAGAATTGAGAGGGACGTCAGAGGGCATCTGGACCAACATCCTCCTTTTTTTCCCCCCATTAAAATTTTTTTGGAATGTGTTTTGTTTTTACATCACTGTCATTTCCTGACCTCCCTTATGACAAAGAAAAATAATCAAAAGCACTTAATAAATTTTGTATGACAACTGTGTGATATTGTACCATAATAGTTCCTTATTTCTGCTGTGAGGGCAAAGGTACAGTATGCATTGTTTTCTCTTCTGGATTTGTGTTATTACTCTGTCTTCTTTTTTTATACACTTGATTATTTCCTTGTTCATCAGTTCATGCAAGATTTCCCAGGTTTCTCAGAATTCCTCTTATTTATCATTTCTTACTACTCAATAATATTCCACTAGATTTGTAGACCCATTTCTTTACAGTTATTTGGGGGTGCTGCTCTGACGGTTTTATTGTTTGCTGGTCTGTCTTTGACTTTCCACCGGCTTCCGCATTTTCACAGATTAGAAAGTCGAGGCCCAGAGAGGGAAATGCCTCGATCACAGTCACAGTATAGGAAGTGGCAACAGTACAGGGTCTGTGGAAGTGAGCTTCTGTTATTTGTGTCCTTGGGCTTTACCCAGCAAAGACTAGATAATTATCACAAACACACAAAAAAATCCGGTCAGAAAAATGTCTACTGCCTCCATGCTTTTACTATACATCTCTGTTTATAGAGGAGTTTCCTATCAGCCAGTGATCAGCACACTCCAAGAACCTGAAAACAAAAATAAAAGGCAAGAGGAAGAGAAGCAAAGTTGATACGTTTTTGTTAGACCTATTATGAGGTTTTTCTTTTTCCACTCATTCAGTCATCAGTGAGCACAAGGACATCTTTTTCAGTGAGAATCAATAAATAAACAAATATTTCTTGTATGCCTGATTATATCAGACACTGTGCTCAGGTGCTAGAGATACAAGATTAAAGTGATGGTCCCTGCCCTTGAATCTTACATTCAGCTGGAGAAATGACAACTTACATACCTGTATAAATTAAATACAAGGTCATTTGGGGGTTGGAGCACTAGCAGGGGAGGCATATTTGAGCTCCATAAGCTGAACTTCAAAGATAGGGAACTGAAAAGTGTAGGAATAGGAGAGGAGTTTGATCCTAAAGGCAAGAGGGAAGTAGTTATCTGGTCAGACCTATGCTTAAGGATGTACCTTTGGCAGCTGTTTAGAAAATCTTTTAGAGAAGGGACAGACTTGAGAGAGGCAGACAAGTTGGAAAGTTACTGGAAGTTTGGTCAGGAGCTAGTGAGGTTCTTGAGTGGGGTGGTTTCTTTGGTTAAAGAGACCTAAAGAAATAGAGGTAAAGTTAGAATTGACAAAATTAGGCAGCTGATGGACTCTGTGGAGTGATGAGAGAGATTAAGGAGCTGAGGCAGACTCTAAACTAGAGTTTTTAAATCTGGGTGACAGGAATAATGATAGGGCCCTCAAGAAATAGAAAGGTTAGGAGGAAAGTTGGGCTTGAGGGCAGGGATTATTTCAGTTTTGTCATTGTATCCCGTCTTTTTTGACAGGCACAAAATAAATTCTTGTTGATTGATTAGTGAGTTCTGTTTCGGATATGTTGAATTTGAAATGCTGATGGCACAGCCAGTTCAAAATGTCCTGTAAGCAGTTAGTAATTCAGGGAGTGGAGGTCAGGAGAGAGATTAGGGTTGGATATGAAGATCTGGGAATCATCTGTTTGGAGATGAGAGATAAAACCATGGGAATTAGTTTATCGAAATATAGAAGGGGGCCTCTGGTAGAGCCTTGGGCTATCCCAAGGATATACCATGGGGTGATGGACTGCAGTGAAGGTAATCACTGGGTGGGATATGATAGTCAAGCAAAGGAAACAGAAAAATCCAAGTAGGAGGAGAACCAAGACAGAGCAGTTATCACTAAAACCCAAAGAGGAGATCTGGTTACCAGTATCAGATGCCACTGGGAGGTGAGGGAGGTTTAGGGTGAAGAAAAGACTATTCGGAGATAATGGAGAGAGCAGTTTTAGGTGAATGATGAGATTTGAATACAGATTGTAGGGGATGTGGAAGCAACTATTTTAACTAGGTTTGCTGTGGAATTTAGTAGGAGCAGAGCAGTATATTGTGGGGAATAATAGGGTTAAGCAAGGGATTTGGTGTTTTGTTTTTTTAGGCTGGAGGAACAGGGCCTATTTGTAGGCAGCTGAGAATGAGCAAGTAGAAGATCAGAGAAAGAAAAGGGGAGCATGAAAGCAGTCTGGGTAAGGAAAGGAATTGGATTGCAAAGGGTCAAGCAGAGGGTCTGGGTTTGTTGAGAAGAGCTGTCTCTTGAATAGAGAATATGCTGTGCTGTCATGTGGTTTTGAGATGTATGGTAGAGAGGAGGAAGCTTTCTGAGAATGGCATCTTGTGTGAAATACAAAGTACAGGCTTTTGTGGAAAATAAGACATTAATATAGGAAACTTGGGAAGAGGACCAGTGTTTTGTGAAAGGAATCCCTTGCTATGTCAAGCCTAGGTGACATAAATTTGTAGTGGACCCAGTTAGGGTGGCTTCCTGACTTGCTCTAGCATTATTAATAGTAATGATAGAGGTAGTGGGAGTAACCAGTATTGGGGTTTGGCAAGAAACAAGTGGTAATAAGACAAAGGGCAAGGCATTTGAGAGAAGGAAACAGAGTTGAACTAATTATAGGGTTGAATTTCAGAAGGCAAGTAGGGAAGCCCGAAAGGGGGCAATGACCTAGGAGAGTACTAAGGGGTGACAGAATTAGTGGGCATGGTGAACACAAAGAGTAGGAAGAGTGAAGCATAGGGGAAGATTATCTTTTGATAAGGGAATGTCAGAATTTTTGGTCATGTAAGTAGAAAACTGGGGGTGATGATGAGGTCGAGAGTCTCTTTGAATTTCCCTTTGTGTAGCTGAGGTAAAGTGAAGGAGTTGGTCCTGGGAGTTGATAAGGTCACAGGACTGGGAGGCCAAGGTGTTTTACGGAATGTCAGCTTCTATGTCGAGAGCTCCCAGTATAAGGTCAGGGCTTAGGATAGAGAGGGATTTGGTGAACCAGGCACTAAACTTCCTAAGAAAGAAGAGATAATGACCCTAGGACTGGAAATTCACTACCACTGGCCTCTGGATTGGATGGAATATCTAGTCAGAGTGAAATTTATGGCAGGAGAGTTGCTGAGTGATGGTGGTAGGGGAACATCCTGAGAAGGATACTCCCTCTCCATCCAGGTGGTCCTGGAGAGTGTTGGGGAAGGTATATCCAATGCTGGACAGAATGATGGGGCACATGAATCCCAGAAGATGGACAGAGCCTCAGAGGAAAGAGGTATAAGGTATGTGATAGCACTCTGCTAGGGATTGAAAGAGGTGTAGAAATGGCAGGAACAGTACCAGTAATGGAAAAACAGTGACTGCCCAATCATAAGGATCCCACTTTGACACTTAGGATGGGTGTGAATCTCCCTGGGCCTCACCTTCTTTATCTGTAAAATGAGGGGTTTGGACTGGATGGCCTTTAGCTCTTCCACCTCTAGATCTGTGATCCAAAAAGACCACATAAGCCCCTCTTAGGGCTAAATACTAAGGAACTTCTTATGTAATAACATAGCACACACAAGATGGTTAAACAACAGGTCAGTGGTTTTGTATGAATAAGGGCTGAATGAGCCGAGTTTCATATACAGTTAAGTGTCCTAAGTTCAGAGAAGAGTGAGATCAACATGGACATGAGCAATCTTCAAGATCTCATGGAGGTGGTGCAATTGTGAGCTAGACCTGGAAGCACGGAGTAAGTTTGGATAGATGTGGAAAGGGGAATGGCGTTTTTAAGAAACTGGTAATAAGGATTTAGTCTGGAATATTAGGAGGAGACTGACTGTGGAATTGAGGGGTTGGAGAATAGAGAAAATGCTGGATAGGTAAGATGGGACCAGGTTATGTAGAACTTTGAATGTCAGCCTGATGAGCTTGTTTAGTCTGTTAATTCAGTAAAGAGGTCGTTGAATAGTTTTTGAGCCAAGGATGGTTGATGAAATTAGTATTAAGAAGATGAGTCCTTTGTAAGATAATTGGATCCAGTATTCCAGATCTAAGATGACCAGAACTAAGATAGTTTTTTATTTTCTTTTTCATTAAGAATAGAGAAGAGAGAAATGTGAAAGATAATTTAAAGGAACACTTGGCAAGATTCAGTGACTATTTTGACTCTAAAAGATTTTGTCAAAGAAAACTCTGATATTTTGAATCTAGATAGATAGTGTTTAACTTGGGGCATAATTTGAATTTGTTACATCCAGGGGGAAACCTTTAGGCAGGTGGAGATACAACACTAGAACCATGATGACAGATAAGGGCTAGAACTAGCAGTTATATTTTTTGAGTAAATGAATAGGAAATTTTAGTGTACAGTGTTTCTGTTTGACTTTGAAAACTCCAAATTTTATGTAGTAGAGTGGTTCACAACAGGTGTGCTTGGAGCATACCAATGTGCCTTAATACTCTTAACACTTAGTCTGGCCTGTTCCCAGCTATTTTGCTGCCTACTCTTCCTTAATTGGCATTGAAAAGGTCACAATAAGAGCTCCTTTTGAGGAGGCACAAAGCTACATCTTCTCCCCTGAGTCCTACGGAATTCAAGAGGATGAGGAATTGGGGAGAGCTGAATGAATTCCAAGGCCTAGGTAGTGAGTCTGGGGACCCTGTTGTTTGGGAACCCTTTGTTGCTAGAGTGCATACAAAATATACTGTACCATAAGCAAAATATTTTGAGAACTGCTGAAGGATGTGAAATGTTAAATGTCCAAGGATGAGAGCCTGCCTTTTTTCCCCACCATGACTTAGATATCTTTATACTTAGAGGACCATGTGGGATTCTGGTTACCTTGCCTCAGGAAAGGTGAAACAGCTAGAAAAGGTCCAGAAAAAGTCAGCTCTAAGTGAACAAGGGAATGGAATGACTTATTTGGAATAATGGATTACTAGGAAAATTAATTACCTTATTTTCTTATGATTGGTGGAAATGGGTGCGCTTCACCTTTATCCTGCTCCTTCAGCAAACACTTGTGCAGCACACACAAGTACCTGATAGGCAGAGTTCACTGCTGTAGGTGCTGCGGGAAGACGCATCATGGCATACTAGAACTCTGCTAGAATATTGTTGTTCCTTGTAGCTTGTTTCTTCTGTGCAAATGAAAATATGATTTTTTTTTCAACTTTCTTGTGTGAGGTAGGTTATGTGTGAAATAACCCTGTAGGGATTGTAAAAGGTTTAGGTATCTAGTCCGTGTGCTGGGTGATGCAGGTACGAAGACAAAAGTGAAACCATCTCTGTTGTAAGAGGACTTAGAGTCTTTAAGCACATGCTGTTGGGGGTTGGGGAGTGAGGCAGACCAGACTTCAGGTTGGTTTGGAGCTTTTTGTTCAGAATTGGAATCAAATGAGATGTTTGTATATCTTCCATAGCAGTGGTTCTCAACCTTCCTAATGCCACGACCTTTAATACTCATATGTGGGTGTATCTGCATGTGGGTGGACCCACCTGGAGATGGATAGAGGACCGTGTCTGGGTTCCTAAAACCATCAGAAATCTGTGTTTTCCGATGGTCTTAGGCCACCCCTATGAAAGGGTCGTTCGACCTCCAAAGGGGTTGCAACCCACAGTTTGCGAACTGTTACTTTATAGGAAGTTTACTTAGTCACAGTATGGAAAAGTTACTCCTCAAGGATTCAGCTTTGATTCAGTTGAGTTCAGTGGTCCCTCAGTCTGTGTTGACCATGCTATGCTGGTCCACAGGTCTAAGAGGATCTTTTTCTTTGTGTGCTTACTTTTTAGTCCTGAGGCCACCAGGAGCCTATGTTAGTGGTTTAAGTCTTCTTTGTTCCCTCAGCCAGTTAAGTTTGGGGGACCAGTTTTAATACCTCTTCAGGAAAATCTTTTAGCCCAACCTTTTTAGAGTTAGGGCACTAGGAAAAAACATAACCAGGTAATGAATGTGGCAGGGCTTTAGAATATACTGCTCTGTGCCACAGGAGGCAACTCCTGTGGAGTAGCTGAAAGTTTTTGAAGAATCTTCTTGCGGCCCTTGGCCTGAGCTTTACGGTAAGACCAGCTCTTAATTTTTAGTTCAGTAGTTTTCTTACTTTCAGTTTTACTAATTTTTCCTATGATTTTCAGAATTTCTAATTTGGTATTTAATTGAGGATTTTTTATTTGTTCTTTTTCTAGCTTTTTTTTAGTTGCATGTCCAGTTCATTGATTTTTTTCTTTATTTTATTCATGTTAGCATTTAGAGATATAAAATTTCCCCCAAGAATTGCTTTGGCTGTATCCCATAAGTTTTGGTACGTTGTCTTATTGTTCTCTTTGATGAAATTATTGATTGTTTCTGCGATTTATTGTTTGACCCATTCGTTCTTTAAGATTAGATTATTTAGTTTCCAATTAATTTTTAGTCTATCTTTTCCATTTGACCTGAGCTTTTAAGGAAACTAGGAATTCTAAGAGGCAGAAGTGTAAGTGTACCTTCCTGACATGGAAATGGGAGGTGGAATGTGACAAATGAGGAACAGCAAGAAGGCTGATTGGGCCATTGAGGTGGTAAGGTAGTGACAGCTAATGTTTTCGACTGTAAAGCTATGCTCTAGCCAGGTTGTGAAGGACTTTAAATGCCATGCAGAAGAAATTGTGTTCAATTTTAGATGCAAGAAGGGACACTGGAGTCTACAGAGCAGAGGAGGGACATGGTCAGGCTAGTGGTTTAGGAATATTTCTTTGAAAGGAAAAACTTGAGGTGGGGAGAACAGTTAATTAGCAAACCACTGCAAGTAGGCATGATGACAGGTGATGAGGTTCTGTATTAGCTTAGAGATAAACAGAAGGAAAGAGATAATGGAGGAGATAGAGAGGAATTAAGATGCACCCCAAAGTCGTATATACCTGGGTGAGTGGAAGCATAAATTTGTTGTTATATAAACAAAATGTGGGTATGCGGAATAAAGCTGGAGGTTGCCTATGTGGGCATCAGTGGTGAAAGCTACCTAAGTTTTCAAAAACCACGCTTGGATGAAGTGTCAGTCCCCAAACTGCAGTGTTCTTAACCAGCTGGGCACTTTGTGTGTACTTCCTTATCAAGAAATGTCTTATTACTTCAGAGAGAAATAGCAGTAAAGAAACATAGCATCACTTTTTAGTGCATTTCACATTAAAGAACATGCTTTAGGAAGCAAGTGAACATAAATGGTTCATTGATCTGTAGTTTTAAGAACTAGAAAGGCCTTTCAATATCATCTTCTTAGAAAAGGTTAGAACACTTGTTATACTCAACTTTTTTATGTTCATTTAATAGCAAATGGGCATTTGGCAAACTCAGGGAACCTCTTCTGTTTTTCAGGCTTTGTAGAATTGTTATTGATACCTTTTGGTTTTACGTCACATTCATTTCTAAATACCCTTTCCCCAGTATGCCTTCCCTTATAACACTAACACAGGTGGTTTTAGTTTTTTGATTTCAGCAAAAAGCCAACCAATGCATTATGTGTGAGAACATATACAACATACCACTGTTGTTTGTACTATCCTGCCTCTTTAGTGAAAAGAAAGAACATTTTCTGGTGCCATACTTAGTCATCATAATTGCATAGACTTCAGTTTCAAACAAGATAATATCTGTAAAGCACTGAAAGTTTGTTTGGCACTTAGAAGGTACCGAATTAATGCTTGTTTTTTCTACCTCCCTCCCCTCACTTTATTCTTTTCATTTACTTTTTTTAAAAATTCTTTCCTGGGGCAGCCATGTGGTGCAGTGGATAGAGCACCGGCCCAAGAGTCAGGAGAACCTGAGTTTAAATCCGACCTGAGACACTTAACACTAACTAGCTGTGTGACCTTGAGCAAGTCACTTAACTCCAATTGCCCTGTCTTCCTCCCTCCAAAAAAAAAAATTCTTTTCCTTTACTTTTAAAAGCTCTATTTTCATTTAATTCTTTATATTTTCATTGTTCACTGTGTATATTGTTCTACAGATCCTGATTACTTCATGCTTCACCAGTCAGTGTAAATCTTCCCATGTTTCTCTGCTTCATCATATTTGTCATTTTTTAATGTCATACTATGTTCATGTACTGTAATTTGTCTAGCTGCTCCCTACCTGATGGGAATCTTCTTGTTTCAGTTCTTTGCTACCACAGAAAATATTTCTGTGAATATTTCATTATTTATGCAGCTCACCTTTATGCCTTTTACCTTTTTGGGGGATCCATGTTCAGCAGCAAGATCTTTGGGTCAAAAGGTATGGACATACTACTCCCTTTTTTATCCTAATTCCAAATTATTTTGCAGAATGGTTGGAATAATCATAGCTTCACCAATAGTATATCAGTTTGCCTGTCTTTTTGCAGCCCTTCTAACATTGACTGCTTTTTAATGGCTTCTAAATTACTCTCCTTCCTTTTTTAGTTTGTGTAGTCAACCAGTTTACATCTTTATAAAATATCATCATTCAATTATATTTTTAAGCAAAGACTGATTAAAATGGTTTTTTGCTTTTATGTTGACATTCTGATACAATATATGTAGTTTTTTTAAATCTGTCTGGTCTTTAGTTCCTATATGTGTAAAAGAAGGCATTAGGCTATCTATTCTCTTAAGTTCTTTTCTAGCTTTAAATGTTCATATCTCATATGCTACCTGTCTTTGAAAAAAAAAAAGTAAATTGATTTTTAAAAATTTTCCCCTCATCCCTTACCCCAGGAGTCATCTCTTTTGGCAAAAAAAAAAGAAAAAGGAAAAAAAATAGTTCAGCAAAATTAATCAGCATATCAGTCTGATACAGGAGAAAGAGCATAGGTGGTACGGGTTGCCAAGGATCCTTGAAGAACCTAGATTTGGATTTTGCCTCAGAGCTAAAAGAGACCTTTGTTAACCTTGAGAAAGTCATTACCTAGATCTCATTTTGTTTATCTGTAAAAGGAAGAAGTTGGATGTAAAAGGAAGTAGTCGTTTGAGATCTCTTCTTTCTCTAGGTCTATAATTCCCGCAGAATGTGCAATATTTTGTACCCATAATCTCCCACCTCTGCAAGGAGGGAGAAAGGTACATTTTCTCACCCCCTCTTTGAGGACAGAGTTGCTTTAAATTTTATAGCATTTAATTTAAACTTTTTTGGTAACCTTTCCATTTACATTGCTATAGTATCCTTGCATGAAACAGTTCATCCAAGTTTTTCCTTGCTTCTCAGAATATTTGTTGAATTCATTTTTTTTTTTACAGCACAATGATATTCCCTTACATTCATGTATCACAATTTCTTTTAGCCATACTACACTTGATCTGTGTTGTCCTTTTTGCTCAGTGAGAAAGTTATTACTAGTATGATTCAACATTATGTTAATTTATATAGCCTAAAAAGAAAGTGTTTTTTTCTAGAAGAATTTTTAGCTATATAGTATTGTTCTTACCACATATGGGTAAATTATCTGTAAAGTAGTCTTAATTACTTTGGGGATAAAGTTAAAAATTAGACTGATTCTTTTGGTCGTATTTATGGAATTTAATTCCATATACATTATCACAGGTTTTTTTTTTAACAAAAATTCAGTTTTATAGGGTGATATGTAGGATTATAGAATATTTGGAAGGGATCTTATAGATCTAGTAACTGTTCTTCCTTTACTTCTTAAGCAGTATTTTCTTGTAAACATTCCTGTGATAGATGGTTGCTTCTAAATGTTTGCCTTTGCTTGAATAGTTCCAGTGACAGGGAACTGTCTCCCAAAATAGCCAGTTATATTTCCTGGAAATGTTCATTGTTGCAGAGTTCTTCCTTATATTAGGCTGAAATCTGCCTTCCATAATTTTGCAGTTGCTCCTCAAAGCCACATTTTTAACATGTTAAGTCAGGAAACCAGAAATGAAACTTCAAAATACTTTTATTTAGGTCTTAAGATTGTACAGTGTGGTCTGTCTGGGGCAAACTAGTCTGTCAGCCAGTAAATATTTATTAAGGGTCTAGTATGTGTCAGGCACTATGCTGAGCATTGAAGGTACAAAGAAAGAGAAAAGATAGTTCTTGCCCTCAAGGAACTCACAATCCAGTGAGGGGGAGACAGCATGCAAACAGTATATAAACAAGCTACATACAGGTTAATACAGGAAATAATAATTGGGAAGCACTAGAATTGAGAGGGATTGGGAAAGACTTCCTATAAGGTGAGATTTTGGTTGGCAGTTGAAGGAAACGAGGGAAGGAAGGTGGTGGAGATGCGAGAGGCATTTACATGCATGAGAAATAACCACTGACAATGCCAGGAGGCAGGAGATGGGGTGACTTGTTTTCGAAGCAACCTGGAGATCAATATCACATAATATGTAGGGGAGTGTAGGGGGTAAGAAGACTGGAAAGGTGGGGGTGGCGTAGGGGAGGGGCGAGTTGTAAAAGTCTTTGAAAGCTCTAGGAATTTTATATTTGATGCTAGAGTTGACAGGGAGTCACTGAAGTTTGTTGAGTAAGAAACGTGACACTATCAGACCTGCACTTTGGGAACATCCCTTTGACAACTGAAACAAGGATGGACTGGAATGGGGAGAGACATGTGGCAGGGACACCAACAACCAGCTGTCTGTTGAAATAGTCCATACCTGAGGTAAAAAAGACCTGCACCAAGATGGTGGTGGCAGTGTCAGAGGAAAGAAGGGGGCATATTTGACTAATGTCATGAAGATAAAATTGACAAGTTTTTGTCAACAGATTAGCAATGCAGAGGAAGTAGGGGTAGGGGGGGAGTGAGAGATAATGAAGAATTGAGGATAACACCCAAATTTCAAGCCTGGGGGGGCCTGGTAGGATGGTGATAACCTGAATAGTAATAGTTTGGAAGTAGGTAGGGTTTTGGGGCAAAGATAATGATTTCGGTTTTGGACATACTGAGTTTAAGATGTCTACGTGATATCTGCTTCGAGATATCTGCTAGAGGTGAGAGCCAGAATGTCGGTGAAAGGAACTTATCGAAAAAGGTTATCATATGTACTGTTCCACATGCATGGTTTTCTCCCCTCTGCCAAGAAATGGTCATTGCCTTCTCACATTTCTTCATTGGTTAGCCAGGAAGTCATCACGTGTTTTTGTCTTTTAATTTATTTCAAACATTCTTTTCTTTTTAAATTTTGAGTTCAAGATTCCCTCCCACCCACACCTTTCTCACCCATTGAGAAGGCAAGCAATATATTAACAATTTTATGTATGAAAACATATCTGCATATTAGCCATATTTCTCTCTCTCTCTCTCTCTCTCTCTCTCTCTCACACACACACACACACACACACACACGACACAAAACTCCAAGAAAATTGTACTCCAGATTGCACTCAGAGTTCATCAGTTCTCTCTATGGAGTTGGATAATATTTTTTCAACATAAGTCCTTTGGAATTTTCTTAGATCGTGGTATTGATCAGTAGTCAAGTCTTTCATAGTTGATCATCATTACTTGTATCAGCAATGCAGTATTCACAATGCCTACAGTAACTATAAACATGCTGATATAGGTATTAATCACAAAATGGAACAGGCTCTCTACATAAGAAATATAGATAGTGCATTCATTTAAATACCAGAAGACTGAGTCCCAAAACC